>JASXTE010000004.1:21963796-22323796 GCA_030280995.1 Hemileia vastatrix | reverse complement strand
TCCCTTTGAGTCAAAAGCCTGCTCATGATGGCAACCATTATTTTGATCGCAAAAAAAGGTTTCTTCAAAATCTCCTCCAAGTTCTCATCTTTCACAATCTAACTTTTTATCTTCTTTCTAGATACTCTATTGCCGTTCAACTTGTATGCGGTGTCAATAAAAAATTTATTGCTTTTCACAGTGGCTGCCCTGGATCATGTCATGACTCTTCCATCTTCCAAAGAATGAGGATTTCTCAATCCCCTGAATCATACTTTGACAAATCTCAGTACCTCCTTGCAGACTCAGCATATGCAAGTGGAAAGTACATTATACCTGCTTTCCGTGGTGCAACTTCAGAAAATGACCCCAAAACTGCCTTTAATTATCACCTTGCACAATCAAGAGTACGAATTGAACATGCTATAGGTATTTTAAAGGGACAATTTTCTAGTCTTCGGGAGCTCAGAATCCAATTTCAAAAAAAATTGGAGATCAAAACTGCAAATCATTGGATCTTGACTTGCGTAATACTCCACAATATTCTAGCTGATTTAAAGGATGAGTGGAATGATCTTTATGAAGAAGAGGATCCTGAACCACCACTGGCACTCCCCTCCCTTGATTCACAAATCATTCAATCAACCGGCATACGCCCCATTATAATGCCAATTACTCTCCAACATTTCTCTTCACCCTTTTAATTTTTAATTTTTATGTTTTCATACTTTCCAAATGTCCTCTTTGTTTACTTTAATCACTTGGTTTTGTATTTTGGTTTGTTGCATATTCATTTTTTTTTTTTGAATTTACGGTGAATATCTTTTTTTTGAATGGCTCATTGGTTTTCTTTCACTTCCTCAACATGAAATCGCATATTTTCTTATATCACATATTTTGTCAGTGATTTTTTTTTTCATTCATCACTCATATCCTTTTCATCCTCTCCTCAAACATCCCTCAAATATTTTGGTTGCATTTATTTTCTCAACTCAACTCACCAGGTAGGTCATTTTTTTTCTTTTTTCATGGTTTTTTATTTGCTAATCATGATTTTTTTTTTTTTTGCTTTTTTTTTGGTTTTTTTTGGTTTTTTTGTTTTTTTTGTAAGTGCTTCTTTTATTTTTGTTCTAGGGTAAACTAATTTTTGTTTTGCTTTTTTCTCTTTTTTCTCTTTTTTTTTGTTTTTTTTTCTCTCCTTCACCTCTCTTTATCATCCTCAAGGCCCCCCTTTTTCCCTCTCTTTACCTGTCTCTGACCCCCTTTTTACCCCCTTTTTAGCTGCCTCAAATCCCCCCTTTCCCCCCTCTTTAGGTCCCTCATCACCCCCCTTCCCCTCTTTTTAGGTGCTTCAATACACCCCCCTTCCCCTCTCTTTATGTCCCTCAAACCCCCCCCTTCACCTCTCTTTTTCTGCCTCAAACCCCCGCTTCACCTCTCTTTAGGCGCCTCAAACACCCCCCCTTCCCCCCCTACCCAATCGTTACATCCTCCTCTACCCCCCCCTGTTTATTAACAAACGATCGTTACAGATCGTTCGTTAACAAGGAGGTGGGGGGGGGGGGGGTAGAGAAAGTGGTAAAGGTTTGGGAGGGGGTAAGGTGATTGGAAGGGGGGGGGGTTTGAGGTGCCTAAGGAGAGGGGAATGGGGGGGTTTGAGGCGCCTAAGGAGAGGGGAATGGGGGGGTTTGAGGCGCCTAAGGTGAGGGGAATGGGGGGGGTTTGAGGCGCCTAAGGTGAGGGGAATGGGGGGGTTTGAGGCAGCTAAAGAGGGGGGAATGGGGGGGGGGTTTGAGGCAGCTAAAGAGGGGGGAAGGAGGGTGATGAGGGACCTAAAGAGGGGGGAAAGGGGGGTATTTCAGGGGGATTTTGAGGCAGGCAAGGAGAGCATTTGAGGGGGAAAAGGGGACATTTATGGGAGATAAAGATGGGTTACCAACTTTCAAATAAAGATACTAACAAATTTTTGTTTGTAATTTTGATTATTTTTTTTATTTTTTTTGCAGTAATATAGAAAAAAAAAAAATCTTTCTGATAAGGACTGTCCCTCTTATTTACAAAACAAAAATGGTTTATAATTTTATTTTTATTTTTTCTATAATTAATTTTTGTGATTTTGATTTTATTTAAATAATTTTTTTATTTTTTATTTTGATTTTACTGATTTTTTTTTTCATGATCTTGTGAGAAGGTTTTTAATAACCAATCTTCAGGTTCGCTTTTAATTTTTAAAAAAAATTTTTTTTTTGTGATTTAATTTTTACTGAAATTTTCTTTTTTGAATGAATTTAATTATTAATTTTTTTTAATAGGATTTTGCTTTGATTGTGTTTTTTAAAATAAAACCTCAGGTTTTTTTTTATAAATTTTTTTTTTGGAAAATTTTTTACTGATTTTTTGGTTTTTTTTTCCAATTTTATTTTTAAAATAAAAAAACAGCTTTTTTTATTATTAGGTAGGAATTTTTTTTAAAAAAAATTTGAGTTAAAATTTTATTGACAATTAATTTTTTTTTCAGATCAAAAAAATGTCTTCTTCTTCTGATTCACCCCTTACTTCTCTCTTATCTTCATCTTTATCTTCTTTATCATCTTCATCTCTATCATCTCTATCATCTTCTTTGAAATCAACTCTATCATCTTCTTTGAAATCAACTTCCATACAATCATCTTCTAAATCATCAAAAAAAAATTAAAGATAATCAGTCTCATCAGAAGAAAAGATATTTAAAAAAAAAGTCTCTCTGCGAAAGTTATTTTTATCATATCCCAAACATTTTTTTTTATAAAACTAAAGTAGATAAAAAAATTCAATATCCGAAAAAATTACCAGAAGATATCAAATATCTAACAGAATTTGGAGATGATCGAGTTGTTGCAGTTATCAGCAATGCTTTTAAGCCTCAATTCATTTTGGAAGTTCATTCATTTGATGGTGTAAAAGATGAAGCTTTTAATCAACTATCCGATCTTATCATAACTCTTTATCAAATGGCTTTGGTTCAGTTACCTGTAAGGAATAAGAATTTGTTGGGTGGTATCATGATTGGTTTTGGTTGGAGACCTGGTTTTGTCAAAGGATATTCTCTTGGTATGTCTAATAATTTTTGTTCCATTCTTAATATCATTTCACTTATTTCAATTATATAGGTATATATTTATTGCTCAATAATATCACTAAAGCACAAAAAGATGAAGATTTTCGCTTATGGGACACTCTACCTTCTTTTAATTCTTTTCTTGCTCTTCGACTCAAAAATCTCTGTAATAAGGCATTTGAAAAAAATCATGAACTTGCAACCAAAGTTGGAATACCGAATTGGTGTGACTCCGAATGGGAAGATATCAGCCACGAATATCTTTTATTTTCTAATGTTATTATCACTCATTCTGGATTCCACAATAGGATTCATATCGATAGGAATGATGCCAATTTTCTTACTTTTGGAATATTCTCATATATCAATCCGATAACTGGCCACCCAATACCATCTCCAGCTAAAATCAAAGGACATCGTTTATATTTTCCAGACCACCGGTGCATCATTGATTTTGGTTTGGGAAATGGTATCATTGAAACTATTTGGAATTCTTCTAAGGATAATCATCAAACGACCAAAGCTCCTCCTGGTTTGGAATCCTGTCAAGATTTCACTCATTTCGGTTGCTCATTTCAAATCAGTAATAAGTTGATACAAAGAATCAATAAGGTAAAGAAAGAAGGTAAAGTTATTCGATTTAAAAAAACTTTATCTAGATCCAAAAAGTATGGGGATTAGAGTTGTCATCGAAAATTTTATATTTTTTCATAAATTTTTAATAAATATTTTTTATATATCAATTTTCTCAAGTAATGTGATGAGCCATCGGCCTTGTGTTGTATAACAGGTAATCATGATAACATTTATTTGTTTCATGGGGTTCCTCTTGCCTATACCTGTGGAAAGTCCCAAACTTTTGTTTCTCGACTTGGTCTGCATTTTGGCTTGAGGGATTGTCATTACTTTAAACTAGGGAAATCGATATATATTAGATATTTATTTAATAATTTATGTAATTATATTAAATTTAGATGACTTTCACCCCTTACTTCAATAAAATGCAGGGGGGGGGTATTGCCAAATTTTCAAATCTGACATGTGAAATTGATGACTTAGAAAAATTTTGGTGATACCCACCCCTTGCTTCAATAAAATGCAGGGGAGAGTATTGCCAATTTTTTTAAACAGATATAGAATTTTTTTGACTTGTAAATATTTTTGTGATACCCGTCCCTTACTTCAATAAAATCCATGGGGGGTTGTGCCAAAATTTCTTATAAGACTTGTGAAATTCTTGACATGTAAGAATTTTTGGGATACCGGTAAAATGCAGGGGGTAGTAAAGCCAAATTTTCATATAAAACTTTCAAGATTCATGACATGAAAGAATTTTTGTGATACCCACCCCTTACTTCAAAAAAATCCAGGGGTGGGGGATTGTCAAATTTTCAAAGGAGACTTTAAAATTTTATTTAAAAAAAGAATATTTAACATTAAAATACGATATTTCAAGAAATACAGAAAATAATTATAAAATTTATGTACGAATAAATATGAACACATGAAGTGTGAAAGAAATAAAAGAAACTAGTCAACAAAAAATTTCATTAATTGTTCTATTTCTTCAACAGATTTTTTTGCTTTAATGCATTCGATCAAGAAATCTTTCTTTTTAGAACTTTCTTGAAGATCATGCTTATACTTCATCTGTTCCATTAAGTTTTGATGCTCGAGTGTTTTTTCCTCTTTTTTGGATTTTTCAATACTAAGAGTTAACTCGAACTTCTTCTCCTCCAAATCTTGGACCCGATCATCCTTCCATAAGGAGAGCTCATACTTCCTCTCTTCCAAATCTTGTACTCTGTCATCCCTCCTTAAAGAGAGCTTGTATTTCTTCTTTTCAAAGCTTAGAGTCTCTTTAGCAATTTCCACTTGTTCTAGAGTGAGAATAAAAATTAACATAAAGTAGAAGAAAAGCAGAGTAAAGTAATAAGAGGTATGATATCACTTACCAGCATCACGTTTCTCTAAAAACTGTTCCATCGAAGAAAAAGGTGTTTGTGATGAAGTATCACTTTTTCGTCTTCTTTGGGAGAGGAAATTTAGACTAGTTGAAGCCCTTCTCTTTTTGTTCAACGTAGCATTTTCCTCCTCATCATTGTCACTAGCTTCAGACTCAGATGATTGAGGATCCTGGGTTTGTTCATCAGCCTTTTAAGAAATAAGAAAAAGATAAGTAAATAAAAAATAGAATTGATAAGATAAAAGAAAAAAGAAACAGACCTGAGTTAGATTTGGTTGGGTTAAATCACCTATAGGATCTACAGAAAAGCTATTTAGATATGTCTCATTCAAATGAGGGGAGGCTTGAGTGGAGGAAGAGGATGGGAAAAGATTTGCTTCGACATCATGTTTGGAGATAGGATCTTCTCCATCCAACATGTTTACAGGATTAACATCAGCTCGCTCTCCAAAAATTGCATCCATCTCTTTAAAGTAAGGACATAAAGAATAAAGTTTATTGTCTATGGATTTTATGCCCTTAGTTATATCATTGTCGGTAATCCCAAAACCAGTGGAAGATGAAAGAGCCTTTGCCTTCTTGTATTTTGCTTGGTAATGCTTGAAGCGTTCAGACATCTGTTTAGGCAAAAGATCAATCCTTCCCTTGGTCTTATTGTGTAATTCATTTGCCATTAGAAGATAGCCATTAACTTTTGATGCGGGGGGCTGTCCTACTTTAGTGGCATACTCAGTACCAAAACAAGAATCATAGTTAGATTTGGTTTTCAGCCAGTTGATAAGAATGAGATGTTCATCTTTTTTTAATTGAACAGTCTTTGATTTCTTGGCTGAGCGGGGGAAAGAGGAAGTAGTGGGAATTGAAGAACAACTGGGTGATGGCTGCCTTTGAGAAGATCTAGGATGACGAGGCATGTTATTATAAATGAAGATGAAAAGGAGCAGAAACAAGCAGATGAGATAGCAAGATGAAAAGGAGCAGAATCAAATAGATGAAATGGGGAGAAATTCTGAGGGGATAGAATGAACAGGATGGGATGAGAATGGAAGTGCGCAGCAAGGTAGAAGGCTGGGATATCCAGAAAGTTGTCCAAGATGTGGTTATGAAATATTGAGGATAAAAATGTCAGATAAGAGGTGAACATTGACACGTAAAGTGTCTAATAACCCAATTATTAGCAAAAATAATTGCGGAAGATAATTGGGGTATGCAGATTATTTCCCGCAATTAATTTAATTGCGGATCGGTCAACATTGATACCCCCTAATGATTATAAATTAATAATTAATTAATTACAAATTATTATAAGTAATAACATCAACTTATAATGTAATTAATTAATTATATATATTTAATCATAAAAAAACACTTTACAAACTTATTGTGCACTCTTTGTACTCACAATGGGGTCAATAAATCAATAAATACATAAATAAATAAATAAAAACAAGTAAAACATTTAATTTGATTATTTTGATAACATAGTAATTTTATTAAAATACTTACTTGTTTAAATTTTAATGATTATTATACTAGTACAAGTACTTAATTTACTTACATAAAATTTTTTTAAACTATATTAACTAAGTATAAAAAATTGTATGTCACAAATAGTATAATTTTACTGTTTCACTAAAGATTGAGTTTTACACAATATAACAAAATGTAATGTGTTTTGTAATTACTATAGTTAAATTTTTTCTGTTGTTTACCAAATGTGTATCCTAGCTAAACTATTACATTGTTACAGGGTTTAAAAGGGTTGATGCATTGCGTTCTTCTATTCTGTTTTTGTAAATAGTTACATAGCAACCCTTATTTCCTTGTTACACTTTATTTCAAATTATTTCCTTTCTTTTACTCTGTATAAACACTTAGTATCGTCTCAGAGGGCCTTGTGCGCCTATTTAAAGGCTTTGGTTTCTCACCTTGTAGTCCACATAACTTACATTACTTTCTAATTTACAATTGACATACTTTTGTTGCAAATATAAGTTTCTTTCTATCAATTTTATATTGTGTTTAATATAGTAAAATTTAAGAAATAAATCTATATAAAGGTTTCTTTAAGAGAAGTTCAAGTGTTTAAATTTGTTTTGTGATAGTAGAGAGAATAAAACTTACTTACTTGTTGAAATTAAACTATCACATCCAATAGTTGTTTTTGGTAAAGTCTTTATCTTCCTTATAAGTTCTTGTATTTAGCTGTAATAGTTCTTCTTCTCCTTCTCTTTATGTTGTATTTTTCCTTCTTCTTCTAGATGACCCACTGACATCAATTTTCAGGCTGAGTTCAAGTAAAGAAACATGAATAGCTTGATTAGTCAATTGTCTGGAAGATTTTAATGGTACAGTATGAATAGTGTTGTCCAAATCCAATTCAGTATTAAGATATAATTCAAAGCAATGGTCTCAGTAATTTAATCTCACTTATCATAAATGATATACAGCTTACAGTTGGTAGAAAAATAGAACTAATGATTTAAAACAATTTTTAAAAGACTTTAATAGTACTAATCAATATGTAATGTAATGATTTGGTTATATACTTTAAAGGTGATTTAAAAGAATGTAGAATAAAAGCCCAAGAACCTACTCTTTTTATACTCATAAATCTGCCAATGTTCCCCTTTAAATTACCAATCCTTTACATGGCCAATGATGCTCCACTCTAGAAGTTACACATGACCATCAACCCAAGGATCATCCAATTACAAAAGATGAATTATATCACACACCAAAAGACAAAAATAACTTGGGTTGATCCATCAAAATAAAGTAATAATCCAAAAAGAGAGTATATGAGTTAAATTCTTAAA
The DNA here is from genome assembly GCA_030280995.1 of Hemileia vastatrix. NCBI lineage: Eukaryota > Fungi > Basidiomycota > Pucciniomycetes > Pucciniales > Zaghouaniaceae > Hemileia > Hemileia vastatrix. The sequence continues at coordinate 22,315,935 of JASXTE010000004.1, read as the reverse complement.
ATAAAAGACTAAATAAAGAAAGAAAGGACCTAAAAACAATGTCTATTCAAGGGAGATCAACAGTAGAAATTAAGACATTAATTATAACAATTTTTTATATGAAATCCCCATTCAAAAATAACCAATACAGCCTGAGAAACCAATTAGAAACCCAAAATAAGACATGAAATGTGGGGTAGCTGAATGCAGTTGCTTGGCAGGCACTTTCACAGGTAAATCCTTGACTAAATAGGTGGCTTTAAGCATAGTTGTGAAATATAGGTGCCAATCTTGAGGTTATAAATGAAATTAGTGCATATCATGAGTTCAATGCACTAGTAATGAAATTAAGACACTAAATAAGTGCCTCTTGCCTATTTTAGTGTGTTTACACATATGAAGCATACACTTTGGGGTAATGTTAGTGTTAAATTACTAAATGTGTTAGAGAATGTACAATTATCCATTAAAGTAGCCCAATTATGCAGTTTTTTGAATTAATTGGCCATTTTCACTCCAATCATCACTTTTGCTTATGTTCATCAAAAAATTATCTTTATAAATACAAATTGCACATTTAAAAATAATGGAGGATAATTGAGCATCATATTATCTGAAAGCCACAGGACATAAGGTTCTTATATTTTTTATCACTTTTTAGCTTTTTATTTATGTCCTTTATGTTACTTTCTGTATGTCTCTGACTCACCTTTATTTTAATTAAAATTAATTTCAACTTCATTGGTTTTCAATGCCATGCCTACAACATAATCATTAGGCACAAAATTAAGTTTCAGAATGTTTCATAACTATTTCAAGCATCAATCAGATCATTAAGATTTTTTAAGCAATCATTTTTCTTTAAATGTGACTAAAATTGTCTCAAAAATTTAAAAGGGTACACATTTCATTATTCAAAATCAATAGACTTAGTCATATTCAAAATCAGAGCAAAATTAAGAGAGATATGGACATTATTGACAGAAAAGCTCATGTGGCACTGATATCGCCATATCTCAGTCAATATGGAGCCAATGTTGAATTGGATTAGCTCAAAATTCATTTTGCACAGCATTTTCAATCAAAGAAAATTAATATGTGATGCCAAATTTTTAAAATATAATGTGAGGTCCTGCATTCTGTTAAATTTAGTTGTATTGATGGGATTTGGCATGAAAAGTAGCTGGCTTCTATTAGCTATTTGACTGATTACATTTGAGGTAGGATTAATTCAAGATCTTTTGCATAATTTTGAAAAAGAATCCCATGATTGTGTGCACTGAAATATAATTCAATATGCTTTAATTCAAACTCCATTTTCAGACACTTTGTATGAGATTCAGTATGCATGTAGAGTAGATATTGCATGACAGTAGGCAAAATATCATGAGACATAAGGAGTTAATGTTGCACAGCTTCAGAACTTCATATTTAGTGCCAATTAGCAAAGGCAAAATGGATACTAATTTGTGTGACTATGGAAAAAGGCCAATTTACCTAATTTTTTTAAGTTGTGTGACATTTGCTAATGTAATTTTTAATTCATAATTGTAAATTCTCTTAATAATGAAGCTATGCATGTGGGATAACTGCAGGCAGCACAACGCCAGTACACATAAGCCATTTCTAGCATAAAAAACATCAATTTTTAGAAGTGTTATTTTTAGACATATATATACAGCCAAATCAATGGTACTAAATAATACAAATTAATCTCTTAAAGCACAATTTTAATATTATTAAATTCATAGCACATATATCCAACTTTAAGTGATTTAAAGTGCATTTATTTATTATTTCACTATAGTAATGAAAAAACAGCTTTAAGACCACTGAAAAGTTATGTAAACTTATGTCTAAGGCTCTTAAGATTACCCTAACATAGTCTAAACTAATATTAGGGGGTATCAATGTTCAGGTATCAGCAATTAAATTAATTGCGGATGAAAATCCTTATACCCCAATTATCTTCCGCAATTATTTTTGCTAATAACTGGGTTATTAGACACTTTACATGTCAATGTTCACCTCTTATCTGACATTTTTTTACTCAATTTTTCATAACCACATCTTGGACAACCTTCTGTCATAACCACATCTTGACCTACTTTCTGCCATAACCACATCTTGAACTACTCTCTGCATATGCCTTCTACCTTGCTGTGCACTCCCGTTCTCATCCCATCCACTCAGAATTTCTCCTCATTTCTTCTCTTTGACTCTGCTCCTTTTCATCTCACTATCTCATCTGCTTGTTTCTGCTCCTTTTCATCTTCATTTATAATAACATGCCTTGTCATCCTAGATCTTCTCAAAGGCAGCCATCACCCAGTTGTTCTTCAATTCCCACTACTTCTTCTTTCCCCCGCTCAGCCAAGAAATCAAAGACTGTTCAATTAAAAAAAGATGACCATCTCATTCTTATCAACTTGCTGAATGCCAAATCTAACTATGATTCTTGTTTTGGTACTGAGTATGCCACTAAAGTAGGACGGCCCCCCGCATCAAAAGTTAATGGCTATCTTCTAATGGCAAATGAATTACAGAATAAGACCAAGGGAAGGATTGATCTTTTGCCTAAACAGATGTCTGAACGGTTCAAGAATTACCGAGAAAAATACAAGAAGGCAAAGGCTCCTTCATCTTCCACTGGTTTTGGGGTTACCGACAACGATATAACTAAGGGCATAAAATCCATAGAAAATAAACTTGAAACTTTATGTCCTTACTTTAAAGAGATGGATGCAATTTTTGGAGAGTGAGCCGATGCTAATCCTGTAAACATGTTGGATGGTGAAGATCCTACCTCCAAACATGATGTCGAAGAAAATCTTTTCCCATCCTCTTCCTCCACTCAAGCCTCCCTTCTTCTAAATTCTACAAATCTAGATAGATTTGCTATTGACCCTATTGGCAATTTAACCCAACCCAATCTAACTCAGGTCTGTTTTTTTTCTTTTATCTTATCAATACTTTTTTTTATTTACTTAGATTTTCTTATTTCTTAAAAGGCTGATGAACAGGCCCAGGACCCACAATCAACTGAGTCTGAAGCTAGCGACAATGATGAGGAGGAAAATGCTACATTGAACAAAAAGCAAAGGGCTTCAAGTAGTCTAAATTTCCACTCCCAAAGAAGACGAAAAAGTGATACTTCATCACAAACACCTTTTTCTTCGATGGAACAGTTTTTAGAGAAACGTGATGCTGGTAAGTGATATCATACCTCTTATTACTTTACTCTGCTTTTCTTCTACTTTATGTTAATTTTTATTCTCACTCTAGAACAAGTGGAAATTGCTAAAGAGACTCTAAGCTTTGAAAAGAAGAAATACAAGCTCTCTTTAAGGAGGGATGACAGAGTACAAGATTTGGAAGAAAGGAAGTATGAGCTCTCCTTATGGAAGGATGATCGGGTCCAAGATTTGGAGGAGAAGAAGTTTGAGTTAACTCTTAGTATTGAAAAATCCAAAAAAGAGGAAAAAACACTCAAGAATTGTCGGTCAGTCGTCTAGAAGTAGGTGAGAAAAGGTGGAGAAATGGAGGAGGACAAGAAGGAAAATAAAAGAAATAAAATATAAAAAGATTATTTAATTTATTGAGAGGAATCAATGACTGTTTTCTTGAGAGGTGACAAAAGTGAGGTTATTATTAATTAATAAAATTATTATGATGTAAGGACTATGCGCAGCAGACACTATGATCACTATCAGACTTAAAGCAACCTTTAAATTGTTATATAGAATTTTAATTAGAATTTTATTACTAATAAAAAGAATATAAAAGTAATATAAAAAGTGTATTTAATTTGTTGAGTGTATAATAAGTGATGGGGCTACAGGGGATTATCCAAGGCCCTTTTATAGGCAATGGGTCCTCTGAAGCGCCACTATATTTGTAAATACAATAATTATAATAGAATAAAACAAGTATATCAAAGAGTAAGTGAAACATAACAATGTAGAGAAAAATATGAAACAAATAATTAAAAACCCCAATTAAGAATCCAATTTTACCGCCATTAATTCCCAAATCAGTAAGTAAAAATAGTGAATAACTAGACAAGCCTGGAACATAGGAGCTATGAGAAAAATCATTCAAAACAGATGGTACAATCTGATTTAAGGATTTTTAAGTGAAACAAAAAATATTCTGACACAACAAATATGTAATTTATTTCAATTCAGTATTAATTAATTTTTCCTGACACAATTATAGGTCAAAAGAAGCGTCATTATTTATTGTTTAATATTATAAGAAATGATATTTAATATATAAATATAATTAATTAATTTAATTATATTATAAGTAAATGTTACACTTATAATTATAATATATGTTTTTAATTAATTAAATATAAATTTATAATTATTATATACATAAAAAATGCGCCATTATTTGTAGAATATATTATATTATGTTAAATTTAAATGTATATAAAAAATTTATATAACCAATAAAATTAATATAACACTTGTATGTAATAAAATACTTATATAATTTTATTATGCAATAAAATATTAATTTATATACGTTAAATACAATTCTTACCCCCTCTTTCAGGTCTTATAAGTTACATATCATTTACTGGACTCCTGGAATAGCCTGGCTGACACTCCCTCACTTTAAAAAAAACAATAAAAAAAATGCTAAGATTTTTTCTTTTTGTATTTTTTCAACAGAGTAGGCAGATTTGAAATTTCCTTGCCAGGTATCCATGCATCATGTTCAGATGATTTGTTCTTATATCTCAATAAATATTCAGTACCTCTTTCAGAAGTGATAATTCTATCATTGAGAATTTTATCAATTTCTGCTGTTTCTGTGACTTCCTGAGGGTTCTTCTTAGGTCTTCCTCTTCTTTTTGGAAATAAGTCACTGTTGGAAGTATAAGGCTTAAGCAAAGAAATGGGAAAGACAGGATGTTTCCTATCATATGGAGAATGCAATACAACTTCTACTGCATTATCACCAACCATTCTTTTAACAACAAATGGTCCTACAAAAGGATCTTTTAATTTGTGGCTACCTTGTAAATTGAAATGGACAGTAGAGATCAACACTTCATCACCCTTGTTAAATGTGTATTCTTTATGGGATTTATCCCATCTTTTCTTTTCATATTCAAATGCTTTATCAATACAACTCTGAGCATGTTTTCTGCATAGCTGTTGCATTTACATAAAAGATTTTACACCAGGGTGTAGTTCCAACTTAGGTAATTTATTATTGAGAATCTGAGCAGGAGTGTTTGGGACATAAACTAACCAAAGCTCAAAAGGCTTTTTCTCAGTGGCAGAATGAACAGTGCTATTATATGCAAATTCAAGACCAGGCAAAAGAGTGACCCAATCATGAGTAAATCTGTCATTGTCTTTATATTCTAAACCAAAGGCACAATACCTTCTAATCATATCTTCCAGAGTTTGGATCATTCTTTCAGCTAGACCATCAGTCTGAGGATGGTGAGCTGTAGACAATTTTAACTCACAGCCACAAATATCCATCAAAGAGGCCCAAAACTCAGAAGTGAATTTTGGATCCCTATCAGAGATAATGGCTTTTGGAAAACCAATAATATTAAACATGTAAGACCACCATAAGAAGGCTAATTCTTTGGTGGATACATCTTTGTGGGTTGGAATAAATTTTCACATTTTTGTGAATCTATCCACTATTACCCAACAAGAGTTAAAGCTGTCTTTACCTGCAACAGGAAGAACATTGACAAAATCCATATTAATGATTTGCCAGGGAGCACTAGGTGCTTCTATATGTTGTAATGACCCTGCTCTCTTACCTGTTTACCTTTTAGATTTTTGGCAGGAATCACAAGATTCAACATATAATTTTGTGTCTTCAGACATATTAGCCCACCATGCAGTGTTTTTGATTCTAATCAATGTTTTTTCAAGATCAAAATGACCAGCTAATATGTCATCATGACAAAGTTTGAGGATAGTTTCTTTCATTGAAGGAGGAATTACAATAACATTGGTAAGCTTCCTTCTATAATATATATAACCATCTTCAATAGAGAACTTTCCTTTATTTAAAGCATTTTGGTACTTTGCAGGAAGAGTTTTCATTAATGCTTGAATTGAAGCATTCTTAGGATCATTTAAGATAGTAACCAATTTATTTAAATCAGAATCTTTATCATATGAATCCAGTATTAATTGTAATAACTCCTCTTCCATATCAACTATAAATATACCATGGATATGAACAGTATCATCTTCAGGTACATAAGCAGGATTTGAGTCATTATTTGGCAGAGGCAATCTGGAGAGCATATCAACATTAGAGTGAACATTTCCAGCTCTATGGATAATAGTCATCCTTCCTCTGTATTCTTGAACAGCAAGTTGCCACCTGAACATATGCCTGTTAGGTGTATTTAGGTTTAAGAGGGACTTCACAGCACTACAGTCAGTTACCAACTCAAATTTTTGGTCATCCAAATAGTAATGAAGTTTCTCAAGAGCCCAAAAAATTGCTAAGCACTCCAATTGAGTGGCACCATATTTCAATTCACTATTTATTAAGGTTCTTGAAATATAACAAATTACAACCTCTGAGGATTTATCATTAATAATTTGCTTTTGGTGAAGGGCAGCACCCAGACCAATAAAGCTAGAATCTGTATAAAGGACAAATGGCTTGTTAAAATCTGGAAGAGCCAATATAGGGGCTGTCATTAAGCAACTTTTTAATGTATCAAAAGCTTTTTGACAGTCATTATTCCAGAGAAAAGCAACATCTTTTCTGGTCAGTTTTGTAAGAGGCAAGGCTATGACCTGATAATTTTTAATATATTGTCTATAATAGCCACACATACCCAAAAAACTTTGGATTTCTCTTACAGAAGTTGGTGCTTTCACATTTTGAATGGCAGCAACTTTGTTATGGTCTACACAAATTTTTAAGCCTGACACAACATGGCCAAGGACTTTCAAAGATTGAAAACCAAATTTACACTTTTTTAAAGATAAGGTCATATTGATTTCATCCATTTTTTGGAAAACTCTATTCAAGTGAATCATATGTTCATCAAAAGTTTTAGAAAAAACAATAATATCATCAATATAAACCATGAGCCAACCTTCAATAATTTCTTGATGGAAAGTATTATCCATAACTTTCTGGAAAACTGAAGGAGCATTTTTAGGGCCAAATGGCATCCTAACATACTTATATATTCCCATATGAGTAGCAATAAGCAAAAAATTTTGAGAATTTTTCTCAACTGGAACTTGATGATAACCTTTATTACCATCCAGACAACTAATAAATTTTGCACCTTGCAAGGTAGCATGTATTGAATTAATTCTGGGTAAAGGATAAATATCATCAACAGTATAAGTATTTAAAGCTCTGTAATCTCCACATAATCTAGCCTTATCTTTTTCATAAGAAATCAAGACTGGGGAGATGACACAATATTTGGGGGTGACATCCACTTTCTCAATGATATTCATTTTCAATAATGTTTCAATATTATCTTCAATATCTTTTCTTTTTGATGGAGAAGCAGGATATGGTTTTTTCTTAAGGGTAGGAGGAATATCACTCAAATTATAGGATAAGGTAATTTTCATCTCTTCCTGAACAATTCCCAAGACATGAGAACCATGAGCAAAAGCCATAGGGAAAGAGGTAATAGAGGCAACAATAGAGTACTTTTGTTCACTAGTCAAATGATCACCAAAAGAAGCAGTATTTATTTCATGTAATAAATCATCCATTTCAGTTGTTCTTCTACCTTTACACTGGATCAGTGAGTTACAAGATTTCAACAAATGCCCAGAAGTTCTAGGAGAGGAAATTTTGAATTTCCTTTTCCCATTCATTCCTAAGGTAAAGCAATTATTTGCTGGGTCCAGTTTCACACCAAACATGGTTAAAATATCATTTCCCATAATAAACCAATCGCTCAAATTATCATTTTTCATGACAACAAACTCACAAATAGCCCTGACAAAACCACCATTATATTTGAAGAATACAGAGGTTTTGTATTTGCCAATAGGAAATAAGGTAGAACCATACCCTTTCCATTTTTCAGAAGTTATAGGTAATAATTTACTCAAATATTCCTTATCCACTGAAGCCAAAGCTTTTTCAGATACTACACTTCCTCCAGCACCAGAATCAAGAACTACATCAACATTTTTACCATTAATGATAACAGGTGCTTTTAAAGGGGATATAGGAATAGAATTGTTAGTAATATCTTTAATTATCTCAGCATTTTCTACTGAAGATAAATTCAATACACAATCTTCAGATACATTATTATTTAAATAATGGACATCATGTTCCAACATTAAAACATCTTTAACAGATTCATTGTCATAGGAGATATTACTTTCACAGTCACTGGAAGAATTATTGATATCAAGTTCAACTTCATCAGTGTCTTCATTTTGTTCAACAAGATGAATTTTCTTGTCACAAACATGACCCTTCTGCCACGGTTTGTTACACTTATAACAAGTATTTGTTGCATATTTTTTAGGTGCAACTGGGGCAGAGGGTTTACCAGATTTTTCTGGGAGCTTTGTAGAAGGTTTATTCTGATCATTATAAGATTTACCAAGGTAATTCTTTGGTTCATATCTATGGTTGAGCAGTACCTCATTACATATATTAATGAAAGAAGAATTTTCCCTTACATGCTCAGTTCTAGCCACAATCAAATCCCTAAGAGAATTTGGTAATTTATACAAGATTTTATCTCTCCAAATATCATAATCAATCTTTGGATCAATTCCTCTAAGGATTTTAGTTATTTTCATCAGAAAAACAATGGGCTTTTCAACAGAGGAGGATACATATCTAGTATTCTCATACAGTCTCTGTTGAGCTAACCTGAATTTCGAACCACCAAACTGATCCTCAATCAAGGATTTCCAATCATTCCATGTATAATGATTGTTATCTAAAAGAACAGATTCATACCACATCAAGGCTACATTGGAAAATAAAGAAATTAGCTTAGAAACAATTTCCTCATCAGGTAGTTTATAAGATCTCTTTAAATTATCAATTCTTTGGATAAAGTGTTGCCAATCAGAGGAAGAATCACCATCAAAGGTAGGATATTGGTCTAACTTAGGCCAATTTTTCTGACTACTGGGATGGTCCACTTTTTGGTTTGAATTATTCATTATTAATAATTCCTGAAGTTTAGCCAGGTGTTCAGAAATTTCATTATTTACAGAAACAGCTGGTGCATGACCATCACAAGATTTTTTGCTAGTAGCAAAAGATTTTACAGACTAATTGTAAGTTTGTTTAATGGTTGAAATATGAGGAAGAAAGGATGAACTTTTCTCAGGTTTTTTCCCTTTATTTTTATGCAGCTTATTGACAGAAATCTCATTTAATTCATTATTGATGGTTAAGGTTGAGAACTTTTCCTGCAGGTCAGACACATAGTTTCTTATTCTTGGAATTTCAGACATCTGGTCATTTAATTTTTCAAGAGATAGAACATTTCTGTCCTCAGAAACTGAGTGTTTGGTACTTATTGCATGGAAATCATTTTTTAGCTTTTTAAAATCATTTTGCAGAGATTTTATTTCATTTTTGAATGAATAATTTTCTTCAATAAGGGGTTTCAATTCACTCAAGGTCTTATGTAGACTGATATTTCTATCTGAGATAGCTCTATGGTCACTTCTTATTTGTTTTTGTTGACTAAGAACAATATTCAAGGTTTCTTTGATTCTTAAATAAGCTGTATCTTGTACAGAAGAACTCACTTTACATTGCAAGTGTAAATTATTTAATCTATCATTTTCATGGATTAACACATCTCTCACATGTTTGTCTTTCACAACATTAAAATCAAGGGTATCTTTCAATATTTCCTCAGAAGTTTTTTCAATTAAGGTATAGATTTCAGGGGGAACAGAATCATTTTTAATTGCAAGAGAAGGATTAATTAAAGAAGTAGAAGTTAAATGTAAAGGTTCATCAAATGACAATTTGCTAATTACATCAATAGGGCTACTAGTTACAGGAAGCTGTCTTCTAACAGGTTTAACTGTTCTTTCACCATGTTCAATAATATTACCTGCAGAAGAAGATTTATTAGAAAACATACACAAGTGACTATCAACCAAATTACTTACCATGGCAGAGGAGGAAACTTCCCCTGAGACTGTGTTTGGGATTGTGCTTGGGCCTTCTTTCTCCTGCCTTGTTGGTAGGGATGAGGAGGTGGATGGAAATTGGGTGTTCTGGATGGGCCAGGCTGATGATGAGGAGGGTGTTGCACATTCTGTTGGTAGTGACTCATTAGATAATCCCATTTCCATTGCTCTACTTCCATAGTATTTGGATTTTGGATGGTTGAGCTGGGTGGCTGTGAAGGTTGAGCCTGAAACTGAGGCTGATTGGGAGGCAACTGAGGAGGGGCCTGGGCCTGAATCTGGTTCCTGAGTTCTTGAACCTGATCCCACAAGGTGTCTACTTTTGCTTTGTACGTCATATTTTCTGTATTAAACTCTTTTATATGACTGGACAGGTTGCTGATTTGTTGTTGCAGAGGAAGCTTTTTTATTTTGAATCCTTTTGGAAGACCTTCTTGAGGTACTAGAGGCTTTACTTCCTTCTGTGGTGCTGGGGGAAGGGGGTTTGGTTTGTTTACATTTCCTGTCATTTCCACATCCTGAAGTATGTGAATTCTTTGTGTTAGCATAAGATTTTTTATGTCCAACTTTAGAAGAACTCACAGTATCAGCATCATAGTCAATTTCAATTTCATCCACTTGCATGTTATCCATTTTTTCAGCCAAATTGTTGGACATAATAGTGGGAAGATTTTAATTTACTTCTTATTTTTTTTTAAAAAAAATAATAAAAGTTAGTTAATAATTGCTCCAAATAAAAAAAAAATTTTTATTAATTAAATTATAAAAAAAAAATTTTCAATATAAAGTAATATTTATATAAAAAATTTAATTTTTAAAAAATGGATTGCAAGGTTAAATTGGGAATAAACAATCAAGTTAATTCAACCAATTAATTACCAATATTAAATATGGCAATATATTTGGGACTAAGCACAAAGTACTTTTAAGTCAACCAAAATTAACAATAATTAATAATAAAAAAAAATTAAATTAATAATTCAATTTGTATTAATAAAAATGTCAATTCTTATAGGACTAAGAGGATTTAACACTCTATAATGGTCAACTAGGAAAAAAAAATTTAATAATTGAACACTTACACTCAGTGAATCAGCAATTAAGCCACAATCACTGTTATTGCAGTAAAAATATAGTAAGATGAGTGAGAGGTGCAAAGGTGAACTTACTATACTGATCGAAAAATCACTTCAAAATAATATATGAATTAATATAATATAAACCTAAGAAATCAAACCCAAGTTCGAAACACAGTCGCGGCAAAAGTTTTGTTTTTTGCTAGGTGGTCTGTGCGTTTGTCGTTTGTCGCCAGGCTCAATTGTCGTCGTCGTTTGGAAAGGCCCTCAGTTGTCAGTCAGTCGTCTAGAAGTAGGTGAGAAAAGGTGGAGAAGTGGAGGAGGACATGAAGGAAAATAAAAGAAATAAAATATAAAAAGATTATTTAATTTATTGAGAGGAATCAACGACTGTTTTCTTGAGAGGTGACAAAAGTGAGGTTATTATTAATTAATAATATTATTATGATGTAAGGACTATGCGCAGCAGACACTATGATCACTATCAGACTTAAAGCAACCTTAAAATTGTTATATAGAATTTTAATTAGAATTTTATTACTAATAAAAAGAATAGGGGGTATCAATGTTGACCGATCCGCAATTAAATTAATTGCAGAAAATAATCTGCATACCCCAATTATCTTCCGCAATTATTTTTGCTAATAATTGGGTTATTAGACACTTTACGTGTCAATGTTCACCTCTTATCTGACATTTTTATCCTCAATATTTCATAACCACATCTTGGACAACTTTCTGGATATCCCAGCCTTCTACCTTGCTGCGCACTCCCATTCTCATCCCATCCTGTTCATTCTATCCGCTCAGAATTTCTCCCCATTTCATCTATTTGATTCTGCTCCTTTTCATCTCGCTATCTCATCTGCTTGTTTCTGCTCCTTTTCATCTTCATTTATGATAACATGCCTCGTCATCCTAGATCTTCTCAAAGGCAGCCATCACCCAGTTGTTCTTCAATTCCCACTACTTCCTCTTTCCCCCGCTCAGCCAAGAAATCAAAGACTGTTCAATTAAAAAAAGATGAACATCTCATTCTTATCAACTGGCTGAAAACCAAATCTAACTATGATTCTTGTTTTGGTACTGAGTATGCCACTAAAGTAGGACGGCCCCCCGCATCAAAAGTTAATGGCTATCTTCTAATGGCAAATGAATTACGCAATAAGACCAAGGGAAGGATTGATCTTTTGCCTAAACAGATGTCTGAACGCTTCAAGCATTACCGAGCATAATACAAGAAGGCAAAGGCTCTTTCATCTTCCACTGGTTTTGGGATTACCGACAATGATATAACTAAGGGCATAAAATCCATAGACGATAAACTTGATTCTTTATGTCCTTACTTTAAAGAGATGGATGCAATTTTTGGAGAGCAAGCTGATGTTAATCCTGTAAACATGTTGGATGGAGAAGATCCTATCTCTGAACATGATGTCGAAGCAAATCTTTTCCCATCCTCTTCCTCCACTCAAGCCTCCCCTCATTTGAATGAGACATATCTAAATAGCTTTTCTGTAGATCCTATAGGTGATTTAACCCAACCAAATCTAACTCAGGTCTGTTTCTTTTTTCTTTTATCTTATCAATTCTATTTTTTATTTACTTATCTTTTTCTTATTTCTTAAAAGGCTGATGAACAAACCCAGGATCCTCAATCAACTGAGTCTGAAGCTAGTGACAATGAAGAGGAGGAAAATGCTACATTGAACAAAAAGAGAAGGGCTTCAACTAGTCTAAATTTCCTCTCCCAAAGAAGACGAAAAATTGATACTTCATCACAAACACCTTTTTCTTCGATGGAACAGTTTTTAGAGAAACGTGATGCTGGTAAGTGATATCATACCTCTTATTACTTTACTCTGCTTTTCTTCTACTTTATGTTAATTTTTATTCTCACTCTAGAACAAGTGGAAATTGCTAAAGAGACTCTAAGCTTTGAAAAGAAGAAATACAAGCTCTCCTTATGGAAGGATGATTGGATCCAAGATTTGGAGGAGAAGAAGTTTGAGCTCTCTTTACAGAAGGATGGTAGGGCCCAAGATTTGGAGGAGAAGAAGTTTGAGTTAACTCTTAGTATTGAAAAATCCAAAAATAAGGAAAAAACACTCGAGCATTAAAACTTAATGGAACAGATGAAGTATAAGCATGATCTCCAAGAAAGTTTTAAAAAGAAAGATTTCTTGATCGAATGCATTAAAGCAAACAAATCTGTTGAAGAAATAGAACATTTAATAAAATTTTTTGTTGACTAGTTTCTTTTATTTCTTTCTCACTTCATGTGTTCATATTTATTTGTACATAAATTTTACAATTATTTTCTGTATTTCTTGAAATATTGTATTTTAATGTTAAATATTCTTTTTTTAAATAAAATTTTCAAGTCTCCTTTGAAAATTTGACAATCCCCCACCCCTGGATTTTTTTGAAGTAAGGGGTGGGTATCACAAAAATTCTTTCATGTCATGAATCTTGAAAGTTTTATATGAAAATTTGGCTTTACTACCCCCTGCATTTTACTGGTATCCCAAAAATTCTTACATGTCAAGAATTTCACAAGTCTTATAAGAAATTTTGGCAAAACCCCCCATGGATTTTATTGAAGTAAGGGACGGGTATCACAAAAATATTTACAAGTCAAAAAAATTCTATATCTGTTTAAAAAAATTGGCAATACTCTCCCCTGCATTTTATTGAAGCAAGGGGTGGGTATCACCAAAATTTTTCTAAGTCATCAATTTCACATGTCAGATTTGAAAATTTGGCAATACCCCCCCCTGCATTTTATTGAAGTAAGGGGTGGAAGTCATCTAAATTTAATATAATTACATAAATTATTAAATAAATATCTAATATATATCAATTTCCCTAGTTTAAAGTAATGACAATCCCTCAAGCCAAAATGCAGACCAAGTCGAGAAACAAAAGTTTGGGACTTTCCAAAGGTATAGGCAAGAGGAACCCCATGAAAAAAATAAATGTTATCATGATTACCTGTTATACAACACAAGGTCGATGGCTCATCACATTACTTGAGAAAATTGATATATAAAAAATATTTATTAAAAATTTATGAAAAAATATAAAATTTTCGATGACAACTCTAATCCCCATACTTTTTGGATCTAGATAAAGTTTTTTTAAATCGAATAACTTTACCTTCTTTCTTTATCTTATTGATTCTTTGTATCAACTTATTACTGATTTGAAATGAGCAACCGAAATGAGTGAAATCTTGACAGGATTCCAAACCAGGAGGAGCTTTGGTCGTTTGATGATTATCCTTAGAAGAATTCCAAATAGTTTCAATGATACCATTTCCCAAACCAAAATCAATGATGCACCGGTGGTCTGGAAAATATAAACCATGTCCTTTGATTTTAGCTGGAGATGGTATTGGGTGGCCAGTTATCGGATTGATATATGAGAATATTCCAAAAGTAAGAAAATTGGCATCATTCCTATCGATATGAATCCTATTGTGGAATCCAGAATGAGTGATAATAACATTAGAAAATAAAAGATATTCGTGGCTGATATCTTCCAATTTGGAGTCACACCAATTTGGTATTCCAACTTTGGTTGCAAGTTCATTATTTTTTTCAAATGCTTTATTACAGAGCTTGTTGAGTTGAAAAGCAAGAAAAGAGTCAAAGGAAGGTAGAGTGTCCCATAAGCGAAAATCTTCATCTTTTTGAGCTTTAGTGATATTCTTGACCAATGAATATATGCCTATATAATTAAAATGCCTAGATAATAATCATATAAGAGTTTCAGAATCCTTATCCTCTAAATATGCAATATAAAAATGTGAAATAAGACAAGTGAAATTTGGAAAAAAGGCTCAACTTCAAAGGTCAAAATCTCAGCAACCACTGAACCTAATTCAAACCTGTTTGTGGAAAATGAAAGATATGCTTTAGTAGAATCTTCAGTTAAAGGACATGCTATTTAAATAAACCTAACCCTAATTTGTTACATAAAAAAATGAAATAAAAATTAAAATTGGGAAAAAAAAGGCTCAACTTTAACGGTCAATATCTCAGCAACCACTGAATCAAATTCAAATCTGTTTGCAGGAAATGAAAGGTAGCTTTCAGGAGAATCTTCAGTAAAAAGAACATTAGATTTGAATAAACCTAACCCTAATTCCGAGTCTGATTTTCAAAATTTTACAAAAACTTGAAAAGTGGTAATGAAGATGAGATCAAAAGGAGTTTTATAAGTTCACTGTTATCCAGATAAGAGTCATACATATATTTAAGTATGAAGTTTTCATAAAAGGAATGAGATATCATATAGGCATGAAAAAAAGGAGATGAAACTTACCTTGATTGAAAAGTAGGAAAAATAGAGTGAGAAAGATTGATGTTGGAATTGTGGGGAAATTGAATATGGAGTAAGTGAAATGCATAAAGAATGTGCAATGTATGTGTTTCAATGAAATGGAGCCAAAAAAAAGTGAAATAAGGGAAAGGGGGGATAATGACCATGCCAAGGAGGGATGAAGAGTAGGGTGATGGAGCTTAAAAATAAAGTAAAGAGGGAGAGAAAAAAAAGGTTAATTATACCATTGAAATCCAAAATAACCACTTACAAAAAAAATTTAGATAAAAAAAATAAAATAAACAGAAAAAAACAAAAAAAATTATAATTAGTAATCAAAAAATCAAAAAAAAAGAATAAAATGACTTACCTGGAGAGATGAGATGACAAAATGAATGAAACCAAATTGTTTGAGGGATGTTGGAGGAGAATAGGAAAAGGATATGAGGGATGAATGAAAAAAAAATCACTGACAAAATATGCAATTTCAAAAAATATGCGATATCATGTTGAGCTGGTGAAAGAAAACCAATGAGCCATCCAAAAAAAAGATATTCACCGTAAATTCAAAAAAAAATGAATATGCAACAAACCAAAATACAAAACCAAGTGATTAAAGTACACAAAGAGGACATTTGGAAAGTATGAAAACATAAAAATAAAAAATTAAAAGGGTGAAGAGAAATGTTGGAGAGTAATTGGCATTATAATGGGGCGTATGCCGGTTGATTGAATGATTTGTGAATCAAGGGAGGGGAGTGCCAGTGGTGGTTCAGGATCCTCTTCTTCATAAAGATCATTCCACTCATCCTTTAAATCAGCTAGAATATTGTGGAGTATTACGCAAGTCAAGATCCAATGATTTGCAGTTTTGATCTCCAATTTTTTTTGAAATTGGATTCTGAGCTCCCGAAGACTAGAAAATTGTCCCTTTAAAATACCTATAGCATGTTCAATTCGTACTCTTGATTGTGCAAGGTGATAATTAAATTTAGTTTTGGGGTCATTTTCTGAATTTGCACCACGGAAAGCAGGTATAATGTACTTTCCACTTGCATATGCTGAGTCTGCAAGGAGGTACTGAGATTCGTCAAAGTATGAGTCAGGGGATTGAGAAATCCTCATTCTTTGGAAGACGGAAGAGTCATGACATGATCCAGGGCAGCCACTGTGAAAATGCAATAAATTTTTTATTGACATCGCATACAAGTTGAACCGCAATAGAGTATCTAGAAAGAAGATAAAAAGTTAGATTGTGAAAGATGAGAACTTGGAGGAGATTTTGAAGAAACCTTTTTTTGCGATCAAAATAATGGTTGCCATCATGAGCAGGCTTTTGACTCAAAGGGATGGTTGTGCCATCAACAAAACCTATACAGCCAGGGAAACCTTCAGCTTGCATTACTTGAGAGGATTTAAGTCGCTGTTCTGGAGTTGGCCAAGCAAGAGTTTGAGACTTGAGGGAAAGGATAGAAATCATACAGCGCTTGGTGTATAATATCATGGTACCATATCCTATGTTAAAGAGATTATCCAAACGTCTTACGGCAGCACCATTTCCATTTGAGCCAAAGCGACATAGAGCAACAGCAAGTTGGATGGCAGGATTACGCTGTTTGTTATGAGAATTGTTATGGAAGATAGGATGATTGGAGATGAGTTGATAAAGTTTGAAGAAAGAATCGGGAGAAGTTCTAAAAAGTTGTGTGAAGTTTAAATGAGGAATGTTGAGGATGGAGGCCAGATCATATCGGGGATCATGATAAAGATTTGGCCCCCTGGTGATGATGTAACACTTTTTGGAAAGAAAACACATATAAGCTAAAGCATCTTCCAAATCAGAGTCAGATTTAAAGTAAAGAACTAAAAGAAAAGTAATAGCATTCATTGTTGAGTGAAGTAGCTTCCTAGTAGAGAGGTGTTTCATTGTTGCCGGTGGAAGGGTTAAGTGATGAGGGAAGTGAGAATTCACCGCCAAATGTGCAGTTGGGGTGTGTAGATAGAAAAAAAACTTTAGTGTTCGCCACCAAAATTAAGTAGCATAGAGTGAGGAAAGACTTAAGGATGGCATCAGCAATTATGAGTCATGTGACTTTCTTGCAAATCCATCATGGATGAGATGAGTTTGGGATCAGGAATTAGGAATGGAAATTGGGGTATAAGAGGCGGTATAATGCATTATCGTGGATTTCTTATCCACTAGCCCTGGGGCTAGTGGATAGGAATCTTCCGCAATTAATAATGTCTGATCCCGGGAAAAAGAATTCCTGATCCCTAATTGCGGATCCCTGAACATTGATACCCCCTAATATAAACGTAATATAAAAAGTGTAATTAATTTGTTGAGTGTATAATAAGTGATGGGGCTACAGGGGATTATCCAAGGCCCGTTTATAGGAAATGGGTCCTCTGAAGCGCCACTATATTTATAAATACAATAATTATAATAGAATAAAACAAGTATGTCAAAGAGTAAGTGAAACATAACAATGTAGAGAAAAATATGAAACAAATAATTAAAAACCCCAATTAAGAATCCAATTTTCCCGCCATTAATTCCCAAATCAGTAAGTAAAAATAGTGAATAACTAAACAAGCCTGGAACATAGGAACTATGAGAACAATCATTCAAAACAGATGGTACAGTCTGATTTAAGGATTTTTAAGTGAAACAAAAAATATTCTGACGCAACAAATATGTAATTTATTTCAATTCAGTATTAATTAATTTTTCCTGACACAATTATAGGTCAAAAGAAGAGTCATTATTTATTGTTTAATATTATAAGAAATGATATTTAATATATAAATATAATTAATTAATTTAATTATATTATAAGTAAATTTTACACTTATAATTATAATATATGTTTTTAATTAATTAAATATAAATTTAAAATTATTAAATACATAAAAAATGCGCCATTATTTGTAGAATATATTATATTATGTTAAATTTAAATGTATATAAAAAATTTATATAACCAATAAAATTAATATAACACTTGTATGTAATAAAATACTTATATAATTTTATTATGCAATAAAATATTAATTTATATACATTAAATACAATTCTTACCCCCTCTTTCAGGTCTTATAAGTTACATATCATTTACTGGACTCCTGGAATAGCCTGGCTGACAGAGTGAGTGAAAAAACTAAGTGAAAACCGATTTGGTGGTTCAAAATATAGATCAGCTCAGAAAATTTTGTATGAGATTACTAAATATTACCCATCCTGTGTTAAAAACCTATTGTTTTCTTTATGAAAATTTCAAAAACTTTGAAAGCTATTGATCCAAAAATATATTATGATATTTAGAGGGATAAAATCCTCAATAAATTACCAAAATATTTGAGATATTTAATAGTTGCTAGAGCTGAGTATGTGAGAGAAAATTCTTCCTTTATTATAATATGTAATGAAGTATTATCTAATTACATATAGGAAGAAAAGAATAATTCATCAAGACCTCAAACCAGGAAAAATACATGGGCACCTGATAGCAGGTGCCAATCCTTATCTTTAATTTAACTCAATTTCGGCTCAGCTGTAATTCTTCTGGAAAGACTGTGCACTAAACAAGAGCACACTAGCTTGTGAAAATTCAAATCAAATTTACTCTTAAATCAAAACTGAATATAGGGATAGGCACCTGCTAGTAGGTGTCACTTAATTTTTTTCAATGCCATTATGAGAAAAAAAATATTCCCCAAAGATTCCAGAAAAGCCTAGAAAAGCTTCTTCCCTGGTTTTACATAAAAAATATGCAAACAACCCTTTTTTTAAATGTAAAAACCCATGGAAGAAGGGTCATTTTTGTGATAAGAAAATAAATCTTGTTGAAAAAACTTAAATTTCTGATAAAATTCAGATCCAGTTGAGCTTTATGAAACCTCAAGTGATAGTGAGAGTAATATTTCTTATTATCATGATTCATCTCATGAAGTTCTCATGTTCAAAAGGTTATAAAATATTTGGATTATTCCTCTGATATTTTTGATAATAGTTTATCTTCAGTGGAAAATGCAGATATTATTAAAGAAATAAATGATAATTTAACCATCATTTCCCCTTTGAGAGCTCCAGTTCTAATAAATGGTAAAATTGTTGGTGTTATTCTTGAATATGTTTTTAGTGGAAGTGTTGTATCTGAAAAAGCATTAACTACTGTTGTAAGAAATTATAAATAAAATCTAATACCTATTACCTCTGAAAGCTGGAGAGGGTATGGATCTATATTATGCCCTTTGGAAAATATAGAACAAGTGTGTTTTTCAAATATAATAGTGGTTTTGTCAATGCTACCTATGAATTTTGTGTTATAAAAATGATAACTTGTGAAATTGGTTCATCATAGGTAATGATATTTTATCAATTTTTGGTATAAAATTAAACCCAGAAAATAATTGCTTTACTGTGGGTTTAAATGAAAAAAGAAAAATTTCTTCTCTATAAAATTTTTATCACATGTATTGAAATATTTTAATACACTTCTTTAATATACTGATAGAAAAACAAATGAGATGAGTAATTTATTGGGTGAAATAATTACTGCCTCATTTGGAGATCAATTATTTATGGATCACAAAGATTCAATTGTTTCATTGATAAAACATTTTCCAATGGCTTTTTCCATGGTTCTCATTAGCTGGGAGCAGTTAGAGTTGAAATCAAAAAATTTCTATTTTGTAACTTTAATGAAATTACTCCCAGTTTAAAGAAAAAACATATCCTGCTTCACCCACAAAAAGATAAGATATTGAAGATAATATATCTACCTTTTTGAAAATTAATATCATTAGAAAGGTAGATGTGAATCAAATATATTTTGTTATTTCACCTTTTTTTAATACCTTGTGAGAAATAATAAGAAAAATTATGTGGGTATTTTAGATATTTAAATACTTACACTTTTAATGATATATATCCTTTGCTTAGAATCAACTCCATACATGCAGCTTTTCAAGATGCAAAATTTTTAGTTGCTTATATGGCAAAAAAGGTTATCTTCAAATACCTGTTGAGAAAAATTCTCAGAATTTTTTTCTTATTGCAACTCACATGGGTATATATGAGGATGTAAAAATTCCATTTGGGCCCAAAAATGTTCCTTCATTTTTCAAGAAAGTGATGGATAATGCATTTAATCATGAAAAAATTGAAGGATAGCTAATGGTATACATTGATGATATTAATAATTTTTTTTAAATATTTGATGAACAAGGAATTCATCTAGCCTGAGTATTCCAGAGAATGGCTGAAATAAACATGAAATTGGCTTTTAAGAAATGTAACTTTAATTTTAAATCTTTAAAAGTCCTTTGACATGTTTTATCAGTGTTGAAAATACTTTTAGACCAATACAAACATGCTACCATACAAAATGTAAAAGCACCAACTTCTGTAAGATAGATTTAAAATTCTTTATGTTTGTGTGGCTATTATAGACAATATATTAAAGTTTATCAAGGCATAGACTTACCTATTACTAAATTTACAAGAAAGGATGTTGCCTTTGTGTGAAAGCAGGATACAAAAAAAGTATTTGATACATTAAATAATTGTTTAATGTTTGCACCTATTCTTGCTCTGCCTGACTTTAATAAACTATTTTTCCTATAAACTAATGCCATATTTATTGGACTAGGCTCTTCTCTTCATCAAAAAAAATTATAAATAATAAAATTTTAGAATTAGAAATTTGTTAAATTTCAAGAACCTCAAGAAATACAACAGAAAAAAAACATGGGCACCTGTTAGCAGGTGCCAATCCCTATCTTTTATTTAACTCAATTTCAGATCAGCTTTAATTCTTCTGGAAAGACTTCCCACTTAACAATGAGCACACTAGCTTGCGCAATATCAAATAAAATTTACTTATAAATCAAAACTGATTATAGGGATAGGCACCTTCTAGCAAGCGCCACTTGATTTTCTGTGTTGATAGTTAATTGAAATATGGTGCCACTCAGATATTGTGTTTAGCAGTTTTATGGCTTTGTGAAAGCTTCAGTATTACTTTTATAATAAAACAGTTTCACTGATTACTAACTGCAGTGCAGTAAAATCCCTTTTAAAACTGAAATCACCTAATAGACATATTAGGGGGTATCAATGTTGACTGATCAGCAATTAAATTAATTTCAGATAAAAATCCTTATACCTCATTTATTTTTGGAAATTATTTTTGCTAATAATTGGGTTATTAGATGTTATATGTTTCAAATTTAACCTCTATCTGACATTTATATCCTCAATTTTTCATAACTACATCCTGGGCAACTTTCTGAATATCCCAGCCTCCCTACCTTACTGTGCACTCTCACCCTCATCCCATCCTGTCTATTCCTTCTATTTTTTCAGATTTCTCCCCATCTGATCTGCTTATTCCTGCTCCTTTTCATCATAAAATATCCTAAAATGTCTTGTTATCCCATATCTTCTCAAATGCAGCCTTCTCCCACTTGTACTTCAAATCAAACTACTCTCCCTTTCCTCTGCTCAGCTAGGAAATCAAAAACCATTAAACTAAATAATTCACAAATCAAATATATTTCCTTCAGGTCTGTATGGGTTTTAAGTGGGGCTTATTAGTTTTAAGCCCCCCCACCAACAAAAATAATTCTGCATCATTGACCCTTTTTCTTTTGCACCCTGAAATCAACCCTTGCTCCAATCTATCTTTTCTGCAGAAACATCACAACCAGCCAAAACAACCCAAACGTCTCTCATTTCTAATATCATTTGTTCTTTCTCTCCACTTGATGCAATCTACTATTTAGATGGATATATTTTACGTAACCTCACAGTTTTTTTAGCTGCTTAAATTCCTCTCACCAATTCAATTAACCAGCGGCAACTTGGAGTCACATAAGACCACTCCAACTTTGAGGCAGAATTATTAAGGGTTTTCTTTGCTCTACAGTTAATCCCAAGAGTGGTGAGAGTAACCCAGAAAATTTTCTGAGTGTTTCAATTGAATTAGAAAAATCTTGAAGTGGTGAGAGTGAATCAGAAAAACATTTTAGTGTTGCAATTGACTTAGAAAAATCTCCGCGTGGTGAGAGTGACTTGAACACATGTTTGAGTTTTTCAATTGACTCAGGCAAATTTATGATTGGAGAAAGTGACTTTGACCAATCTTTGAGTGAGGTGTGCAGATAAAATTTATATTTTAAGGCTTAAGAACAGAAATATAGGTGTGTTATTCTCCAGAAGGATCTAATTCCAGGATCTGTGATTTGAAACCATATCACTTTCTGATAAATCAATCAAGGATGTGATGAATTTGGGATCAGGAATTAGGACTAGAAATTGGGGTATAAGAAGTGAGATAATGTATTATTGTGCATTCCTTATCGACTAGCCCAAGGGCTAGTGGATAAAACTATTCCACAATTAATAATGTCAGATCTGGGAAAAACATTCCTTATCCCTAATTGTGAATCCCTTAACATTGATACCCCCTATTTTTAGATGGAAATTAGCTTTTCAGTAATATAGAGGTAAAATGAAAAAAATTCATACACAGGTGGAAAAAGTTCTGAACTAGATGTCTATTTCAGTTTTGGTTTCAGGGTATGATTCTGGTTCTGATTTGTGGAGTGACTTTGTTTGACCTCATCTTATTTTTTTCTTTTTTTGACATTGGAATATCCTTGTATAATCTCCTCTCATCTTCATGGACTCATCCAAAAATTCTATTAATTTCTTTTGTTAGTGTTTCATACTTTTTTTCACCTCTCACTCATCCTCTTCACACACTTATTACACTTTTTAACATCACCCTACACCTCTTACATCTCTTATCTTCTCTTACAAGCCTCCCTGCCCCACACCACCTTAATCCTCTTCTAGAGGCAAAAAGTAAGGTGGGCTCAAAAAGTGACATTTAATTGTTTGTCACAAAAATGCACCTAGGAATTTAATAGGGTCACAAAACTGAAATAGACATCTTGTTCAACATTTTTTCCTTTGTGAAAGATCTGTTAATGTCCATTCAAATGTTGATATGATTTACAGATTTCTTTACCCAATGATACTTCAAACTCAGCTTATATGCCTGAATAAGATATGATTTTTATACATGGTATTTATCTTAAGGGGTATCAATGTTAAGGGATCCACAATCAAATTAATTGAAGATAATAATCATTATACCCCAATTATCTTCCACAATTATTATTTCTAATAATTGGGTTATTAGACCTTTTACATGTCAATATTCACCTCTTCTCTGAAATTTTTATCCTCAATTTTTCATAACCACATCTTGGACAGCTTTCTGAATGTGCCAGCCTCCCTACCTTGCTGTACACTCTCATCCTATCTATTCATTCTATCTATTAAGAACCCCTCCCCAACTCATCTTTTTGTTTCTTCTCTTTTTCATCTTCAAATATCTTAACATTCCTTGTCATAATAGATCTTCTCAAAGGCAGCCAGCCCCTGTTTTTCTTCAAATTCAACTACTCCCTCTTTCCCCTGCTAAGCCAAGATGTTAAAGACCATCCAACTAAAAAAGATGATCACCTCATACTTATCAACTAGCTTAATACAAAAAATAATTATGATTCTTGTCTTGGTACTGATAATGCAACTAAAGTAGGACAGCCCCCTGCATTGAAAGTCAATGGATATCTTCTAATGGCCAATGAATTACAGAATAAGACAAGGTGAAAAATTGATTGTTCACCTAAAAAGATGTCTGAATGCTTCAAGAACTATATATAAAAATACAAAAAAGGCTAAGACTCTTTCATCTTCCACTAGTTTTGGTATTACTGACCTTGATATCAGAAATGGAATCAAATCTCTAGACAATAAACTTGATTCTTTATGTCCTTACTATAAAGAGATGGATTTCATATTTGGAAGATTTTAATCCTGCAAACATGTTGGATGGAGAGGATGATATCTCCAAACATGATGTGGAAAGAAATCTTTTTTCTTCCTCTTCTACTCAAGCCTCCCCTCATTTAACTTCAACCAGTCAAGCTATCTTTTTAATAGATCCTTATGGAAATATAAACCAACCCAATATAATTCCAGTGAGCTTTTATTTCTTGTCTATTGGTTTTATTTTTTTATTTCTAAAAATGATAATGAACAAACCCAGGATCAACAAGCAAGAGAGTCTGAAGCTAGTATTGATGATGAAGAGGAAAATGTTACCTCCAAGAAAAAGCAAAGACAATCAAATCCTCTGAATTTTAACAGTAAAAGAAAACAAAACCTAGATAGTTTTTCCTGAACACCTTTTTCTTTCATTGATGATTTTTTGGAGAAACATGAAGCTGGTAAATATAGCATACCTCTTAATAGTTTAGTGAGCTGCTCTTTTCTTTTGTTAATATTCGTTTTCAATCTAGGAAAAGTTGAAGTTTCATGAGATACTCTTAATTTTCAAAAGCAACAATACAAGCTCTCTTTATGCAGGAATGATAGTAAACAAGACTTGGAGGAGGAGAAATTTGAGCTCTCTTTGCAGAGGTAAGAGAAGGTACAAGACTTGGAGGAGAAGAAATTCATGATTTATTTACAGAGGGATGGGAGGGCACATGATTTGGAGGAGAAGAATTTTGAGATGACAAATAAGGAGAAGGCTCTTGAGTACAATTTCCTATTGAATCAGATGAAACTCAAGTACACCAGAAAAAAAACATGGGCACATGAAAGCAGGTGCCAATCCCTATCTTTAATTTAACTCAATTTCAGCTCAGATTTAATTCTTCTGGAAAGAATGTGCACTGAAAAATGAGAAAACTAGCTCATGCAACATCAAATCAAACTTACTCTTAAATAAAAACTGAATATAGGGATAGGCACCTGCTAGCAGGTGCAACTTATTTTTTTGCAGTGGTATCAACTTGAAGATGGTTCAAAAAAGAACGTTTTCTTGATAGAATGTGTTAAAGCTAGTAAATTTATTGAGGAAACAGCATTCTTAATTAAAATTTTTGATGACTAGCTTTTTTATTTCATTCATATTTCATTTGTTCATAATTATTTGTACATGAAAGTGTTTCATAATTTCATACTTTTCATTACTCTATCCCTCATTAGGGGGTGTCTGCTCTAACTTGAGTGTGGATTTCAAAAATATAGAAATGAGAGCACAGAAACATAGCTTGATGGTCTAAAACCTCAAGTAAGTGAAGTGTATAGATGACTTTTATATGTTAAATTATGAATTTAAAAGAGAAAAATGGCAACCTGACTTTGACTCCATTCTTTGAATGTCTACCTAAACTTTTTTAAGTTACAAAATATAATTTTCTAACCTTACTTACCCTATTTATTAAGTGTTTCTTTATTTAAAAAGAGCAGAAAATATGAGTGAAGTAATCACATGATTCAAAAACAGGGAGAGCTTGTGTTGTTTGATGATTGTCCCTAGAATGATAAAGAGCTGTATTCATTTTTTTCATTAGAGTCAATATGATTCTGTAATATACAGAAAAAAATTAAATTTATTGATAAAAAATTATAAAAATAAACTACTCACTTGTTTTAATATAATCCTACAATGATAAAACTATAAAAAATCCATGCCAAAAAGATGCCAAAATTGTATCAAACAAATAAAAAATGTCCTTAAGAGTGCAAAAGAAATCAATAAACTTGATATTTTATTTTGAAGTGCAAAATGACTGCTAAAAATATGCAAAATATCATGATATAAGCATTTCATAAGATTTGTTTTTTAATTATGTAATATCAAATCAAAAACAAATTAAAATAGTGCAAAAAAAGACTCAACTATAAATTTCAATATCTCAGCAAAAATTGAACCAAATTCAAAAGCTTTTGTGGGAATTGTATGGCAGGGTTCAGGAGAGTCTTCAATTAAAAGGATATGAGATTTGAATAAATCTAACCCTAATTACAATATTTTTTTTTTCCAAATTGCATATAAATTTGAGAAGTGATTGCTAAAATGACAACAACAGGGGCTCAATAAGTCCAGCATTATTCAGAGAAGTTGTCTATATAGATTAGAGTGTGCATTCATAATATAAAGTGAGACCTAGTTGACAAAATTTGTCATCCAGCTGAGTTAGCAAACCCAGAAAACAATACTTAAAAAAATTATTCATGAAATTGCTTAATAATTATGTAAATAGTTATTAATTTAAAATTGAGTGTGCTTTTTTGTCTCAAAATGGTTAATAAAACCCATTTACCAGTTTAAAGTAAAAAGTAAAATTGTTTTAAGAATTTATTCCTGACTATTCAAATGTTTCATCTTAATTTTATTTTTATAACTGAATCAGGTCTTTTTTATGTTTCACCTTTTTTGCTTCATCTTAATTTCATTTTGTTGCTTGTTTGAATTGATATAATTATTTCCAATGGGTAATTGTGGGGAATAGGGCTGAAAAATTTTCTATATTTGGGGTTAGTAATAGTTATACTCTTTTTTATATAAATTTTTGAAACCTTAGAGGGCCCCTTGCCTATATAAAGGCCTTAGGTAGTGTCAGCCAGGCTTCTAGACTTACCCAGTAAAGTAATTAATTATTTACTGGATGAAGCCATGCCTTATTATTTTAATTATTTAATTATAAATGAGTTACATTAAAATTTACCTATAATAAATTAACTAATTACAGAATGGTAAAATTAATGAATAATTAAAATTAAATATAAAAATGTCCCTTATCTTTTTCTTCTCTAACACCATGCTCATTGACAGGTTGAAAGAAATAAAAAATATATTTTAAAATTAAAATAAAATTTTAATATTCAAATAAAAATAAATATTCACAAAAAATTCAAATTTCTTATTTAGAATTGACCTTTACAGTAAATATTAAATAAATTAATGTATTCCTGACATACTCTGTAAATACATCTTTTTGACTCCTTCTTTTTAGAAAAACTTTATTATTTGAAAAAATTCCTTCTGGAATATTCCTTTTCTCTCTCTCTCATACTAATTTTTTAGAATTTTATTGTTGTGCTTTGTCCCTCCTTTGCCTATATAAGCCTATCTTTTTGTTGTTTTCATCATTCCATTACTGACTTATTTATTAAAACTACTTAAATTATTTATTACTATCTATTATTTATTTATTATTTTCATTCACGTAATTCTAAACCATTAATTATAATAATAATTTAATTGTCTACCTCTTTCTATTGAGTAAATATTTGAGAAGATAAGGAAATACGTACCCCAAGTTTGAAATCCAGAAATCCCTTTGTTACTGCCATTGGACCGCCATAAAAAACCTTCTAGACTTGAAAGACCCCTTGAAAACTGAGGCCCTTTCCAAATAGTTGATGGCGCATCAATATCTTGAATCTGGAAACCGAGGGACCATCGACGAGAAGGTGCCAATAGGACAAGTATACAAGGAAGACAACAAACGTCATCAGCCATGTGACTTACTTTTTGCTGAAACCAGGAATTGAACCGTGCTCCAAAACTTAAGTTTATATATTGACTATAGTCACATATATTTGTGGTAAATATATTTATTACTATTCGTGGTTCACTTTGCACTTTTCATACTCTATGTATTTCCTTTTACTCAGCACTCTGTAAGTGGCATTAATTTGCTCATTTTACAGGGGGAGTTTTCTGGTAATTTGGAATTTTTATTTTTTCCTAGTTGACAAAGATAGAACTATAGTGTTCTTAGACCTAGAATTAATATAAAATATTTTATTATTATTATATTATATTATTTTTTTTTCAGTTGACTTTGTCCTGATAAATTAATATAATATTGTTGTTCCAGTTGACAAATTGTCCTGACAATAAAATATTAAAATTAATAAAATTAAATTATATTAAAATTATTTCAGTTGACATCAAGTCCTGGTAATTAAATATCCTTCAGTTGATTTTAATCTTGATAATTATCAAAATATGATTTATTGGTTAAAAAATAAATTTTGTTTCTTCAGTTGATTTCTTTTAATCCTGGTTATAAAATTATTTTGAATTAATAAAAATTATTATTTCAGTTGATTTTTGTCCTGAATATTTTTAAATTTTTTTCCTTATTTTTCTTTTAAAAAGCAATAATAAAACTAATACATTTATTTCCTTCCCTCAGTTCAAGTTAAATTTAAAAAATGACTGATCAAGTTGTTTCTGCTACCCATGAAGAGGAATTGTATATGATTGATTATGATGAAGCTACTTCTGTAAGTTCTCCCTTGACTACAAAATTGGCTTAAATTAATCAATTATTGAACCAATCAGGATGTGGAAATGGAGGAAGTGGAAATACTAGTGGGGACAAATGCTCTGGAACAAAAGCCTTCCATCAACCCCCTAGAAGGACTTCCCAAAGGCTTCAAAATAAAAAAAATGCCTTTGCCTCAGCAAGTAAAGAATCTCTCCACCCACATAAAGGAACTGAGGACAGAGAACTCAAGACTGAGAGCAAGAACAGACTCACTAGAAGAAAAGGAAAGAAAAATAGATGCCTTTCTTCAAGAGAAGAGGAGACCTCCTCCCCCAAGGATCTTACACAATTGGCTCCCCAGCAACCAGAAAAGGTGGAAGTGTCAAAGTGGCAGTGGGATTGGTTAAACACCAAGTGGGATTATCTGTCTCAACAGCAGCAGCCTCAAATACCTCAGGAAGGTCCATCAAGACCCAGTCAATTCAACTCAACACATCCTCACCCTTATTAAGGAGGCAGAAAAGGAAAAAACAATATTCAGATCTTTCCCAAGCCTTGGTAAGTCCCTCTATTGAATCTCAAGTACCATTTCTTGTTACTGATCCAGCTCCTTCAGGTAATTCTGGCAGAGGAGATGAAACTATGAGACCAGTAGAGGCTGATAAGAGTAGACAAATCACTCAATATTCTAATGTATTTAATCCTTTAGTTTTAATTGGTACTTCAATGATAAATTCTGATATGGCTATTATTGATGAAACACTTGAGCCTGAGTTTTATGAGAATCTGGAAAGTTACTCTGTTTCTTTATTGAGAAACACTCCAGATTTAGCAAAAATTAATGATGAATATTTGAGAGATATTATTGCTAAACATAATCATATCATGAACAACATGCAATTAACTCAGAAATATAATAGTTTGTTAACTGAACAGGGTTATTAAGCATTGAGGAGAGAGTTACAGAGAGTTTCTGATGATTTGTTTCCTTTCCAAGTAACTCATGAAAAAAATTTGCTTCATGGCAAAATATCAAAAATGATTTGTCTAAACTACAAAATACTGTGTCTGCCTGTTTCCAGGAGCTAGAGGTTGATAAGATGAACCTGAAAATATTGAGTGATCATTGTTCATCTTTTCAAAATAAAACCCAGTTATCTTTTGCAACAATTAATGAGAGTTTATCTAGTCTTCCAAGGGTGAAAACCAGACTAACAACCATTGAAGAGAAATTGAATTCATTGTTTAATGATCAAAAATATTCTGAATTTTCATTGAAGGAACATATGGTACAGGATGCTCCAAGTTTACCTGTTTCTAGTTCATCTAAAGTAAAATTAGATTCAAAAATGCCTGTTGATACCACTGAGTTTCCATCAAAAATTGATGATGAACCAGGATCTTCAACAGAAGGATTAAAAAATGATATTACTGTAAAATTGGAGAAGTTACAGCTTCTTCTTACTCAGAAACAAGCTAATACTAATGAGACTCCTTCAAATCAAAAGAATTGGCCAAAACTTGACCAGCATCCAACATTTGATGGTGATTCTTTTTCTGATTGGCAGAAATTCATTTGCAGAGTTGATAACTTAAAAAATTCTTACAAACTCCCAGATGAGGAAATTGTGTCTAAGTTAATTTCTTTATTTAACAATGTAGCCCTAATGTGGTATGAATCTGTTCTCTTGGATAAGAATGACTACTCATGGGAAGATTGGAAGAAATTGATTAAAGCACAATTTGGTGGCTCCAAGTTTAGGATGGCTCAAAAAAGGCAATATGAAGAAAACAGATATAGCTCTTCTACAGAAAAACCTATTGAGTTCCTGATGAAACTTGTGAAAATCTTGAGGGCAATGGACCCAGATATGGAGTTTGAGTTATGGAAGGACACGATCCTCTATAAATTACCTATGTCTCTGAGAGACTTAATAGTTGCTAGGAATGAGTTCTCCAGAGAACCTTCTTCCTTCATTAATACTTGTAATGAGATCCTTCTAAACAACAAGTATGATGCTAGAAGATTCACTCCTAGAACCTCTTTGGAGAAACCCTCCACTTACCAACAGAAAACTCTGGAAAAGGTTGGTAAACCTTCTGCCCCCGTTGCACCTAAAAAGTATGCAACAAACACTTGCTTCAAGTTCAACAAGCCTTGGCAGAAATTCCATGTTTGTGACAGGAAGATAAATCTTGTTGAACAAACTGAGGAGCATGCTGATGATGCAATAGCACTGGATGATACTTCAAGTGATTGTGCCAGCAATATTTCATATGAATCTCAAAAAGAAATCTTGATGCTGGAAGAAGATATTCATTATTTAAATACTATTGATATTGATAATAATGATTTATCTACAGTTTAGGATTCTGAGATCATAAGGAAGATTGAGGATAGCTCAATTGTTATTGCCCCTCTCAAAGCACCAGTCTTGATCAATGGAACCGGCCTTGAAGTTGTTCTGGATTCTGGAGCTGGAGGAAGTGTTGTATCTGAAAAATCACTTGCATCAGTGGATCAAGACTATAAATCAAAAATTATGCCTATCATTTCTGAAAATTGGAGAGGTTATGGCTCTGTTTTGTCCCCCATTGGTAAATACAAATCCACAGTGTTTTTAAAATATAACCATGGTTTTGTAAGAGATGTATGTGATTTTGTTGTCATGAAAAATGATAAATTAAGCAGTTGGTTTATTATAGGAAATGATATTTTAACCAAGTATGGCATGAAATTGGATCCTTCAAACCAATGTTTCACAATGGGGATGAATGGTAAGAGAAAATTTAAGATTTCCTCCCCCAAAAAATTATTAAGACCAGAATTGAACAAATGTAATTTCGTGGTTCAATATAAAGGAAGATCTAAAAAAGAAATGCTTGCCCTTATGTCTGAAATTGAAAATGCTTCTTTCGGAGAACAACTTTCTGGTGAAGATAAAGATTCCATCATTAAATTGATAAAATCTTTTCCTATGGCCTTTGCTCATGGGTCACATGTCCTATGATTATTTAATGAAGAAATGAAACTTTCATTATCTTGTCCATTAACTGACATACCGCTTAGTTTAAAGAAGAAGCCTTATCCTGCTTGTCCCACAAAGTGAAAAGATATTGAAGACAATATCTCTACCCTTTTAAAAATGAATATATTATTGAAAAGGTAGTTGAAACACCTAAATATTGTGTTATCTCACCTGTACTAATTTCTTATGAGAAAGATAAAGCCAGGTTATGTGGTGATTATAGAGCATTAAATACTTATACTGTTGATGATATCAATCCTTCACCTAGAATTAGCTCTATACATGCTACCTTACAAGGTGCTAAATATATCAGATGTCTGGATAGTAACAAAGGATATCATCAGGTACCTGTTGAGAAGAATTCCCAGAATTTTCTGATGATTGCTACTCATATGGGTATTTTTTAAGTATGTTAGGATGCCATTTGGCCCTAAAAATGCCCCTTCACTTTTTCAAAAATTCATGGATAACACATTCCATCAAGAGATAATTGAAGGATGGCTGATGGTTTATATTCATGATATCATCATATTCTCAAAAACATTTAAGGACCATCTTAACCACCTGTGTAAAGTGTTCAACAAAATGGATGAAATAAATATGACACTTGCCTTGAAGAAATGTAAATTTGGTTTTCATTCCTTAGAAGTGCTTGGTCATGTTGTTTCAGGGTTACAGATATGTGTTGACCAAAACAAAATGACAGCCATACAACAGGTGAAGGCTCCTACCACAGTTAGAGAGCTCCAGAGTTTTTTGGGAATGATTGGATACTATAGACAATATATTAAAAATTACAAAGTCATAGCTTTACCCCTTACCCAATTGACTAGAAAGGATGTTGCTTTTGTCTGGAATAGTGAAAGACAGAGAGCTTTTGACACTATGAAAAACTGTTTGATGTCAGCACCAATTCTTGCATACCTGACTTTAATAAACCATTTTTTTTGTACACTGATGCCAGTTTTATTGGTCTTGGTGCTGCCCTCCATCAAAAACAAGTGATGATTGATAAAGTATCAGAAGTAGTAATTTCTTATATTTCAAGAACCTTGAGAAATAGTGAATTGAAATATGGTGCCACTCAGCTTGAATGTTTAGCCATAGTGTGGGCTTTAAAAAATTTTACATTATTACCTAGATGACCAGAAATTTGAACTGTTCACTGACTGAAGTGCAGTTAAATCCCTTTTAAACTTGAAAACACCTAACAGACATATGTTCAGATGGCAGTTAGCTGTTCAGGAATACAGAGGGAGAATAAAAATTATTCATAGGGCTGGTATTGTTCACTCAAATGTGGATATGTTATCAAGGTTACCTTTACCAAATGATGACTCTAATCCTTCTTATGATCCTGAAGATGAAATTATTCATATTCATGGGATATATGTGGTTGATATGGAGGAAGAGCTATTACAGCTTATTCTGGATTCATATTATAAGTACACTGACTTAAAAAAGTTATGCACCATATTAAATGATCCAAAGAATGCTTCAATAAAGCATTAATTAAAATTCTTCCAAAAAAGTACCAGAGAGCTTTGGAGAAAGGTAAATTTTCAATTGATGGAGGATATCTATATTATAGAAGAAATTTGAGTAATGTCATTGTTATTCCTCCTTCTATGAAAGAAATAATCTTGAAAATTTGTCATGATGACATTTTAGCTGGACATTTCGATCTTGAAAAAACAATGATCAGAATTAAAAACACTGCTTGGTGGGTTAATGTCTGAAGACACCAAATTATATGTTGAATCCAGTGATTCTTACCAAAAATCAAAAAAATTGATTGGTAAAAGAGCTGGACTAATGCAACATATTGAACATCCTGATGCACCATGGTAGATAATAAACATGTATTTTGTAACAGGATTACCCATTGCTGGAAAAGACAGTTATAACTCTTGTTGGGTTATTGTGGACAGATTCACAAAAATGTGTAAATTTATCCCTACTCACAAGGATGTTTCCACTAAAGAATTAGCTTTCTTATGGTGGTCTCATATGTTTATTACTGCTGGTTTTACTAAAGCCATAATCTCTGACAGAGACCCTAAATTTACTTCTCAATTTTGAATGTCTCTGATGGATTTTTGTGGTTTTGATCTGAAAATTTCTACTGCCCATCACCCTCAGACTGATGGATTATCTGAAAGAATGATTCAGACTTTAGAGGAAATGATAAAAAGGTATTGCCCCTTTGGCCTTGAGTATAAAGACAATGACAGAGTCACTCATGATTGGGTTACCTTACTTCTTGGGTTGGAATTCGCTTATAATAGCACTGTTCATTCTGTTACTCAAAGAAAGCCTTTTGAGCTCTGGCTTGGATATGTTCCAAATACTCCTGCCCTAATTCTCAATAATAAAATACCTAAATTAGATTTACATCCTGGTGTAAAATCTTTTCTTCAAATGCAACAATTTTACAGAAGTCATGATCAAAAAGTATTGAAAAATCCTTTGAATATGAGAAGAAGAGATGGGACAAAGCCCATAAAGAATACACTTTTAAAAAGGGTGATGAAGTGTTGATTTCTACAGTTCACTTCAATTTACAAGGTAATAACAAATTGAAAGACCCATTTGTTGGTCCATTTGTTGTCAGAAGAATGGTTGGTGATAATGCAGTTGAAGTTATTTTGTATTCTCCATATGACAGAAAACATCCTGTTTTTCCAATATCTCTTTTGAAACCTTACACATCCAATAGTGATTTATTTCCCAAAAGGAGGGGAAGACCAAAAAAGACCCCTAATGAAATCACTGAGACAGCAGAAATTGATAAGATTCTAAATGACAGAATAGTTACTGCTGAAAAAGGTACAGAATACTTATTGAGATTCAAGAATAAATCTTCTGAATATGATTCTTGGATACCTGGGAAGGAGATATCTAATCTTCCTACTCTTCTAAAGAAATATAAAAAGAAAAAATCATAGCATTTATTATTATTATTTTTTTAGAATGAGGGAGTGTCAGCCAGGCTGCTAGACTTACCCAGTAAAATAATTAATTATTTACTAGATGAAGCCACACCTTATTATTTTAATAATTTAATTATAAATGAGTTACATTAAAATTTACCTAAAATAAATTAACTAATTACAGAATGGTAAAATTAATGAATAATTAAAATTAAATATAAAAATGTCCCTTATATTTTTCTTCTCTAACACCGTGCTCATTGACAGGTTGAAAGAAATAAAAAATATATTTTAAAATTAAAATAAAATTTTAATATTCAAATAAAAATAAATATATACAAGAAATTCAAATTTCTTATTTAGAATTGACCTTTATAGTAAATATTAAATAAATTAATGAATCCCTTCCTCCTTTTTTTGACGCCTTCTTTTTAAAAAAACTTTATTATTTGAAAACATTCCTTATGGAATATTCCTTTTCTCTCTCTCTCATACTACTGTTTTTAGAATTTTATTGTCATGCTTTGTCCCTCCTTTGCCTATATAAGGCCTCTCTTTTTGTTGTTTTCATCATTCCATTACTGACTTATTTATTAAAATTTTTTAAAATATTTATTACTATCTATTATTACTTTAGTATTTACATTCACATGATTCTAAACCATTAATTATAATAATAATTTAATTTTCTACCTCTTTTTATTGAGTATATATTCGAGAAGATAAGGAAATATGTACCCCAAGTTTGAAATCCACAAATCCCTTTGTTACTGCCATTGGACCACCGTGAAAAACCTTCTATACTTGAAAGACCCCTTGACAGGTAGCCCCCTTTAGGATCATCTATGCTATCTGTCAGACAGGCTATCTCAGGAGCCCAGTAAACTGTTAATTGATTTATTAAAATCATTTAAGGGAATAAAATTATGTATTTTATGTAGTTACAATAAAATATTTTATTAAATAATAAAATTATATAAATATTTTATGAATAAGTAAAATAATTATTATATTTATTTTATTATTAAGTAAATTTTTTATTATATAAAAAATATTAGATTCTATAAAATAATTGCTCACCTTTATGTTTTTAATATTTATAAATTAATAAATTAATTATTCATAAAAATATATTATAAGTATAATAATAAATTTAACTTATAATTTAATTACAATATAATTAATAATATTTATATATTAAATATAACTTATCATATATTATTATCCATAAGTATTTGACGCTTTTTTGACCCTTAATTGTGTCATTAAAATTATCAAATAAATTAAGATACTTATTTAATATAAGAATATTTAAATTCTCACTATAGCTTTGTAATATGATTAAATTAGTTATTTGTTTCAATTAATTTAGTTATTAAATTACTAAGGTATTTAAAACAACTAATTAATTTCTCTTTACATTGAATTAAAATTTATTATATACATTTAGGTGTGAGAATAATTCTTTTTATTTCAAATGAACCCTTTACATCTATTTGTAATACCTATTTTGGATTAACTTTCTTACAGTTCTCAGGTTTCACACTAACTTAGTTATTCATTTTATTAATTGTTTGTTTTGGGACTCTATGGTGGGAAATTTGGTTACTTATTCACAGGTTTAATTTACTGTTTCATTTTTCTCCTTATTTTGGATGTTTCAATTAAATTAATTTAATAGGCTGTTTCACATTACTGTATTCTTTACATACAATTGAGGCGCCTCAGAAGGTTTTCTTGCCTATAAAAGGGCCTTGGAATTCCCCTTTGGCACCCATCACTTACATTACAAACATTTAAATACTTACAACACATTATTATTATTTTTATTAGTATTACAAATCTAATCTAAATATTAAATAAATAATCTAAGTTTGCTTTTATTTTATTAGTAATACTACTTGATAGCTACACAGAGAAAACTTTACTTACTTAAATAAATATTTACAAATAAACCAAAACCTCACAGTTGTGTCATTCCTCATAACTTGTTGTTGCATCTCTCTACTTTAATTTATTTTTTTATTATTTTCTAATCTTTTCATTTTCTTATTACCTTTTTTAATTACTTCTTTATTTCTTCTTTCTCCTTTTCTTCTTCTCCTTCTTCTAGACGACCAGCCAACACTATCAGTGTATGCTAGTACTTATATATGATTTAATAGTAAATATTAATGGTTATACTACTTAATATTAAAAAAATCATAGAGTGAACCTCAGGGATATACTAATAACACTACTATACTCACTTTTTAACTCACAATATTTGAATTGGTGCAGACCAGTGGTGGAAAATAGGCTAATAAAATATAGTCATAGCTAATATAAAAATAATATCAATTTATAAGGGCTTTTAAATATATTTTTATATTCTAATAATTGTTTAATGATGTTTATTTGATGTGTAGCAAGTAATTGATGTCCAATAACGCTTCAAATCCTCCCTTACGTATACTAAAGTCCCCTGGAGTGCACAGACCTTGAATCCAGATGATGTCACTTCTACCCGCAGCAATTACAGCAATGTGAGGGCTCATCACCTCCCCATGGTGTCCACTTCATGAAGTTTCGACACCCAGACCTCTAGTAAGGACCCTCCATCACAATTAATGATATCATTTACCCATACCATAAATAGAGAAAACAGATAAAATCAGATACCATTAAAAACATGTAAAATAACTCATCGAAAGAGAATAAAATGAAACCCAAAGCATATAAAGGAGAAAAATCAATTTTCCAGGCCCCTGGTAAAACCTCCAAGCATCCACATTAACCCAGTAATCATATCCCAACCCATAAATCTGTGAAAATCCATTAAAAGAAGCAGATTAAGTTGTCCAAACTGGATATATGCACCTGAAAAGGGTGTATATGCTTGTGTAGGCATTGTGAGTCCATGGAATACTTCCATATGACCTTAAATAAGCATAAAAATAAATCTTATAGGCTATTTAGAGGATTAAACCCACATATATATATATATTTACATAGTATAACTGCATATTTCACTGAATATGAGGTTAATGCATACATATATGCTTATGCATGTCTAAAATTACTTAATATCACTTAAGATAAGTATATTATGGCTAAACTAGCACCTTAATAAGTATTATGGGGCTATGGATAAGCTATTTAAATTCATATAAGTCATATAATAGTGTCATAACTATATATATAAGCATAATAACCCTATATATAAGTATTATAGCCATAATATTAACTTATAAGTTTAATGAAATTAAGGTTATATTAATTAAAACATAAGAAATACTCACTCTTTGGGATACCTAGGCTTAAATATACTTTATAACTTTCATTAAATATAAATATATATGATTTTAGTTTTCTTTGTGGCACTTCTTTGCCCATTTTAAGTTAAAATATATCTAAACCTTTGAGATAGAATATTATTTTATTTAGTAAAGTTAAGTGAGAAGTATAGATGATAACTACCTTTTACTAGTTCCCTTTCCATGATAGTCTCTTTTCTACATCTTCTAGATCACTTGTTGACAAAATTTGACAAAAGATTACTTCAAGTGTTGTAGAGAGAATCAGTGATGAAGTGTCAAATAATATTCCAAATATAACTTTCAAGTACTAAATAAAAACTAATGACCTAGATAATCACCAGATAAGCATTTTAGAAGCTATATTATCTAACTATTTAATATCAAAGTTAAAAAAAAGTAAAATAGTACAAAAAAATGCTTAACTTTAAAGCTTAATATCTCAGTGACCACTGAACCAAATTTAAGCCTGTTTGTGGGAAATAAAAGTCAGAATCTAGGAGAATCTGCATTTAAAAGGATGTGAGATTTAAATAAATCTGACACTATATTTTATTTTTTTAATTACATAAAAATTTGAGAAGTGAAGGTGAAAATGACTACAACAGGGGTTTGTATGTCCACCATTCTCCAGAGAAGTGTCCTATATTTAATGGAGAATGAATTCATGATAGAAAGAAAAAGATATCATATAAGTATGAAAATAAGGAGATAACACTTACCTGGATGGAAAGGTAGGAAAAAATATGGCGAGAAAGAGTGAAGTTGAAATTCTGGGGGAATTAAATATGGAGCAAGTGAAATGCATAAAAAATGCACTATGAATAGTGCAAGAAAGAAGGCTCAAATTTCAAGGTCAATATCTCAGAAACCACAAAATGCAGGAAAGGATGAAAACTTCAGCTGGAAAATAGTGATGAATAAAGATATAAAAATGAATGAACTTTCGGTGATGAGAAAGATAAGAATTTGGGTCATAAATGTTGACTAATAAAATTTCAAAAATTTCAAAAATGTGAAAATAAAATGTTGAAAATTTTAGTGAGGGTTTTTTTTAAGGATATTTGGGTAGATAAGAAGAAGGAAGAGATTTTGTTTCCAACATGCAATTTTGAAAAAAAAATCAGGCAAAAAGTGCTGATTTGTGTCAGAACTGACACCCATTTTTGAAATAGGTGACTTTTTTGCAAAATTTAAGCTCTAAATCAGTTTGAAATCTCAAATTAATTTTTATTTGTGAGTCAGTAACAAAATCTGAGAAGAATGGTACTTAGTTAGTCACAAAATTTATAGCCTATATACATTGTACACATGGTATTTAAGTATATTTATTTCTATGAACATAAAAGTCCCCCACTTGGCTACCATTACGGGGTATCAAAGTTAGGAATTTGCAATTATTTAAAAGGTATTTCACAACACAAAAATAAATCCACAAACTTGACATTGACTCTCAGTAAAAAGGTGTTTTTGGGGATCAATATGGCATATTTTAATAAATAATCATGGTTGATTTGGTGGAAAAAAGAGGTATTTTGAAATGAAGGATTTATAACTTTGATGCTCCCTGACACCCCCTATTTTGAGTAATAAAGGGAGAATATTTGGATGAAATAGGAAATAATATGATAACAAAATTAAGATTACCTAATTCCTAAATGATACCTCTTTTGTGCAGTAAAAAAAGTTCCAACATTCTTTGTTAAGAAATCAGCATATTGATCATTTCCTGGCACCCACTCCAAAATCAAGTTTTTTTTATACAATTTTTATTAACAAGGAAAAAATAGCAGTCTGAATGTCTTTTTTGATTTTTGATATATATTTTCTGTGAAAGACACAGTACTTTTGTTGTCACATTTGAGGGTAGCAGATTTAATTGGGCAGCAAATGTCAGAGAGTAGACTTTTTATCCATATTCTGTTTTTAGTTTCTAGACACATGGCTATAAATTCAGTAAAAAAAAGTGTATCTGGCTACTTTTTTCTGACATTTTTATGACCAAAGGATTAGACATTCATTAAGATAGATGATATGGTCACTAGTAAAATGTTACCACTCCCCCACCCATGAGGCATAAGAATAGGTGATATTGGATGGTGTTAAAAATGAATTATGATAGAGTCAAAGTTTTAAATATCTAGTTACTTGGAGATAGAAAAGCAGATGATTCAATGCTCTCCAATGACTTTTTTTTTATTTGGAAAAGAAATGTGCTAAAAAATTTACAGCATGACAGATCAGGTCTACAATAAATAGAAATGTAATTTAGACTTCCACTAATGGATATGTATTGATTAGGCTGTACACAAATATCATCAGGTTCTCCTTATTCAAAAGCACATTCCATTGGTAAGTGTGTCTTGCTCTTGAGGCCACAAAAATTGTGTTCTGTAAGTAATTTTATATTAAGCTTGTAACAATCTAACTCAAAACCTTTTTCACCCCTTTTATCTTTAAACCCACTATTAAATCTAGCCCTTCCAGCCACTTAACCTTGAGCCACCCATTCAACCCTGTTTCCAAATTTCTCACCACTTCATTGTCACTTCCTGTAACAGCTCCATTGTTGAAATAAAGTCAAACTACTCAAGTTAAGATTTGTTCTTCTAGGATATGTAGGCTGGTATTGTATTTACTTGCATGAGAATCCAGTGTTTTGAGTTTTTTGACAATATGTAGCCACAAGTATCAGGCAGCCTTCTTTGTTCCATGTAAGTCCTAATTAAGTTTCAAAAAACTTCCAGGTTGATATAATTGCATACCTGGTGGAGGCTCAATCCATAAGTTTTCTTCAATATTTCTTAGAAGATAAGGAGCTGTGACATTAAAATACCTTACCTTCCAACCATTAATTTCAACAAGAGTCAGAAGTATTTTCTGTGAGTAAAAAGTAGCTGTTGGTGCAAATTTATTATTTTAGTCAATTCCTTCACTATTTTTAGATTCTTTTACTACAAATTAAGCTCTGAACTTAAAGGAAGGGCCATCACATGAGTTTCTTATGGCAAAAAGCCTATTGAATTTAAGTGGAACAATGCCAGGTGGAGGTGAAACTTCTGGCCAAACCTTCAGTTGATAAATATTTTATATTTCAATTATTCATGCTTCTTTCCAATAATTTGCCTCAGATAAACTCATTGATTGTTTGAAGGTGGAAGGGATTGAAATGTGTGAATGATGAGTTGAAATTTTTATTGATTCTACACATATATTCTTCTGATCAATGTTTTGTTCAGCCTTAAAGTCTCAAAATGATAGGGAGTTTTAAATGGAGTCTAATGAGCCTTTAGATACAGTTGAGGATGATGAAAATTCAACTTCATGTTCATGTTTATTTTCACCTGGGAGTTTTCCCATAGCTGTATCAAACACTCTGCCTGATTCTTTATTCCAAAAGATCCAGTCATATTTATTTTGGGAATATACTACTAATTTAAATCCAATAGCATTATTATCTAGTTTAGCTCTCACTTCTTTATGGAAATGTACATATTCTTTCTCTCCAAAGATGCACATATTGTTGAAGTTGGTTTTAGTGCCAAAAACCATTTCTATGAGTTTTAAAGTAGTAATTTTTCTATATGGGAGACAATTGTGAAAAAATGAGACCCACTTGTATGACATACCCCAGAATGATTTTTGCAAGCCACTAGCCAGAAAAGATGTATGAATGATATCACCTACATTTCTATTGAAATTTTTGGCTGTCCTATTTTGTTAAGTATGATATGGAATGGTGACTTCATGGAAAGCTCCAGTAGATAAGAGAAATAATTTCATTGCGTTTCTGTGGAGCTCACCACCATCAGTATTTAATACTTGAAGCTTTTTTTACAGTTTCTGTGGTTATTTTGTTAAGGTAGTTACAAAATTCTTGCATGGTATTGCCTTTTTTAGCATGAAAACCTCTCCATATGTGGAGTATGATTCTCAAAAAAATTCTTCCCACTTTTGACCACCTACAGCCTCATCTTGTACTGGGCCTATAAGGTCCCCAAAAATCAATGATAAAATTTATATTAGTTCTAGATCTTGTTTTTCAGTAGCTTTTCTGTTACTCTTAGAAATTTCACAATAAGCACAGTACACCTCTCCTTTAGGACACTCAGAAGGAAGACCAATGCCATGATTTTTTAATAAGGGTTCACAGAACACAATTGCTAGTGTGGCCCAAGTGGTAATTCCAGTCCAGAAGAGAGACAGGAGAAGTCTATTGGTTGTGAATAGAAGATCAATTCATGTCATAAATAAAAAGCTTTGATAAAGAAATATGGCTCTCTGTCTAACCAATTGCGGCATTATACAGGGACAAATAATTCATTGAAGCAAGATGAGCTGAGGATATATTTTTAATGATATTTACAAGCCATCTATGTTGACTAAAATCATTATTGGCCATTAAATTTTTTCTGATACATATAAAAATCCATTCCTGCTATAAATATTTCAAATAGAGAAATTTAAGTTATCCTGGCCTGAAGACAAAAAGAATTTTTAATGACAATGACACAACCAAAACCCATTACTTCAATATCACATGTTCCAATGATGAAAGAAGGAAAACTATTAGATTTCACTTTGACTGAAATATGTGGGGAGATGGTTTTTTAGCTAAAAAGTATACTTAAATCTGCAGTAATATGGTGAGTAGCACCACTATCAAGAATTTCATCACTTAAAGATGCTGTATATTCTGCACACCATTCCAAACTTTCAAAATCTATATGGTCAATAGCTGTTTCCAGAGCTTACATGGCACTATAATTGACCTCAAAATGTCTTTTCCAGTTTCAGTAAGCTTAGCATGGAGTTAGTTTGAGAATCAGACAGTGGTTTAAATGATCTATTCAAGTTATTTATTTTTGGTGGTTAATCATAATACATCTTAAATTCCAGATTATAAAAGGAATATCATAAATTTCAAAGGAAATCTTGTTTCACATGTTTGGTAGAATAACAATACAAAAATTGGAATTGGGAGTTAGCAGGTCTATATGAATCTGCAAGTTATTGACAATTTACTTTTCCTTTCAATGAATTGATTGTAATGTTAGAAATATTTGGTGATTCATGTGCCTTCTTGAATAGAGCTAAGTATATTTTGGCTGTGAGAATTTCCATTAAAAAATTAGTGGTAGACATAGCTATAGCATCACAAAACAACTCAATGGCACAACTAATATCAGTTGAAAGATCAGCTGAAAAGAGAGGGAGAAGTATGTGAGCCATAATAGCTTTGGAAGAAGAATTGGTGAAGTTAAAACCAGTATGTATGATGGTTTCATTAGCTTCTTGAAAATTTTCTCAGTGTTCAGATACTGAGATAAATGTCTGCAAAGGAATAGAAATTGAAAATTTAAAGGGAGAAAGACAAGATGTATGAGCATTGAAGTTGAATTTCTTGTAGAGAATGAGATACATTATTCTGAAAGAAAAGTCAGGGTCAATAAGTTGTTGGAGTGCCATGTCAGTGGTTTCAATAACCATAGTTTGTGCCATTTGATTGCCAATATTGTTATTGTAACTTGGAGTATCTTCAAGAACATAAGCTGTTGTTCCAATGTAGTCAGAAATTAGGTTAAAGATTTTAAAATCCCAATTGTACCAGTTGGAACCATCTATTCTCAGTTTTTCAACACCAATAACTAACTTCGAAATTCCTGAAAGTGCTTTGTGGTGAAACTTGGTATCATCAAGAGATACAAGAGGAAAAAGAGTAGAAGAAGATGCTATGGGAGTTGGTTCTTGCATCTATAGGGGTATTTCTAATTTTAGGTAGAAGTGAGGAGAGGATTCTTGTTGTGGCAGAGTGACTGTGGGTCAAGGTGTAGAAAAAGTATTAGGGGTAGTAAAAGATAGTGTAGGACCTCTAGAACAAGTATGAATGAGGGTTCTTGGACATAAAATGTGGTGTATGGGCCAAATAAGTGTAATGGCCATAAGTTAATTAAGAGGTTACAGTGTAATTGATAAATTTCCACCTTAGTGTGTAATGGCTACAACAGTTAATGTCAGATGGGATTCAAATCTTGTGAGTATACACTTACTTTTTTAATGAGGAGCACCAACAACCAGTAGTTGTGCATCAGTAAAAAACTCCAAGAAGAGTCAGAGTTAGGGCATCTCCACTCATTTTGGTAAACCCTGTTGGCATGCATATTTTGACCCTGGAAACATCACTTGTTCCATTAAGACCCATTGGTAAGCCCTCAATTTTGCAATTTATCAATAATCTTCAGTAATATTATGGGACACTACTACTTATGAGTCATTAAGTTAACCTCTCACCTGCCAAAAAATTTCACATCTCAACTTGGTTGCCAATTACACAGACATGTCTGAAGGTTACAAATGTTTTTTTATTTCTCCATTACTCAACACTATTTTGGCTTCATATCATCATTTCTTAACATATTATAGTACTACAGACAACTATTTAAACCTCTCCACTAAAAAAACTCCCAAAATTTCCTCTGACTTGAAGAAAAAAAAATTGCCTAATTGGAACCCACAGGAAGAACATCTTACATTGTCATGGATAACAAATATGCAACATATCAAACCAGGGTATAGTGGCCTTGTATGCGATTGCATTAAATGTTTTTTTAGCTTTTTTTTCTGTGTCTAGTAAAATTGATAACATTTTTTCTTCCTCTTCCATTGAATTGAATTTCTCAAGAATGTAGTATCTGTATAAATCCATGTGAAATTTCAATTGAGAGGTAGAATGTGTGAAATGTTGTGTAGTTTTTAAAGAAGAGTTACTGTTGCTAAACACAAAACACAATTGATGAATATTTTGAAAATATTAATTTAATTGAGATTTACTTGATACCACTGGGGTTGCATGCAGATCAGTAAGCAAAGACTCAGCAATATGCAAATAGTTACTGATAATTTAATGCAACAA
Source organism: Hemileia vastatrix (assembly GCA_030280995.1). Classification (NCBI taxonomy): domain Eukaryota; kingdom Fungi; phylum Basidiomycota; class Pucciniomycetes; order Pucciniales; family Zaghouaniaceae; genus Hemileia; species Hemileia vastatrix. The sequence continues at coordinate 22,271,068 of JASXTE010000004.1, read as the reverse complement.
GTGGAGATGCTCTTAGTCAGTTGTACAATCTACATTCAGTCTGTATACAATGGTAATGTGGTATTTAAGTATTTTTATGTCTATGTACCTAAATAAATTAAGTGCAAATTTGCCAGAACTGGCACCCCCTAATTGCATGGGTCTGAGATTAAAATTAAAAATACTTTATAATTACAATAGGGTGCTTCTTTAAACCTTAAATGAGTCATAAACAAACTAGAATAGATTTAAAAATCCCTGTTTCACTCTCACTTAACACCACACAATATTTGGGGGGGCGTGCTAGAAAGTCCTCAACTAGAACTCTGATGTAACTCTGATGGAACTATGATTGAGCTCAGAATGAACTCAGACTGAAATCTTCCAAAAATAAGCTTGAAATATTCACAAAACATGGGTGAGTTTTGATTGAAATTATTATGAAAACCTATTAAAAACTGAATGTAAATCAGAATATAAGATATATTAAAATATTTTCAATAAACAACTCTTTTTGATGAAATGTAATCAGATGATATTTCTGAATAAAAATTTAAGAATAAAAAGACATGAAAATACATTATTTTTTTAAGTACAAATTTTAATCATTATAAGAAATATACTACATATATTTGAAAAAAATTAAAAAATAGCTCATGACTTCTAAATTTAGAAAAATCCAATATTTTCATAATCCAAAAATTTCATTTTTATAGAGAACATGTAAACTGAATTTTTCTCATTTTTTTTTCTGAATTTTTAGCTTATGCAGTAATTTTCTTATTTAAATAAATCACCACACAATATGGGGGGCAGACTTGCTAGCAAGTCTGTGACCTTGAGCCTAAATTCATATCTAATTGAGCACACGTTGAGGTAGTGATGAAACAATAAGGAATAAATTGTGAAAATACATTGAACCTCTGATGAAGTTAATTTAATTATTTATTGAAATACATGTTAGAATTATTTGAAAAAATTTTAAAGCATTAAAAACAGAATTTTGTAATGGTATGTTGAAATCAGCCCTCCCCACTGCTAAGCCAGTCTGGAAAGCTACAAAATGTTTAAAATAATTCTATACATTTTTTCATGTAAAACTAGACACACCCCAATTTAAATTGAAAGAAAAGTGGTCTTACAAATTTAAATAATTTTACTTAATTGTTAATATATGGTGAAATTATAAGGCACTATAGTAAATCATTCAAGAAGAATATTTTGGGAGTTAATATCTTTGATTAAATTTCCTAAGTAAGAATTTGAAATAAAAATTGAATTCTAATTATTCAAAAAGATTTTATTAACCATTATTAATATTTAAAATATCTGAAATATTTAAAACACTTATAAAAATGAAGGGAATAATACTTTGGTGATAAAATTAAGCTCTAATAAAAATATTTATTCTGATTTCTATTCAGTAAATAAAAAAGTTATGCATGTAATATTATTTTTTACAATATATTAACCCTTAATCTTTAAAATTTGAAAAAAGAAGGACATAAACATAAAATGATATTATATTGGAATGAATAGTATAAAAATGGTTTTTTTGATTTCTATTTGGTTTTTTGAATTTATTACATTCCTGGTTCCATGCTTTATAAAATATTTCTCATGTTTTATTATTATTTTATTTTTTATAACACTATTACTGACCTCTCCATCTCTACCTTCTGTATTACATAAACAATTACCTTTAATATTATTCCCCTTTTAAAAATTTCTTTTCTTCTCTCTCAACACAATTATTTCCATGGTTTTAAACCCTTTCTTCAGCTATCAAACTTTCTTTGACCCTTTAAAAGCATACCTACCTCTTTCCACTTCTTTCCTTACCTATTTATAACTTCCCCAGACCTTTATGCCTGTTATAGCTCATAGAAACCAAGAGAAATTTTTTGAGAAGAAAATGAAAAGGGATTGATGAGAGTTCAAGTGTAGCAAAAGGCAAAGGGTGATGATAGAAATTGAATATATGGATTAAAAAAGGGGTAGAAAGGTAATTAAAATGGGCTTAAAGAGGCCATAAATATAATTGAGGATAGAAAAAGGTATCAGAATGGGTTTAAATATAATTGAATGGTATTGGAAAGTGTGGGGAGCTATTTTATGGGACAAGAAACAGGTTAAGATATCTGGGATAGGGAGTGAAATAAATAGGAGGAGAGAAAAGTATAAGGTGAAAGAAAGGTAGAAAAACACTTTTTGAGAAAATATGATCACATATAAATATGCTAGTAAGAGTGAGAAAATTAGAAAAAGTGGTTGAGAAAAATAGAAATAAGAGTTTTTAAAAATAAGAGAGTGGAGGCTATTGTATTACCAAACATCAGAATTCACCTTCATCTTATATTTCTTACTAAAGTTTCAATCATATGAATACTGATTATGGCCTTAAGTTCTTCACCCTGTTATACTAAAGTGGAGACCTCCATTTTAAATTTAACTGAAATTAAATTCTAGATTCAGGCTTTGTATAGATCTTCAGTAATTCAAGATGCATAAGTTTTTAATACTTATATCAATAATAAAATTGAAAAAATTAAAAGTAATGAAATATTGAAATTAATCAATACATAGTAATACATTCTTTATTTCCAATAATTTTATTTTATTAGGATAATAATTATTAAGATTTTTGAAAAATCAGTCAAATTTTATTATCTATAAAATATTTTTAGAAAAAAAACCTACAATAAAACTCAAAAATCTCAAAAATATTTAGTAACAATTAGAAGAAGGCATTTACATTAAATAAAATCTATAATTAAATATTATTCCACATATTTAAACATCAGTTTTGGGATGCAGTTATTGAATTTTAATCTCCTATAGTGTGCTGATTTTCAGTTACAGATGTTTTTCCTAATCTCCTTAAAATTCTAATTAAACTTTTACACATGACCTTTTTACATGATTTAAACTTGAGAGTTATTTTTTAATTTTTATATAACCATCTACAAAAAATTAATTCAATTTATTTTCAATATATTCAAACATATATTTTAAATATATTTTTTTAATGTTTTTCCTTCAATTTCCTAAATTATTTTTTTTCAAAAACATTTAGTTAATAGAGTCATATCTTTATGTATTTTTTAATGTCTTATCACATGGTTAATCTCAGTCTTGATGGATCTCTCATTGAACTCCCAGTGCAAATCTCATCCTGAGCATTCTTCAAATTAACTCAAAAATTGAACATATTTAATGTCTTTTAATTTTCTAAAAAAGTTTTTACAAAAAATAAACTGGTATATAATGTAAATGATAAGACTTAAGTTTAAGTACATAGGTATCTGGGAATAAAGAGACCTATTAAACTCATTTGTATCCAATTTTTTTAAATGAGAGCAAAAAGAGCCCTATTCATAAAGAAGTATTCTTTACCCGTATATATATTGATAAAAAGCTTATGAGGCTTCAAGGTCTGTCTGTAGTTTATATTTGAATAAATTGGTATATCTATACTCTTTCAAATTTACTGGAAAAAACTTAGCTCATGAAAAAAGTAAATCTTTTTGATAATGTTTCTTAATGAGTTATAAATTTTCTTTAATTTTTATGATGGCTTTAAAAAAAAAATTACTTTACTTCATTTTATTTTTTTTGTTTTGATTTTTCTATATTTTATTCTATCATACTATGTAATGCTATATTATAATATATTATATTTCATTTCATTTCACTTACTATTATTCTATTTAATTTAATTTAATTTAATTTTGTTTTGTTTTGTTTTGTTTTATTTTAGTATATTTTATTCCCTTACATCTTAATTAAATTGTATTATCTTATTTTATTTCAAAAGGTAATATTACATGTGTAAATAAAAGTCTTTTAATTCTCAAAATGAGCTGGTGAACTCTGATGTAAACCCATAGATCAGAGTTCACAACCCAATTTCATGAATGTGGTACTCTGATCTATGACTGTAGATCAGAGTAGCTTTCAAGCTGAGTTCAAATACAGTTATGTGAATAGTTTGAATAGTCAGTTGTCTAGAAGAGTTTTATGGTCCTATATGAATACTTTAGTAAAAATCCAATAAGTATTAAAATATAACTCAATATAAGGTTCTCAGTAATTGAAATCTCACTAAAACTATCAACAACATTTGTTATGCCACAAGGCGTAACAAATGTTTAACAGTTGTGTAACGGTTGCATAATCAATACATAACAATCTTTATGTCCCCTATAAATCAATAATAATTGTTATGTATTTTTTACACAACCATTACGCAACTGTTACGCCGTGTGGCCTAACAAACAAATTTAGTATTGTAATTATATATGGGTTACAATCTTATTGTTGGTAGAAAAATAGACGTAATAATTCATATACTATTCAAAGACTTTATAAGTACTTTTGATATTTATTGTAATTTTATTGGTTATATATTTTGATTGTAATGATAAAGAATGTAGAAAACAAGACCAAAACCCCCTCCTTTGATACCCAATAATTCTCCAATGAACCCCCTTTGATTTACCAGTCCTATACAAAGCTAATGACGCCTCATTCTAACTATCAAAACTTTCCAACAAAATAAATAATGACCAAAAACATAATTAGAATGATATCATCTGCCAAAATACTGGAGTAATAGGGATAATCCATCAAAATAAGAGAATAAGCAAAAAAGAGTGTGTATGCATGTAATATCTTAAAATAAAAGACTAAAAAAAGAAAAAAAATATCACTAAATATTACAAAGTATTAGGGGGGAATAACATTAGAAATGATGGAGCTAATTATTCAAAATTACTATGTGAAATCCCCATCCAAAAATGCTCAAAATCAGCTGAGAAACCACTGAGAAACCCAAAAAAGGATGTGAGATGTGGGGTAACTACATACAGTCCTTGGAAGGCACTTTCACGGGTAAATTCTTGACTAATTTAGGCAAATATAAGTGTGGTAGTGAATTAATGGCGCCAAGCTTGAGGTTATTAATGAAATTAGTGCATATAACAAGGTCAATGCACCTATAACTAAATTAGGATGCTAAATAAGTTTCTGTTGCCTATTTTAGTGTTTCCCCACAGTGGGCTTAGAATGTGGGGTATTTATAGTGTGAAAAAGCTAAATTTTCTAAAAATGAAGCTATTCACATGGGAAAAATTTAGGCAGTATGTGGCAAGTACACAGAAGCCATTTCTGGCATAAAAAACACCAATTTTGAAAATTGTTATTTTTATGCATTTGAGTAGCCAAATAAATAGTCCTAATTAAGACAAACTGATCTTTCATGGCACATTTTTAATATTATTAAATTTATAGCGCATATATTCATCTTTTAAGCAATTTAAAGCACATTTCATGTTTTTTACATAAAACAATGAAAACAACAACTTTTAGTCTACTTAAAAATTATGTAGCCTTATTTTTAAGGTACTTAAGGTCACCCTATCATATTTGGACCTCATATTAAGTACATAAGACTTATATAAAGTGGATATATTCATGTATATAAGGTGTTATAATGGCATATATTGTATTTTATCATAAATTTCATTTATGTATACAGATTGTGTACCTTTATTTATTGTCCCCATGTATACTCCATGTGTTTAACATAATTTATAAGTACTTTTTACTAAGTCCTGGGAACATCCAGGCTGAAAGTACCACATGCATGAAATTGGGTTGTGAACTCTGATCTACAGCTTTACATCAGATTTCACCAAGCATTTTTATGCATGTGTACTCTGATCTACGGCCATACATCAGATTACCACATCAAATTTGATGCATGTGAACTCTGATCTACGGCTGTACTTCAAAGCTCACCACCAATATTTATCCATGTGGAATCTAATCTACAGCCATACATCAGAGTACCACATCCAATTTTTTGCCTATGTACTCTGATCTTCATCTGTACATCAGAGTTCACCAGTCAATTTAACCAACTTAATGCTTCTACATGGCTATACAACACCATCCATCAAATACAATAAATTGACTTAAATGACATTAAGGAATATTATAATTTAATTGAATAAAAAAAAGACAGATAGATGAGTATAATAGCTAGAATTAAAAAAAGATAAATACAAATGGTATAAAATGAGATATAACAAAATAAATTATTATTATATATTTTGAAAAGGAATTTAATAAAATGCAATAAAAAATTAAATAAAATTCTAATAAAATAAAATAAAATCATGTAATAAATAACCAAATACAATACAATACAATACAGTTTAATTTGATTTAATTTGAGGTAATGAATTTAATTATATGAGTGCTTTAAAATATAATAAAATAAAATAAAATAAAATCAATTTAAAAAATTACATAATATAATATAAAATCAATTCATACTGAATTTTTTTAAAATTTTTTATTCAAAATAAATTTTAATATTTATATGCAATTTAATTTTTTGTATGCATATTCATTTATTCATTGCATATAAATATTCAATATCAACTTTGCATTTGCATATTCCATATGCAATATGCAATATAATTTTGCATAAATATATTCAATATGAATTTTAACATGCATATTCAATATAAATAAATTTATGCATATTTTTTTTGAATGAATATTCAAATTATTTATATTATACATATGAATTATCAATTTACATTTACATACTGAATACCACTCAGCAAGTGAATATTCAATTTCACTTTCCCTGACTCAAAATAATGTTACGTTGTAGAAGATCCTATAGTTCTAGCTATAGGCCTTGACCAAGGGAGTTGCAGAAAAACTAGAGAGAAAATCCCCTGTCCCTTTAGAAAAATAAAGTGAGATTTACCTGATAAAGTAAATTAAGTCTTGTTTGCTAAAGCCCGTTTCCAAAACACTTCACTGCTTGATCAGCCAAGAAAGTAGTCAACAGACAGACTACCAGACCAAATAACTGAAATGTAGACCAATTTCCACACCAGAGAAAGCAATTATACTTGATGTAGGTTTCAAAGCCACACCAGAGACAGCAATAATACTTGATATAGCTTGCAAGACTATACCAGAGAAAACGGTGAAAAGAGTTGAGGTAAATTAAGAACTAACCTTTTCAAAACCTATCCAAAAGATGCCAAAAAACCACAAAAGAGTGAAGCACAGAGCTTCCAGGTATACCAGATGGTTGATGATAAACTAGAATATCCTTAAACTTGCTTAACTATTTCACACACAGACCACCCTGGCCTTTTCCCAGCCAAATCCAGCTCTCCCGCCTTTCTACATGCATAAAAATTCTTCTAGAGGCTTCCAGGGGTGCAGGCGGGCAGCCTCTTTTATGCCCTTAAAGCCCAAAAACACCTCAAAACACCCTCTAAAACAACAAAACAACAGTAACTACACGTAGAAGCAAGTTAATCACACATAACACATACCAAAATGATGAGAAAAGAAAGGACATTAAGCTGAGACATAATAAGTGACTTTAGCTTAAGCCTAAAAAATCATAACTAAAAATCTAAAAACTAACAAAACATCAATAAAAAACACCATAACCCCAACTATACCCTACATACCAAATACCTCCAAATAGGCACTCCAAAGGCCTACCTAGCTTTGGAACACCACATCCTCCCTCCAATCAAGAATTTCCACATCATTCATCCACTAAAAAACATGTTCAAACACCTCCCCAGACCTGCCTCTGACCTGTGCCCTTTCCAGTACTGCATTGACAACAATCTCATCTGTGAAATGACTGGACCTCTTCACATCTACAAGACTTCTTCTTATTCTTACCACTCCAGAAGGAAAAAATTCTACAGACCTGGCCCATTATCCTCCTCTTCAGCTTCTTTCTACACTCAGCCTGGCCCATCCTCTTCCAAAAGAAGATCCAGACCCTCCATCATCATTCCAAGAATAATCAGCAAACTTCATTAATCCAGAAGAAAACCTGTAACTCCAGAAGCCTCTTCTTCCTCTCATCACACTGATTCACCAGAAGGTAATATTCCATCTCTCCATACCAAAATAGACTTATCATTTTCTTCAGGCTCTCCTCTGCCAGTCATTGATGATGATGACTATGTAGGGACCATTGTCACACCACCCCCAAATCCAATACCTCTTGTCAAAGAAAAATTCCAACAACACACCCAACAACAGAAACATATGCTCATTTCTTACTTTCAATCAACTCCTGAAAAAGTCCAACAAGAAATTGATAAGAGAAGGAACCTCATCCAACAATTCAAGGCCAATTCAGAACAGTTTGCCACCTGTCTTGATGCCCTTCTGTAATTACACTAGTGCTTGAGTTTGATTTAGAAAAGAAAATATGAACACACACTCTATAGGATGTGGCCATCAAACATCCCTCATTTTTAAGTCTTGGGGGACTATCCTCAATTTATAGTCTTGGGGGACTCAAAACCCTCAGTTTATAGTCTTGGGGGACTAAAAAACCTAAATGATAGACCCAGAAACAGAGATCAACCACATTAAGACACAGAGAAAAAAACTAACATTCTGGGGTAGTTGTGAAGAGAGCTTTCAGCTCATCAATCACCCCCAAACTTCCCTTTGTTAAATTCAGAGGCTCCCCCTGTGGATACCCTCTGCAAATCTTAAAAACCAAAAGCAAAAACAACACCCATTCCTCAGTTTATATTCCTGGGGGACTGTAGAACCAGTTTTCAGTTTAAAGTCTTGATGGACTGCTTCATATTTCAGTTTAAAGTCATGATGGACTAATGCATATTCACCCACATTCCACTTGCTAAACTTTAACATCCACTTCATCTTCTACCTATCACTGATAAAAAAAAACTTTTTCTTATCTCTATCTCTTTATCATTGTTATTTCACCATAGACCAAGTCAAACCTTGAATCCTCTGCTTTTAAACCCTCAAACCTTCTTTTCTTCACTGCTCCTAAAGACTATACTTGCAAACAGTTCATTCACATGTGCAGAACCTGCACATTCACTCTTCCAACTCCCAAGGCCAAACTGTAAAACAGGGTTTGTGACTCTTGCAATTAAAAGAAGAAAAGATTTGATAGAGATGCCAACTACACTATTCCTCCACCTTCACATTCTCATAAATACATCTCCAGATCCCCTACCAGATGCCAAGAATAAGGTCCTGCTTCTTCTTCTTTTTCTTCAGTTCCTTCCAGAAGATCCAGGAGATCCATCCCCAGAACTCTCTCTAAACGGCCACCTTTAAATTCCCAAGAATCTGCTTTTATCTCTTCAAATTTAGCTTCAAGTGATTCAAATTCAGCTCCTAGACTGCTAGACTGTGTCCAGGTGGCCCACCTTCCTTGCTGGGAAGTAAAAATTAGGCTCAAAACCTTCAAAAACAACCATAAAACAACCAAAATTCCCCAAAAAAGAGCAATACTTCTGCACAAGAGCCTCCTTGTGCTCCCAGAGCAATGCAAGCAAAATTTTTTAAGGAAAAATAACACCAAAAATTCCAAAACTTCAAGAAGACCTTCCAGAGCTCCCAAAACTTCTCAACACCCAAAATCACCCTCTCGATCTAGGAGAAGAAACTACACCTCCCCTCTTCCTGCCAACTACTCCTCTTACTGTTCCTTCTCTTCAAGTAATTCATACAAAAGACAAAAGTAAGACCCCAGATCACCTTCACCTGCTCCATCCTACAAAAAAATTGGTTATCCAGCACTAGCAAACAATCCAACTGAGCAGGATAACAATAAAAAAAAGATTCCAACAAAAACCCCAACAAAAATTCTCCTTCTCTAGCTAGGCCCCAGGAAGAGTTCCATCCTACTTCACCTTCTCAGCACCCACTAGAAGAATACCAAGACAACCCATATTTATCTCTGGCTGATCCTTCCACCACACATCTTTCTAAACCTTCAGAAGTCCAAATTCCTATGGCATATAACTTTGAAGAACTTCCTATCTGTAAGTACCATAATCTTTCATCCAATTTCATCAACAAAAAAAGCAACTTCTGAACAAAATTCTTCTTGTTTAGATGGCACCCCTCCTCCTGAAGCTACTATTGGAGTCGGCCAACCTCTTGAAACTAAATTAACTCTGGATTATGCGGATATGAAACAGAACCTAAGCATAATGTGTTACAACATGCTAAAGGCCTTTGCTCTTCATGGACCATTGAATGAGTATGAAAGGACCCTGAGAAAGAAGCTTCTGGATAACCACTGTAAGATTTCAAGGATAATTAAGCAGACATTCCAACACCCCATCCCAGACTCTTCTGCTTTCTCCCAAATACTACCTTCCAAACCAGTTCCAGAGCACTACAACCCCTACAATCTTTCCAGCAGACTACACTTCAAAGAGCACAGTGCATCCTCCAATCCCAAAAAGAAACAAAAATTCTAATACATCCCAAACCAACCTCCAGAAGCTTCTTCTTCCAGACATTTATTATAGAAAACAGGAAATAATATAAATTAATAAATAGAGAAAAAAATAATAATTAGCAATATTAAAAAAAATCTTTTATTTTTTTATTTATTTATTTTTATTTTTTTATTTTAGTTTTTTTTTATTTTTTTATTTTTCTTTTTGATAGATTACTACTTAAGACTAATAACATACTAAAAAAACTTGAAAGTAGTTAAACAAAATTGGCCAAAAAATATGAGAGCTGAGAAAATAAAATGGAATGAATAATAATAAGATAAATTAAATAATAATTACAAATGGTATCCCCCAGCCAATTTATGAGCTGATCCCCTGATACCTTACACACATCCAAGTGCACCTTGATGTGGATACACCTTTAAGAAATTTTAAAGATTTGAAAAATAATTTGAAATTATAAAGAAAAACTTGAAAATGAAAGCAATAAAATGAATGAATAAAAGAAACTTTGAGAAGTAATAATGAAAAAGAAAAATAGCATTTTCCGGCCAATTGATGAGCCTTTCCCAACCAATGATTTCTCACTTCCAGGTGACCCTGATGTGGTACACCCAACTATTTTTTTTATTTTATAAAACAACCCTCACTAACAAATTAAAAGAAAAGAAAGAGAAAAAAAAGAAAATAATCTAAGACCACTAAAATTCCATTCCTTCACAGAAAATCACAGGAGCAAATCCAGGTCCAAAGAAAAGATAACTGGGTGGGCTCCCTTCAATAAGTAAAAATGATTGGAGACTGCCAGTGATCTACCACTGAGAAATATCCAGGAGCCAAGAAGCCAGTCCAATCCAATTTAAAGTCATAGAGGACTAAAAACCTGAATAAAAGCAGAGAACTAGGATTCAACTAAATAAAACCAAGGAATTGAAATAGAAAGTCTGGGGTAACTGTAAAACAGAGCTTCCAGCCCATTGGTTACCCCCTCACTTGCCAAAATAAAATCTAGAAGCCCCCCATGGGTACCTTCTAAAAAAAAACAAACATCCACCTCACATTTTAATCAATCAACACAAAATCGGCCAGGGAAAAGACCAGCACTTGAAGACCACAGAAATCTTGTTTAAAGTCATAGGGGACTATAAACCTGTTAACAGAAGACTAATTCTAGGGTTCAATTAAATTTAGAGAAGTGGCTGTAAACAGAAAAACTGGGGTAACTGTTATACAGAGCTGCCAGCCCATCAGTTGCCCCACACTTGCCAAGATAAAATCTATATCCCCCCCTGGGTACCATCTAACAAAAAAGTTTCCAACACAAAAGATGCACAGCATCATCAACAAAACAATCCAATAAAATGAATGATTCATAGTTTATCCTCATTGCAGAGTTAGTCTTCTTCCCTTCTTGCGCATCTGGGATAAAATCTTGTCACCTGGTCAGCAGCCACTCTTTTTCAAGACTTCCCCATCCAATTCTTCTAACTGATATTATCCGCCTGAGAGTTGAGATCTGACTCTATAAAGACCATTCCACCTGTCAGAGAAAATCTTTCCCCACTGACTCTTCAAAATCCTATTATACACTAATACCAACCACCCACGCTTTAAAGTATTCCTCAGCCTGTGTGCCAACCTCTTATCCCAATACCTAACTGAATTATTCCTGATCTTAATAATCCTTTCGTAGGATTTTTCATAAAATTCCTCCTTTCTTTCAAGCTGCTTCATTCTTCCACATAATAAGTCTTCATTTGAACAAACTTTACCCCAATCAATTCCCAAATTAGAAATTGCCTTCAAATCTACTGGTTAAACCTCCTTCCAACCAAAAATAAGTTCATAAGGTGAATATCCAGTATTCCTCTTGACAGTAATTCCCTCAGCAAAAAAATCAAAGGTAAATAATGCCTCCACTTTTCATCACTATCCTCACACATCTTGACCAAAGCATCCTTCAAAACTTGATTCCCTCTTTCAACCATGCCTTCAGCTTCAGGATAATATGGAGTAGCCACTCTGACCTTGGACCCAAAACTAGTAACAGCTTCCTTGAATTATGCTCCAAACTCTGTTCCTCCATCAACAGTGACCAATTTCATCAGCCCATACATATATATCCACTCCTTCTTCAAAAATTCTGCCACATTCTTGGCAGTTAAATTAACCAGAGGCACTGCCTCAACCCAACCAGATAAATCATCCCTGGCCACAATTAAATATTTATACCTGCCCTCTTAAATATGGACAGCATCCAAACTGACTCTTCCAAAAACAGTTGATTCACCAGTAGCATGACCAATTTCCTTTGGTTTCAAGTGACTTCTTCTTTGACACTCTTCACAATATTGGACCCAAACTTGAACAGCCAACTTCATACCAGGCCACCAAAATCTGTCTGCTACTCTTCTATAAGTCTACCCAGAGCCTCTATTACTAAGGTCTTCATGCAAAGGCTTCAAAACCAACTCTAGGCCCTTCTTCTTAGTCACCACAACTTGAGGATTTGGATGCCTCCTCCTCATTAACCTTCTCCCAGAAACATAAATGACAGGAATCTTCCTCTTGATTTCCAACCAAGTATCATCATAACAACTATCTGGACTCTCCAAGTTCAACAGATAATCCACCGCAAGAAAATATAACCCAGACTTACCACAAGTCTCATCATCAAAATCCACAAAAATAACATCCAAGGGCACAATCCTATCATCAAAATCACCAGAATGCACATGAGCCAATTGAACAGCCCATCCAGGACAACAATCTTTAAATTTTGGCACATCCTTCTCCTTCCACTTAATTTTATGAGAATCCAGTGTACTGACAAAAAAAAACATTTTCTAAATTTGAGCCATCCCAAATAACATCCCCTTCTTTATCAATAAAAAAATTGTGATCACCAGAATCAAGATCAGATACAGCCATTCATCCTCTTGGGGGAGGTCCAAATTGTGCAGTTTAACCTCTTACTGGAGGTAAAAAAAAATTATCAGCACCTTTTTTTCTGGCCCTAACCACAAGAACATCTTCATCAAACTCTTCTGATTCTGAATCTTTATCTGTTGGTGGTCTTCTTGAAAATCTATCTGGCATTGTGAAAGTTTTTCCTGGAAAGTGTACCAAATCAAAGGAGAAGTTCTGGATAAATGCAACCCACCTAGTCATAGTAGCATTAGGACGACTAAGAGTGTTGATCATCTGCACCAAAGATTTAGCATCCACCTGCAGCTCAAAATGCTTCCCCAAAAAAACAATCTGAAACTCTTCAAAAAAATTTCCACACCACAGAGCTCCAACTATGGCTGAGAGTACCTTGATTCCACCTCATTAAAAACCACAGATTCATACCTGACTTACCTGACCTTCCAATCCTTATCCTCCTGAGACAGAACAGCACCAGAAGCAATATAACCTGAATCCACATCTATATAAATCTTCCCAGTCCCATCACCATTATCCAAATTATGCAACACAATATCCTCCCCTACTACCTTCTTCAACTTCACAAATGCCTCTTCAAAATCATCATCCCACTCCCAATAAGCATTCTTCCTGGTCAAGTCCTTAAAGGAGCAGCCAACAAAGAGAAGTCCTTAATAAACATCCTCACATAAGCACAAACACCCAAGAATACCCTGACTTCAGTGGTATCCTTTGGTCTTTTCCATGCTTAAGTTTTATTAAAATTCTTCTTTGCCATAATCCTACCCTCCTTACACACCACATGACCCAAAATCTCCAATTCTGGTACACAACAGCAAAACTTTGACCCAGAAACAGTCAAACCAGCCTCATCTATCCTAAACAAAATCCTCACCAGTGTCACAGAATACTCCCACACAAACCTCCTAATTCCAGGGTTTTCCTTCAATACCTCATTACCATAATCAAAAGTTGGCCCTTTAATTCTATCATCATCAATAAAAACACCAGAATAAGTTGGTACTTCATCCTGGAGAATCCAAGCCATCTGTTCCTGGTAAACAGCAACAGAATTAGTAGCTCCTTGAGGTAACCTGGTCAATTGAAGCCTTCCCAAACGAGTCTCAAAAGTAGTGAGAGGCCTAGAGTCCACATGGAGCTCCCTCTCATCATAACCACCCATAATATCTCCCAAACCATAACACACCCTTCCAGAAAAATCCTCCACAAAATCCTTTGCACTTGGTGGCATTTCAGAATCCTTGATAGTCACTTTATTCAAGGCCCTGAGATCATAAACCACCCTAAGCTTGCCATTTTGCTTTTGACACAGAACACGGTATGGTAAGGTAAACTCTTACAGTCGCCTTGCTGTAAGCAGAATCCGGAGGAGATATATGGATTTATCTGAAAACCCCGTCCTTCCAATAAAAACAACAAAGTAGGTGTTCTAAATCACTAAGCTAACCAATCTACTTAGATCTGATTGATAAAAATAATGAAACTCTAAAATAATTAACTCTTATTGAGATTAAATGATCATGGCTGTTGATAAAGAAATACTGATAACAACAATTAAGGTGTACCAGTGAAAGATCTGTAAAGATTGACTTTTATGTTTTTATAATAATTTGAATTTTTATGAGACAGCAATAATCAAGTCCCAGCGACGAAGACCTTTCTAAAGATACCCTGTATGAAGTGTTATTTAAACTGTTGAATTGTATTTCTAAGATGTTATGTAAAAAATAATAATGTTATAAGGGTATTACAAATTTATTTAATTTGTTGAGTAATAAAAAATGAGACTGTGGTAGTTAATGATTAAGCTGTATGATGTGTCCCCCCCTCTCAATTTCGAGTTTGAGAAGCGCTTAAGTATTCCTAGTCACGTGCCTAAATTTTCCCCTCCAGAGCTCTTCCAGAGTCAATCCGGAGCCCGTACAGAGTCCGTACGGAGCCGGAACGGAGTCCGTCCGGACTTCCGGACTCAATTAGAACCTTAAAACTATAATAAAAAATCTAGAAAAATTACACATAATAGAGCTACTTCCCCTTTACATACCAAACTAATTTTCGTAGTCTGCGCAGCTCTAATTACCCCGTGAAAATTCATCAAAGTTAAGTAATTTTTGAAAACGTAAATATTTCTATAAAACTTTAAAATTCATTTAAAAATATAAGAAAAATAGTAAAAATTCTGGGAAAATTTCCCAAGGTTCTTGAGTGACTTTACTTGATACTTATAAATTTTTCAGACCGTAAAAATAAGTTTTCTCCGTAAAATAAATTGTATTTGTGTAGGCATTCGCTCGTGACCGATTTCTTCATATTTTAAACTCCAATAAATTAAATAAAACCCTTTTATAAAAAATAATAACGCCAATCTTGCACGCCGTAATAACTCCATTTACATATTTAGGTGCCGTACTAAACTTTAGGCTACCACATCCTCCCTCCAATCGAGAATGTCCCCATTCTTAAAACTTTGCATAAGTGGTTGAACACTTCCAAAAGAATTATCTTTTCCAATAAAGTAATTTGATAAATTTGTTTTAGCTGGTCTTCTTTTAAATCTTTATAATAAAAACGTTCTTTCTTCTTCTCTGGCTTGATATAACATAAAATAATATAAATCTTGTGATGATTCCACTACTGAGAGCAAGGTTTGAATCCCTTCAGACTCCCATATACCAGTCTTCCTTCTTGTCACAGCATTGAGAGAGTGGATCTTCCTATGAGCCGAATACTCCTGATTCCAACCTCATAGGGCCCCCCACTGAGCCGAATTCTATGATTCCAATCTCGCCATAAGGTCCTCCAAGCTTCACACCAAAAAAAATGGCCTAACTATGAGGCACTAAAAAAAAATCATTCCCTAAAATCCAACTACCATCCTAACTTCTGATTCCTTCATCACAATTTTCAAACTTTGCTATACAGCAAACCCATAAAATACTTTTGCCAGGCTTCAAATAATAATTTCAACTTTAGACCATGTTAAAGCGCCAAAAATTTTACCTAATTAACCATTATGCTTTCTTTAGCATCATCACCACCTAAAATTTTAACCTCCTAAAGCTATCAGCACCCAATTCCAGAAATAATTGAATAACCAGTTTAGAGTCTTAGTGGACAGTGATAAATTAAAAGATTGAATTGAGTTATCCAAACAAGATTGACATTCCAGTTTAAAGTCTTGGTGGACCAAACATATAATTGATTGCCAGTTTATGGTCTTGGTGGACCAAAGATCGTTTAAGTGCATAAATATCTTGATATATTCCTAAGTAAGGCCTAGGCTTGACCAAAGATTGAATAAATTTGATAATCCAGTTTAATGTCATAGTCACCACACAATATGGGGGGCGGACTTGCTAGCAAGTCCGCAACCTTGGACCCAAACTCACCATAGATTGAACACACATTGAGCTATTGATAAAGGAACCATTCAATCAGGGATGAACACCACTCAGCAGAACAGTTTTAGGTGGGTGTTCAAGTAGAGTTCAGTATGGGTTCAGTATGAGTTCAGTCTGAGTTCCATCTGAGTTCCATCTGAGTTCAGGTTGAGGACTTGCTAGCAAGTCCACCCCCTATATTGCGTAGTGAGTGGACCAAACATTTGATCGACAAGTAATCCAGTATAAGGCCATAGTGGTCCAACGAATGTTGAATTATCCTGCAGATATTAATTTTCTAGTTTAAAGTGATAGTGGACTAAACAATGAATGAACTACCAGTTTAAAGTCATGGTGGACCAAACAATTAATCGATAAGAAATCCAGTTTAAGGTCATGGTGGACCCAACACTTGATAATAGTCCAGTTTAAGGTCTTGGTGGACCTAACATTTGAAAACACTCCAGTTTAAGGTCTTGGTGGACCTAACATTTGATTTATATATAAAAAATCCGTCTCCGAAAATATCCATAAAATCTTGAAAATCCTTGAAATTCAGTTTAAAGTCTTGAAGGACTAACAGCTCCATTATAAAATCTTTAATGAAAGTCTTGAAAATTAGCCAGTTTAAAGTCTTGGAGGACTAACGGCTCCAAAATTTGTATAAAACCCTTAAGGAAAGTCTTGAACAGTAGCCAGTTTAAAGTCTTGGAGGACTAAAAGATCCAAAATACATATATAAAGAAAAACTTAAAGAATGTCTTGAACAGTAGCCAGTTTAAAGTCTTGGAGGACTAAAAGCTCCAAAATTTGTATAAAACCTTAAGGAAAGTCTTGAACAGTAGCCAGTTTAAAGTCTTGGAGGACTAAAAGATCCAAAATATGTATAAAAAACCTTAAAGAACGTCTTGAACAGTAGCCAGTTTAAAGTCTTGGAGGACTAAAAGATCCAAAATATGTATAAAAAAACCTTAAAGAACGTCTTGAAAAGTAGCCAGTTTAAAGTCTTGGAGGACTAACAGATGTCTTGAAGTAAAATCCCATATGTATTGAGTTCCCCTAGACCCTGTTTCCTGTCTAAACTATATGAATAAACTAAAAAGAATGATGACTGAAAAATAAAACTAAGAAATATAATAATAATTTTGATTTAATTAATTAATTTTTTAATTTTTTAATTTTTATTTTATTTTTATTTTATTTTTATTTTATTTTTATTTTTTTTTTTTTTTAATTTAAATTTTTTTTTTTTTTCTTTTTTTATTTTTTTTTTTTATTTTTATTTATTTTTTTTTAAATTTAAAATAAAAGATTTTAGAAAAGATAGTTTTGAAATAAAAGTTAAAATTTAATTTTTAAAGAAAGATAAAAAAAGTAAAAAGAAAGATAAAGAAAGTAATAAAAAATTTTTCAAAATAAAATTTTAAAAGATGCCCCCTGGCCATTTGATGAGCCGTACCCTCGACATCATACCCACATCCAAGTGCAACTTGATGTGGTTACACAATTTTGAGAAATTGAAAAGAAAAGAAAATAAATGAAAGTTTTTAGAAGCTAATTTTTATAATGATGATCACTGGGTGGGCTCCCTCCAATTTATAAAAATGATTTGAGACCACCAGTGAGCATCACCTTTACAATAATTCATAATATATATTAAAGAAAAGAAATCACAATCTAACATATAAAAAAATCAAAAACAAAATAAAATAAAAGAATCTTGAATCCGGCGTTGAGAGCGGTGTCTCTTGATTTGTTCCAGTTTATAGTCTTAGTGGACTTCCTAAAATTAAAAGACAAAGCCAGGATTCAACTAGAAACAGGGAAAATTTTGGAAACGAACATTATGGGGTAATTGTGTATAGAGCAGCCAACCCATCAATTACCCCCACACTTGCCAATATTAAATTAAGAAGGTTCCCCTGTGAACACTTCTTCCAATAAATTTTAAACTTTTTCCAACACTATCTTCACCCATATTTTAAGAATTTTAAATTTTGAAAATTTTCAATGAAGGTTTTCTCGTATTTCGTTATGTTTCATCACAGTTTCGTTGCCCATATGCAGTGTAACGATAGTAAATTATTTGATAAAAAAAGAAGATAGTTTATCCTCGTTGCGGAGGTATCCATAAAATTTCGTAGATATCATAGTTTATCCTCATTTCGGAGGTATAAAATTTGATAAAATTCATTAAAATTGTAGTTTATCCTCATTTCAGAGTTATAAAATTTGATAAAAGTCATTAAAATTGTAGTTTATCCTCATTGCGGAGTTCATCATAAAATTTCATCGATATCATAGTTTATCCTCATTGCGGAGGAATCCATAAAATTTCGTAGATATCATAGTTTATCCTCGTTGCGGAGGAATCCATAAAATTTCATAAATGTCATTAAAATTGTAGTTTATCCTCATTTCGGAGTTGATAAAATTTAAGAAATTTCATAGTTTATCCTCATTGCGGAGGAATCCATAAAGTTTCATTGATATCATAGTTTATCCTCATTGCAGAGGAAGACTTCGGCACTCCTGGTGCCTCTAGGATAGAACCGTTTCACTTGATCGGCCGCTACCCTCTTCTTCAATACTACTCCATCCAACTCTTCTAGCACATATGAACCGCCGGAAACTTGCTCCTTGATTTTATACGGTCCATTCCACCTATCTGCAAACATTTTTCCCCACTGACTTTCCAAACTCCTATTATACACCAGGACCATATCTCCTGGGCTCAAAGGTTTCCTTAATCGATGTGCCAACCACTCATCCCAATATCTAACTGATTGATTTCGGATCTTCATCATCCGCAAATATGCCTTTTCTAAATATTCTTCTTTCTTTTCTAGCTGCATCATTCTTGCACACAATAATTCTTCAGTAGTTTTGACCGTGTCCCAGTCAACTCCAAGATATGATTCAGCTTCTAAATCAACCGGTAAAACTGCTTTCTGTCCAAAAACAAGTTCATAAGGTGAAAATCCGGTCGTCCTTTTGGCAGTGATTCGATCAGCAAATAAAACTAAAGGTAAATAGTGCCTCCACTTTTCGGCACTTGTCCCACACATTTTAACTAAAGCATCCTTAATAACTTGATGCCCTCTTTCAACCATGCCTTCAGCTTCAGGATAATATGGGGTTGCTACCCTAACCTTTGATCCAACTTTCAATACGGCCTCTTTAAACTCTGTCCCAAATTCAGGACCTCCATCTACCGTCACCAACTTCATCACCCCATACCTATATACCCAATTATTCAAAAAAAATTCTGCCACATTTTTGGCAGTTAAATTAATAAGAGGCTCTGCCTCTACCCAACCAGATAAATCATCTCTGGCCACAATTAAATATTTATACCGTCCCTCTTTTATATGAACGGCATCTAAACTAACTCTTCCAAAGAGCGTATATTCACTGGTCGCGCGTCCAGGTTCTTTTGGCCTTAAATAACTTCGTCTTTGACATTCTTCACATGACTGAACCCACTGTTTAACAGCCATCTTCATGCCAGGCCACCAAAATCGATCAGAAATTCTTCTAAACGTTTCTCCAACACCTCTATGCCCGAGATCTTCATGCAGTGATTTCAAAACTAATTCTTGCCCCTTCTGTTGAGTTATAACTACTTGAGGATTTGGATACCTCCTCCTCATTAAACGTCGACCAGATAGGTAAAACGTAGATGACTTCCTCTTGATAGCCACCCATTCATCGTCTTCACAATCTTCTGGCCTCTCTAAAGTCAACAAATATTTGACTAACAAAAAATAAAAACCAGTCTGACCCCAGACTTCATCTTGAAAATCGATTAATATAACATCAATAGGGACTTCTCTATCACCAATATCACCTGCACATGAATGAGCCAATAATCGTTGACCCCTAAATAAATCTTTAATCGAGCTATGTTGACATTGTTCTTCTGAACCTTTGGATCCTTTGTAAACCGTATTTGAAAATACCTCTTTCTCTTTATCCACCCTTTTATTTAAATTCTCTAATTCTCCAACATATACACCATTCCTTAATTTACTACTATCCCACACTACCAATCCATCTTCCTCTACATACACCACATCTTCTTCTACCTCCTTTCTACCGACTTTATCTACACCTTTTCCAACACCTTTATTAACATAAAAACTATTTTCCAGTTTATCCTCTTGGTGGAGGTCATCATCATCATAATCTAAACATAATAGTCCTGCCAGTTTAACCTCATGGGGGAGGTATGGAAAGTCTTCAGCTCCTTTAGTGCTGGCTTTGATAATAGGTATATCTTCATCGAACTCTTCTGAGTCTGAACCTTCTTCAGTGGGTGGTCTCCTTGATAAACCATCTGGCATAGTAAAAGTTTTGCCAGGCTTATGAACTAAATCAAATGAAAAATGTTGAATAAAAGCTACCCATCTCATCATGGGTGCGTTTGGTAAACTTGGGGAATTAATCATCTGGATTAACGATTTCGCATCCACTTGCAACTCAAAATGTTGCCCCCACAAAATATGCTGAAGTTTCTTCAGTATTTTTGCCACACCACATAATTCCAATTTTGGTTGAGAATATCTTGATTCGACCTCAGTAAATACTACAGATTCATACCTAACTGGCCTGATGTAACCAGCTTTATCCATCTGAGACAAAACCGCCCCAGCTGCAACCTGACTTGAATCAACTGCTAAATAAATTCTACCAGCATCTTTTCCATAATCCAACTTGTGCAGGACTAAATCCTTCCCTACAACCTCCTTTAACTTCACAAACGCCTTCTCACACTCTTCATCCCACTCCCAGTCTGCATCCTTTCTCGTTAACCGCCTCAATGGAGCTGCCAATGAAGAAAAGTCCTTGATAAACATTCTAACATATATGCAAACGCCTAAAAACCCTCTGACTTTGGTCGTATTCTTGGGTCTTGGCCAGGACTGAATTTTGTTAACTTTCTTCTTGGACATAATCCTACCCTCTCTACATACCACATGGCCTAATATTTCTAAAGCTGGCACACAACATGAAAATTTTGAACCTGAAATAGTTAAACCAGCCTCTTCAATTCGAAACAAGATTCTTTCTAAAGTAATTGCAAACTCCCAAATGAATTTGCGTATCCCAGGATTCTCTTCCAACACCTGGTTATCATAGTCGGTTGTTGGTCCCTTAATTCCTCCATCATCTATAAAGATTCCAGCATATTGTGGAATTTCATCTTGAAGGATCCAAGCCATCTGAGCTTGATAAACTGCAACCGAATTTGTTGCTCCTTGAGGTAATCTTGTTAACTGTAAACGTCCTAGTGGTGTATCGAATGTAGTGAGTGGCCTTGAGTCCGGATGTAACTCTCTCTCATCATATCCACCCATAATATCTCCCAAACCATAACACACTCTCCCTGCAAACGCTTCAACAAACTCCTCAGCACTAGGCGGTATCCCAGCATCCTTTATTGTAACCCTATTTAATTCCCTAAGATCATGAACAACTCTAAGCTTGCCATTCGGTTTCTTGATACAAAATACCGGACTAGAATAACTTGATGTTGATTGCTCATACAGTCCAGTGCGTATCCGTTCTCTGACAACTTCAATATAGGCTTCTTTCAATGCAGCCGGAATAGGAATCGGTTTCTTCTGCCACGGTTCATGACATACCACAGGAATCTTGTAAGGCTCCCCATAGGAATGCTTCAACACACCCCTCTCCTCTTCTACAAAAGCAATGGTCTTCTCTCGCTTGACCATCACATCCAACAACAACTTCTTCTCTTCTCCAGACAACCAACCATCAGGTCCAAAATTAACAACACCCAGTCTCTCAAAAGTGATTCTTGACGTCTCAGAAAATTCAGGCCGATTCTTTACCAAGGGACTTTCATAAGGATCTCTTGATAACCTTGGTCTTCTCAAAGGTGGATTTAATTCAGCAGGTAGGGGTTCATTAATAGGCCGAACTTTATTTGCTACCTTCTTATATTTAGCTGCGTCCACATCTAAATAAACTTGAGGTAAATCATTTACTTTTGTATCGCCATTAAAACTTTCATCAAATGAATCTTCTTCATCGCCAGAATCGGAATAAGAAAAATTAGAAAAATATTTTATTTCATTTTTAAATTTTACCCTTTTCTCCTTTCCCTCGTCTAATTTATAAACAGATTTTCCAACACCTTTGCTTCCCTTATCCAACAGTAAATCACCTGTAAAGAAAGTTGGCAGTTTAACCTCTTGCTGGAGGACCGGAATTGAATTTTCACAAAAATTATTTTTTTGGGTTTTAATTATACTGAGATTTTTTATTGGATTTTGATAAGATTTTCGCAGTTTACCCTCTTGCTGGAGGTCCAAAATAGAAGGAGATAATTGCAGTTTAACCTCTTGCTGGAGGTCCAAAATAGAAGGAGATAATTGCAGTTTAACCTCTTGCTGGAGGTCCGAAAACATACCCTTCCAATTTTTATCCAACCTAATTTGGCCCATTTTGCCTTTTTCACCATTTTTAAATTTTATAGAAAAACAGGGTAAATCCAATAAACATATAGAAAAGTCCATAACGTATTTGCACTCCAAAGTAATATTAACAGAAAATAATTGAGAATCCACTTGAATTATCTCCAAGTGAGCTGACCTATTGCAATCCGGGATCTCATCCTGAGGAGAGATTACAACATTAGAGTGATCAGCCCCTGCTACCCCAAAAAATGAGGGCATCCATAATAATTTGAATCCTGAATAAATTGAAGACATAACGATAAAAAAAAATTTCAGCCGAGTTTAGGTAGTTTATCCTCATTTTGGAGGAATTATATTCTTGATATCCCCTGGAGATAATCCATAATTTTGCCCCAAGGGCTTATCCACCGATTCCATAAAACCCAAAAATAAACCCCCATAATTTGTCCTACCATTGGACATAAAAAATAAACAACCTTTTTCCAAAATATGAGTGCATCCAATTTATGCACTCTATTATCAAATACCACTACACTCTTTATTAGTGCAGGGAAAACCATATCCTCCTTAACAATCTCTCCCTGAGATTGTAAAAAATCCACCATATCCATATCTTCATTGCAGACAGTCTCTGCTTCTGAAGAAAAAACTTGAGGCAAAAAATCCTCTAAATCCGATTTCGAATCATTCAACACAAAATTATCCCCAACATCCAAATTTTCTTTGTCAGTGACAATAATATCTTCATCTTCAGAAACCTCTTCTTTCCAAACAGAAGAGTCAACAAAAATAATATCTTCAGGCTGGACAAAATCTTCAGGAATGGCTGAATCCGGAAATTCAACAGAAGCTAATTCTTCTAAACCGCCCTCTTCTATCTCTTGAGCAAGAAAAACCTCTTTTCCAGAGTCCAAATCAACAGAATTATGAGTATCCAGATGTTCTAAAATAGCCTTCTTTAGCACCTCCATACCAGGAATCCTAGTTTCTCCATCTGGGCAATCCTTCATTAAATTCGCATTAATAAGCACCATCAAAACATCTTTCTTAACCTTTTCCCCCATAGCATCCCAAAAAACATACTTTGATGCATTATCATGAAATAAAATTTCATACTCCAACAAATAATCCAGAACCACCTGAAATTCGACCATAAACTGATGATACTGATGCAGAGATGTTACACCACCTTTTGATTCCCATTTCTTAGCTATATCCTTTAGATCCTCCAATGAATAAACTTTTGGCCACCTTTTTTCCATTTCCATCTTGAGCTTTCTCCAATCTTGATCTTTATAACCATCCATAGAAATAACCTCCTTTTCCACCTCTCTGTCCAAAATAAAGAACCTAATCTGCTTCACCATATCCAAAGATAAAGCACCATCAATTGCAGCTGCAGTTTCATACCTATGTAAAAATCCTTCTAAATCATCTCCAGAAAACTTGGGACCAACCCAAGATACAATCCTTACTGATGCCCTAACAGGTACACCAGAAGCCAACACAGCAGTTCCACTAGTAGAAGACATCCCAAAACATAAGAAAAGCGTTAACAACCGTTAAAATAACAAGCCTCTTGCAGGCCAATAACAAAAATCCAATTTGAGTTCCAGAGAATAAGCCTCTTGCAGGCTAAGAAAGTCCTAGATCCAAGTAAGTCCTAGAAAAAGCTAGAGATTTCGAACCCCACGTTGGGCACCAACTATGGTAAGGTAAACTCTTACAGTCGCCTTGCTGTAAGCAGAATCCGGAGGAGATATATGGATTTAGCTGAAAACCCCGTCCTTCCAATAAAAATAACAAAGTAGGTGTTCTAAATCACTAAGCTAACCAATCTACTTAGATCTGATTGATAAAAATAATGAAACTCTAAAATAATTAACGCTTATTGAGATTAAATGATCGTGGCTGTTGATAAAGAAATACTGATAACAACAATTAAGGTGTACCAGTGAAAGATCTGTAAAGATTGACTTTTATGTTTTTATAATAATTTGAATTTTTATGAGACAGCAATAATCAAGTCCCAGCGACGAAGACCTTTCTAAAGATACCCTGTATGAAGTGTTATTTAAACTGTTGAATTGTATTTCTAAGATGTTATGTAAAATTAATAATGTTATAAGGGTATTACAAATTTATTTAATTTGTTGAGTAATAAAAAATGAGACTGTGGTAGTTAATGATTAAGCTGTATGATGTGTCCCCCCCCTCTCAATTTCGAGTTTGAGAAGCGCTTAAGTATTCCTAGTCATGTGCCTAAATTTTCCCCTCCAGAGCTCTTCCAGAGTCAATCTGGAGCCCGTACGGAGTCCGTACGGAGTCGAAACAGAGTCTGTCCGGACTTCCGGACTCAATTAGAACCTTAAAACTATAATAAAAAATCTAGAAAAATTACACATAATAGAGCTACTTCCCCTTTACATACCAAACTAATTTTCATAGTCTGCGCAGCTCTAATTACCCCGTGAAAATTCATCAAAGTTAAGTAATTTTTGAAAACGTAAATATTTCTATAAAACTTTAAAATTCATTTAAAAATATAAGAAAAATAGTAAAAATTCTGGGAAAATTTCCCAAGGTTCTTGAGTGACTTGACTTGATACTTATAAATTTTTCAGACCGTAAAAATAAGTTTTCTCTGTAAAATAAATTGTATTTGTGTAGGCATTCGCTTGTGACCAATTTCTTCATATTTTAAACTCCAATAAATTAAATAAAACCCTTTTATAAAAAATAATAACGCCAATCTTGCACGCCGTAATAACTCCATTTACATATTTAGGTGCCGTACTAAACTTTAGGCTACCACAACGGGACTAGAATAACTTGAGGTTGACTGTTCATAAAACACTTTCCTGACCCTTTTATTAAAAATCCTTTGGATTTCTCCACAAAACTAGTCTGTCCTTTCTCAACAACTCTACATTTCCCATTCATTAAATTTCCTTTCTAATATGAGATGCCTCAGCTCAAGTGCGACATCCCTGCCTGAGCAATGTAATGCCACTGAGCTTTAAAAGTGTACATGTCCCATTGATAGATAAAAATTAGTATGCCTGTTGAGAATATATATATTGTAGTCAATATTTACATGATTCCTCACTTATCTAAGTTTTTATCTCCTATTTTATTTCTTTGCTTTTCTGTTTCCTTTTGCCTTACTTTTGCTCAGTGTTGCCTGTCTCACTTGCTCACTCCATGCTACAGGTATTCCCTTCTTCTTTATCCTAGTAGTCTTATATCTAATTGTGTGTGATCTATGTATTTTGAGTTTACTTCTGTTAGATGTGTGAAGTGTTCTAATAAGACTTTGTGTCTTCTTTAAAAGGTACATAAATGTTTTCATTTACTGTTATAACTTGACGCAATAAACTTATCTAAGATTTTATCTCCTATTTTATTTCTTTGATTTTCTGTTTCCTTTTGCCTTACTTTTTCTCAGTGTTGCCTTTCTAACTCTCTCACTCCACGCTACAGGTATTTGGGGTTTACTTCTGTTAGACGTGTAAAGTGTTCTAATAAGACTTTGTGTCTTCTTTAAAATCTGCTACGCTCCTTGACTTCTCTTAGGTTATGGGCCCAGGAGCAAATTTAATCTAAAGAATTCATTGAACACTATAATCTTCATTTCATTTCTCACCATTTCAAGAAAAACACTCACTGTCTCCACTGGTTCCGATTTTCCTGTTTTAAACAAATCCAATTATCCTTTGTGGTTAATGAAAATGAAAGATTACTTATTGCAGAATAGATTTTACCATCTAGTAGCCATTTGCTCTATTCAATCCTCCAATTCTAAAGCCCCCAAAAATAACCCCGTCACATCATCATCTTCTCCTCTAACTGAAGACACCAAATTGAAGTGACAAAAGATTATGGGAATCTTCTTTTCCAAAATGGACTCCTATCACACCAATATCTTCATAGGGTCCACTAACCACAACAACCCTGCTCTTGTTTGGAAATCACTCTTTGATCACTATCACTCAAGAAGCGCCTCCAAAAAATTTGTAGTCTTATACAGACTGTACACATTTTCTTTCAATGGTGATTTTACGGCCATGTTGGAAGAAATTAAATTGCTTGAAAACAAAATTCACCTTGTTCAATCCAGCAAGAATGAAGAGGCACTGTGCATAATGAATCTCCACCACCTTCCTGCACAATTTGAAATCATGCATCAAACTCTTTTTTCTAATTCAAACGTCACTTCAGCCTCTTTGAAAACCCATTCATTAATATCAGCCCTTATGAACTTTGAGTGAAATTCTATTTCAGCCCCAGATTCATCCACCACATCTGCTCTTTCCCCAAAAAAGGGTCCCGCCAAAATATGCACCAGCGGTAAACACAACCCTAAAACTAAGCACAGAGAAAGCCAATGCTTCCAACTCCATCCTCACTTGAGAAAAGAACGTGAAGGGAATAAAAATCAAGCTAAGGCCAATTTTGCATCACAATTGGATGTCATTGATTTATCGGCTTCTAGAATGTGCCTATCCACCTTTTCTTTCAACTGCCCTCCTCACTTCAACTCAATCCTCAACAGCGGAGCTACTCAACATATTTTCTATGACCAATCTTACTTTCTGGACTTTGCTTCTGAAAAGTCATCTTTCATTGTAGGAGATGGAATATCAGTCAAGTGTCAGGGTACTGGCAGTGTTGTGGGGATAGTCAATGGCGTTGAAATTCAACTCAAAGACTGTCTTTATGTGCCCTCTTTCAAGCAGAATCTAATTTCCCTAATTGATATCATAAATAGGGCCCCACTCTGCAATGTTCCGAGTCTCATTACAAAGTCAAACTACATGACAAATTAATTATCTCTGGACCTATCTCAAAAAACTTACTGGAATTAAACATTTTTCCTTGTAAGCCATCTCCTTACAAAGTAGTTTCCGCATTGACCGCTAAGTCTTTGCCTGTTTCTGTTTGGCACTTATGTCTTGGTCACCCTAGCCTTGAATATTTGAAAGAACTTAAGAAACTTCAAATAATCAACTTTCCTACAGTTGAATCTCTTCCTTTCTGAAAATCCTGTGTTAAGGCTAAGCTACACAAGGCTCCTTTTTCCAGAACACTTCCTCCTGCCTCTCGACCTCTTGAATTCCTTCACAGCAATCTGAGTGGAAAAATTTCTCCACCTTCCCTTAATGGTGCTACATATTATTTTCACATCACAGATTCCTACTCCAATTTCAGATTTATATTTACCCTTAAAAATAAAAATGAAACTCTTCCTGTATTTATGAATTTTAAAAGGTTTATTGAAAAGCATCATAATTACAAAATAACTAATCTTCTCAATGATAAAGGAGGAGAGTATATCAACAGCCAATTTTAGTCCTCTCTTGATGAAGAAGGTATACCAATGATCACTACTTCTCCGCACCATCCTGAGCAAAATCCAATTGCAGAGAGAGGCAATTGTACTACCACTGAAAAGGCCAAAGCTCTTCTATCCACTGCCAATCTACCTTTGGAGTTTTGTGCTGAAGCAGTCAACACCTCTATCTTTCTTGAGAACCAATCCCCTACTAAAAGTAACAACATGCTCACTCCTTACAAAAAACTTTTTAATCTCAAACCTTGAGTTGGCAACCTGAGAACTTTTGGGTGTGCTGCATGGCCTTTTATCACCAAACATGTTTGAAAAGGAAAATTTGCACCTAATAGTAAAAAATGCATCCTTCTTGGGTATGTTGAGAATATGACGAGTTACAGACTCTTTGACCCCTCACATCACGTTAAATTCAATGAATCCCAATTTCCCTACCTCAGTGATGCTCCTGAAGTTGACAAGCTAACGGAGGACTTTTTGGAATTTGCTTTACCCATCTCTGTTACTGATCAGACACCTTCTGTACCCAATCTTGAATTGAATTCTGACAGTAACTATGAAGAACCAAATGAAAGTTGTGAAGTGTCTGATACCTCTGAAGCCATTGCTGAAGAACTCAATCCTCATCTCTCCGAATCCGAATCTCCAGCTCACACTACTCAAACACCAGCTGCTCAACATAGGACTACAACTAATCTCCCTCCTTCTCAGGAAATTACCTGTGAGATTGATCCTAAAAACATAATCCATGAAAAAAGACATCAAGCTAATGCTGTTTTTAAAAAAATCACCTGACTTACTTGCTAAAAACATTCCTACACCAAAGTCATATTCTCAAGCCATTAATGATTTGTATGCTGACTGTTGGAAAGATGCTATCAATGATGAACTTGAAAACTTGAACAAAAATCATGTTTGGTCATTTGTCAAATCTCCTCCTGATGTGTGTCCCATTGGCTGGACTTGGGTGTTCAAAGTAAAGAAAATGAACATGGCCATGTAAAAAATTTTAAGGCTAGCTTGTGTGCTCAAGGGTTTTCCCAGAAACATGGAGTTGGTTACAACAAAACCTATGCTTCAACTGGACGTTTAACCGCCCTCTCCACCCTTTTTGCTGTTTCTGTAAAGCGAAACTGGCCCTGTCATCAAATGGATGTCAAAGCCACCTTCTTATATGGCATTACTGAAGAAACCATTTACATGAAAATTACTGCTGGTGTCTTTCCCCCATCATCTCTTTCAAATCCTGTCCTAAAGCTTAAGAAAAGTCTGTATGGACTGAAACAGTCACCCTGCTGTTGGGTTCAACACCTAAAAGATTTCTTTAACTCTCTCCGAATGGAACCAGGTGCCTCAGATACGTGCTTGTTTATCATAAAAGACTCTAAAAATCCCACTTTTTTCTTTGTTCATGTCAATGATCTAGCTATCTTTGGCCCCAACACCTCCTGGATTTGAGAAGCCATTCAAAAAAGGTTTGACATGGACAATTGTGGCATTGTTAAACATCTTCTCGGAATGCACATTTCTCATGATGTGCAAAACTCAACCTACTCTCTCAATCAAAAGCTCTATATCAAAAATCTTTTATCTACTTACAACATGCTAAATGCCAAGCCCATACACACTCCTATGATTGCAAATCAGCAATTAATTGAAGACTCCCCCAAAAACATTAATCAGTTTAAAAAACTTAACGTGAAATATAGAAGTGCAATTGGCTCCCTGAATTATTTGGTACAATGCACTCTCCCTGACCTATTATCTGTGGTCTCTCAGTTGTCTCAACACTTGGAAAATCCAGGAATTACTCACTGGATAGCCTTCAAATGAGTTCTTCAATTTCTAATACATACAATTGACAAAACCATTCTCTACATTGCTATCCAAGATCCTCTTCAATCTCTCACTGTATTTACAAATTCTGACTATGAAGCCTTCAGTGACTCTGACTGGGCCACCTGTCCTATCACCAGAAGATCAACAAGTGGCTATCTTCTCATACTATATGGCACAGCTGTCTTATGGCTATCAAAAAAACAGCCAACCGTTGCACTTGCCACCTCAGAAGCTGAATATCAAGGCATGTTTGATGCTGGAAAAGAAACCTTATGGCTTGTAGCCCTTTTGAAAGATCTCAACATCTCTTTGTCTAACCCTCCAATCCTGCAAGGTGATAATCAAGGAGATATGGATCTTGCCAACAATCCTCTTCTTCATGCACAATCTAAGCACATGGAAATTCACTACCACTGGATACGAGAGCAAGTCTTAGCCAAAAACCTGGCCCTTTGATATATTCAAACTGAAAACATGGTTGCAGATTTACTCACAAAGTCACCAGCTTGACCGAAATTTGAGAACCTACTCACTAAAATGGGTCTTAAAAATGTTGTCTGAGATATACAGACAGGGGGGGTATTAAAAATCCTTTGGATTTCTCCACAAACCTAGTCTGTTCTTTCTCGACAACTCTACATTTCCCATTCATTCAACTTCCTTTCTAATATGAGATGCCTCAGCTCAAGTACAACATCCCTGCCTGAGCAATGTAATGCCACTGAGCTGTAAAAGCGTAGATGTCGCATTGATAGATAAAACTTAGTATGCCTGTTGAGAATATATATATTGTAGTCAATAGTTCCATGTTTCCTCACTCATCTAAGATTTTATCTCCTATTTTATATCTTTGCTTTTCTGTTTCCTTTTGCCTTACTTTTGCTTGGTGTTGCCTGTCTAACTCGCTCACTCCATGCTACAGATATTCCCTTCTTCTTTATCCTAGTAGTCTTATATCTAATTGTGTGTGATCTAGGTATTTGGGGTTTACTTCTGTTAGACGTGCAAAGTGCTCTAATAAGACTTTGTGTCTTCTTTAAAAGGTACATAAATGTTGTAATTTACTGTTATAACTTGACGCAATACACTTATCTAAGATTTTATCTCCTATTTTATTTCTTTGCTTTTCTGTTTCCTTTTGCCTTACTTTCACTCAGTGTTGCCTATCTCACTTGCTCACTCCACGCTAAAGGTATTTGGGGTTTACTTATGTTAGACGTGCGAAATGTTCTAATAAGACTTTGTGTCTTTTTTAAAAGCTGCTACGCTCCTTGACTTCTCTTACCTTTCCCTGAAAATCTCCACAAAATCATCCCTTATAGTAGCAGGAATCAGAATTGATTTGATTTACCAAGGCTCATAAAAAACCACTGGAATCAGATAAGGTGAACTATATAAATTTTTCAACACACCTCTTTCCTCCTCTGCAAAAGCAATTGCCTTTTCCCTCAACCCCATCACATACAACAACAACTTCCTCTCCTCTTCAGATAACCACCCATCACACCACACAATATGGAGGGAGGACTTGCTAGCAATTCTGCAACCTTGGACCCAAACTCACTACAGATTGAACACACATTGATCTATTGATAAAGGAGCCATACAATCAGGGATGAACACCACTCAGAAGAACAGTTTTATGTGGGTGTTCAAGTAGAGTTCAGTATGGGTTCATTATGAGTTCAGTCTGAGTTCCATCTGAGTTTAGGTTGAGGACTTGCTAGCAAGTCTACCCCCTATATTGCATAGTTTCAAGACCAAAATTCACCACCTCTAACCTTTCCCCAGTAATTCTAGAAGTTTCTACAAAATCAGGTGGATTATTCACCAAAGGCGTACCATAAGGATTTATTGACAAAGAAGGCCTCTTCAAATGTGGTTCAGACCAACTGGAATAGACTAATTGACAGTCCTAAACTTCACTGCTACCTTCTTTTACTTAGAAGAATTCACTTCCAAATCTTCATCTTCAACAGGGACTTCTTCAATCTTTTTACAAAAACAAACAGGTGTTTTGCCAATGCTCATGGGTGTTTCCAAGGTAATGTTTTTGAAAGGTATAGAAGAGCCCTAGCAGTGTACAATTTGGAGGACTTACTTGTAGACCCCAATCTCACCACCCCAAAGCTTTTCCATTCCACATTCTCACTTTCCTCCTCACTATCAACCTCAATTCTATCACTCTTCACCTCTTCAACAAAATAATCTTGAAAAAAAAATGATCTTTTTTCTTCTTTATCTTCAGATTCTTTTCTTGATTATCTTTAATTATCTTGAGATTTTTATCTTCTTTTCTTGATGGGGTGCCTTTCCTAAAACAGAAACCAGGGTTGAACAATTGCTCACATGTGTGGCCAAGGTAATGTTTTTTGTAAGATCTAGAAATAACCCTAGTGGTGCACAATTGGGAGGACTTACTTTAGACTCTAATCTCACTTCCCCAAAGCTTTTTCATTCCAGAGAAATATACCCCATCTTTCCTCTTGAACTTGAAATAAAATTAATCTTGAAACTATTAAATGAACTGAGACTTGATAAAAAACTTGAAGAATACTTTCAGAGAAGAGAAACATTATACAAAAAAGCTGAAAATCCACTTGGAATATCTCCAAATGAGCTGAACCACTATAACCTGGGATTTCCACTGAAAGGGGAGAGGTTTCAGCACTTGGGTGATCATCCCCACCTACTCTAAAAAATAAGGCTCTCCATCAGAGCCTGAGCCACCTTCCAAAAAACCAGAAGCAGACCTATATTCCCTTCTTCTATCACAATAATCAGAACAGTGGAAAATAGAGCTAATCCCAGGCCTAGTCTCCCAACCCTTGTCACCAGGTGAGTACAGCCTCATATGAATGGTCCTTTCATTCTCCCCTGTTAACTCCATTCTAATTCCAACTCCAGGTTGATAACCAATCCTGGCTGCAAAATCCATAAAAAATGGGCCACTCAAAACTTCCCTAACAGTGCCTTTTTAAATATAGAAGTGCACCTTCCCAGAAGCTCCACCAACATCCAGCTTTACAAACTCATCTGTCTTAACCAATCCAGTCACATTTCCACCAATTCCTCTCGAGTTCCCACCAACACCAGCTTTGATTGTGAGGCCCAATTGAGTTTCCTCAGAATAAGAAATGAGAGTGATCTGAGAACCAGAATCAACCAAATCTCTGATGGCCTTGCCATTCAGAGTAACATTGACAAACCCCAAAGGAGCAGAGGAATGAGTCTCTAAATTATCCCAAAACTTCTCAGAAGAATCACAAACTAACTCCACCTCCCCAGAAGAGACTCTTCTCCTGTTCAACATCTTCTTTTGCTTCTCAGCCAAATCAGGACTGATAGCAAACAACTCCCGATAAGTCAAGGATATAGCTCCTTGATTCATTTTCTCCAAAACAGAGTTGGCCACATCAACTCTTCCTGTAACCAATGGCCTCTTAAAATGGGCTTTTGGTTTCATCACCTTAGGCCTTGATGCCTCTTGAGTTCCAGCACCTCCATCTACAGGAACCAAACCAAATCCATCATTTGTGACCCTGGTCTCACTGGGCTTTGGAAAGGAAGCCAAAAGAACATCCTCCTCACAGTCATAATCCAAATTAATTGGCATTGTATCCCCATTCAGATCATAAGCACCAACACTTTGTGGGCCTGTATATGAAATCCCCTTCTGCATCTTGTGCAGCTCCTACTTGCTAACTTTCCTCCTGTCATCCATCTTTGGATCCACCTTGGGAGCCTTGGGCTTAGGCTGAGCCTGTGAAGTGCTCTTGGGCCTACCCACTCTCCCAGCATCAACATCATAAACACCAGCCAAAAATTCCTTCTTTGACTGTGCTTCACAAGAATACAACTCCAAACCACCATAAAAAGTAGAAAAAGAGACCTTATTGAACTCCTTCCCCATCCCCTTGACATCAACACCTTCCTTACCAGAAGACTTCCCCTTATCAGAAATCTCCTCAAACGTTGGCCTCCTCTGATTGAGACCACCCCTTCTCCTGACCAAATTAACAGGAGCCTGACCCTCACTGGTCTTCACAAATGAACCATCAGGGAACTTGAGCATCCTGCCATCAAATTCCACCTTTCCCTCTGACACATCTCTGTTCAGATCTTAAAAATAATATGACCTGTTCCCCCTTCTACTACAGTAGGAGCACACCCAAGTACTACTACTACCACCTGCCCTCCTTTCAAAAGGCTTGGCCTGCTGCATTGAGGCCCTATTCACCTTCTGAGTTTCCTGCACAAAGATGTGTGACTTCTTGGTCAAGTCCACCAGTTTCTTTATCACCTGGTACCTCTCTTCTTTGGGAACCTTCACAACCTTCTTCTCTTCCTTCTTCATTTTAACTTCCTCCTCAGCCAAAGCCTCACTTATTTTTCTGAAATATTTGGCACACCCCTCCTGATAGGTGTCCACAGCCAATAACTTTAAATGGGCCTCCACAGCCTTTTTCACCTTGTCCAAGGAAGGTACCTTCTGGTCCCCATTAGCCAGATTCTTCATCATTTCCTTCCTTGAAAGCTCCTTCAACAAATCTATCCTGACATTCCTAGCCAGGGAAGACCAAAAAACATCTTTGGCAACAATTAAATGTGCCAGCTCCTCCACTTCAACTAAATATTCCACCACAGGGTCAAACTGTAGCAGAAACTTCCTGTAACTGTGCAAGCTACCCACACCACCATAAGGTTTCCATTAACTTAAAGCCTTATTCATATCCATCATAGTAAACCTAACATTACATCTATCCACCATCTCCCTGCACAACAACTTCCAATCCCTCTTGTAGCCAGACATGGCTACCACCTCCTCCTCCACTGACCTATCACCAATGAAGAAAATAATTTTCTTTACTATATCCAGGTAAGAAGCACCATCCACACCAGATGCACCCTCATACTTCTCCAGAAACTACTTCATATCTTCACCATTAAACTTGGTACCATCCCAAGTTTTGATCCTAACACATTCCCTAACCATCACATCAGGAGGACCACGCTCCCCACTGACAGTCACCATAGGAATAGAGGAAAAAGAGGCCATTCCTACAGACCAAAATCACCAAAAAGGGCCAACAAAATACAACAGAGACTCCAAAAAACTAGCAGGTCCTACCCCATGTTGGGCTCCAGAAATTTAGACAATCCTATAGTGCTAGCTATAGGCCTTGACCAAGGGAGTTTCAGAAAAACCAGAGAGAAAATCCCCGGTCCTTTTAGAAAAATAATGTGAGAGTTACCTGATAAATTAAATTGAGTC
Source organism: Hemileia vastatrix (assembly GCA_030280995.1). NCBI lineage: Eukaryota > Fungi > Basidiomycota > Pucciniomycetes > Pucciniales > Zaghouaniaceae > Hemileia > Hemileia vastatrix. Next base: position 22,235,546 of record JASXTE010000004.1, on the reverse strand, counting down.
TTTTTTGCTAAAACCCCTTTCCAAAACACTTCACTTCTTGATCAGCCAAGAAAGTAGTCACCAGACAGACTACCAGACTAAAGAACTGAAATGTAGACCAATTTCCACATCAGAGAAAGCAATTATACTTGATGTAGGTTTCAAAGCCACACCAGAGACAGCAATAATACTTGATATAGCTTTCAAGACTATACCATAGAATACAGTGACAAGATTTGAAGTCAAGTAAGAGCTAACCTTTTCACAACCCAGCCAAAGATGCCACAAAAACACAAAAGAGTGAAGCACATAGATTCAAGATATACAAGATGGTTGATGATAAACTATAATATCCTTAAACTTGCTTAACTATCTCAAACACAGACTACCCTGGTCTTTTCCCAGCAAAATCCAGCTCTCCCACCTTTCTACATGTATAAAAATATTTCTAGAGGCTTCCACATGTGCAGGTGGGTGAGTCCCCCTACGTGGGGATGGCCACATAGAGGTGGGTGCACAGCCACTTTTAGGCCCTTAAACGCCCAAAAACACCCCAAAACACCCTCTAAAACAACAAAACAACAGTAACTACATGTAGAAACAATCTAATCACACATAACACATACCAAAATGATGAGAAAAGAAAGGACATTAAGCTGATACATAATAAGTGACCCTAGCTTAAGCCTACAAAAGCACAATTAAACATCTAAAAACTAACAAAACACCAATAAAAAAACACCATAACCCCAACTATACCCCACATAGCAAATACCTCCAAATACGCACTACAAAGGCCTACCCAGCATTGGAACACCACAACATGACTGAAAAGTATCAAAAAGTGAATCAAAAGAAATTGAATTTATAATAGTTCTCTGGAATGCATAGTTTTGAAAATTCTGGTAATTTTTTTCAAATAATATTAAATACTTAAATATGATTTTTAATATGTTTCAATCTATTTTAAATAAGTAATAAATTAGAGTAAAAATTTCACTTGAAAAATTAAAATTTTTAAATGTGTCTTCAGCTCCATCTTGAACTATAATTTGAAATACCAAGTTGAAATTATGCACTTAAGGTGTAAAGTTTTTGGAATGATTACTGGAACTCTTTTCATTCAAAATTTTAGATGATTTAATTTCACTTTCATTATGATACCAAGAAAGATTCAGCTAGGTTTGTACAATAGTTCAAGTTGGTTTTCAAGCACAGTTCATTAAGAGTTTCATCAAAGTTCAGTCTGAGATTCATTTGGGTTCCATATGACTTCAAGTTGAGGACTTGCTAGCAATTCCCCCCTAAATATTGTGTGGTGAGTTATATAAGTGAAAAATTAAGCCATAGCTCTTATCCCATATTATATTCTATAATTCTGTATAAAAGACACAAAATTATAAAAAATTTAAATGCAGTAATATTTTAATTTTAAATGGTAGACTTGATGAAGCACCTTTATTTCTCCTATCTTCAAATAAATAAAAATTGAAGAATGAGATTATATATGTTAAACAAAAAATAATTCTTCAAGTGGTAAAGTCTATTTTTTTTTATAAAATTTACAAATGTGAGAAAATCATAAAAAAAGTAAGTAAATCTATTCTGGTCTTTTTTAGGATAAAATATGTGCTCAACTTCAAAAACATTTTGTGATAAATTTTTAGTAAATACAATACTTTTCATAATTCTGAAGCAATTTTTATCAAAACCATAAATATTATTTAGGTTAATTTTCATTCTTTAAACTAATTTGATCAATTCAAAGCAATTAAATTCTACTTGGTGAAATGTTGTTCTTAAAATCAATTAATCATAAGGAACCCAAAATATCAATAGAAAAATTAATATAAATCAACGAATATTCTTTCAAAATGTAAGCTGAATGCTTTATTTTTCTTGAATTCAATCATTTAAGATATCAATAGTGTTCACCTGAGAATACACAGCACAAACTAAACAGATTTTTATAATGCACAATGAGAGTTTTTGAATTTTGTTTTCAAGTTCTACTATTTTTCACAGGCTCTATATAATGTATTAAAGTGAATTTAATTTATCAATGCATTATTTTATTTATAGAAGAATAAATATATGAGAGTATAGTTTGAAATGAGAGAAAACATATATTTATAGTGATACTGATAGAAAAGGCTAGTACTAGAATAATTGGATTTTTATTAATTTAAAGTTATGAAAATATTTTATAAAGAGGGATTAAATGTTTCAATTGTTTCTTTTTGAGCTTTTAATTGAGTATAGAAGTGCAGAAGTCCCTCATTTTATTGCAGAAAAAGAGTATTGACCATGCTAACTTACAATGAAAAATGCAAACATCATAGTCAAGTGAAAAAATACAGATTAATAATTTCTTGATGATTTGTTAGTAATATGATTTTAACACCAATATTCAAAAAAAAATATGTTCTTTATTAGAAAATATAAAAATAACAAATAATTGAGATTTTATTGAACAGTAAGAATTCATGCATCTTCTTAGCTATCTTCCTTATTAAGAAACAATACTTAAATTAATTACTTTTTATAAAAATTCATTTTAATGAAATAGGTTTTAAATTTTTTATTTAATATAAAAAGAAAAAGTTAAAACTGTAAGTTGAAATTATCTTCAGCTTCAAATTGATGCAAAATATTTTTTTTCAAAATTTTAAAATATCTGAATTTATAAGTTGAATTTTTCAATAAAATTTGAAGTAAAAAGCTAAGAAAATATATTTTGATGATCAGAAGGAGCTAAATATTATTTAATGAATACAAAAATCATATTCCTCCATTTTAGTTCAAAGTACAAAACAAAAATTTGTATCTTTTCATGTATATTGTAGATACAAAAAATAAAATTTAGAAGTTTTGTTAATCTATCATATGGAAAAACTTATATTATAATAATTAAAAAGAATTTTAAAGATTTTATCATTAAAAAAAATTAGAATAATTTACAATTTCAATTTATGTTCAGCATTTCAAAGTATTTGGTATAAATCTTTTCAATAAAAAGATAAACCTAGGCACACATTAGGGGGTATAAAAGTTAGAAATTTGTAATTATTTAAAAGGAATTTCACAACACAAAAAAAAAGCCACAAACTTGACATTAATTCTCAGGAAAAAGGTGTTTTGGGGGCACAATATGGCATATTTAAAAAAATAATCATTTTTGATTTGGTGGGGAAAAGAGTTATATTGAAACAAAAGATTTCTAACTTTGATACCCCCTATTAAGGAGTTTAAAATCAAATTTAGAAAACAATCTAGCAGAATAACTTATCTTGAACAGTGGTCAGAAACAGGATCTAATTGGGAGTTCTATCCAAGTTCCATCACAACTAAGATGTATATGTTTATAAAATTGTATATAATTATTTGTGTGAAAAAACTTAAGCAATGAAAGGGCTCAAGGGGTTATTATTTTACTAAACAAATATCATTAAATATATTGGAACAGCTTTATTACTTAATTTCCATAAATTTTTAGTTATTAAGTATAATTAATCAGGTATGTCTAGTAATCATAAAACAAACAAAATCAATCTAAAAGGTAAAATATAGAAATGAATTTTTCGTTCAAGTCTCATCTGCACTCTATAAGGAATGCCATAGCTATTTTTCATCTCAACAACAGCATTAAATATTAAATTAAATAATAAATAAATTCATCTCATGATATAGAAAAGAGACTTTTTTAGTATCATATGTGCTTTTTTCCATTTTACAATTTTTTCTTATATTTACCTGTAAAATTTATTTTTTGAACTTATGATTAAATATCACAATCATTCCATGAAACCATTTTTTTAATTCAATAGGGCTTTATGGCTAGTTTTTATATTTTTGTAATTCTTCTACTTTAAATATAATTATTTATTACAAACAGCCAATATATATGTATTTTGAATTGTTTAAGGATGTAAAATAGCCATACAGCAGGTTTAACTATTGGTTTTCTGAATGAAAGTGAAACATCATATTATTACAGGGTGGACTCTATCCTTCAGCTGAAATATAGATCACTGTCTGTTTCTCACCACCTTTTTGATGCTCATTTCACCCCTTTGTACATACTTTTCCAACTCCTCACCTGTTTCATTTCTTTTCCCTCCCCTTTCCTTTTGCTCATCATCCTTTTACCTTTGTTTTGCTTTCCATGTCTTCAAAACTGAACTTTTACTCTTCTCACCCTTCCTCACCTGTTTTTCTCACACTCCATTCTCTTCCCTTTCACTTTTCAGCTCATTTTACCCCCTTTTCTTTAATCACAACCCTTCTGAATCTTTTTTTTCCTCTTCCTATCCCAACCCACCCCTTCTGATTGTCACATTACCCCACTACACCCTTTTGGCTACCAGAGCACACCACCATACCCCACTCACTACCACTTCCACCCCCTTGCTAACCTTTTTTATCCCTCACCACATCTGTTTCTATATTCCCCACCCCTTTTCCTTCCATCCTAACTCTATTTCTCTTGAATATAGTTCACCCCTCACACTTTCCACCCCCTCCCTTTTACTTTCTACCTTATCTCTTTCACCCTAAAGCACTTAAAAGTGGCTGGAGAGGGGAGTGAAAGGAGTGAGTTCCAAGAAGGTAGGATGGAGAGGGAAGGAGAAGCAATCACTATGTTTGAAGAAGAAATAGAATAGATAAGAAAAAATTAAAATGAAAATAAGGGAGAAGAACATGATATGAACCAGAAATTGTGGGAAAGATATGTAAGGAGTGTTTTGAAATAAAATGAATAATCTATATATATATATGTATATAATAACAGTGAATGGAAAGGGTAATATCCTGAAACCAAAAAAAATAAAAAAAAAAATAATAAAAACACCAAATTTCAGTTTCATAATTATTAGACATATGTTTTATCATCAAAAAACTCCACCCTTAATATTTTGATTTATTGAAGAAGAAGGAAATTTATTATTTAAAAATAATAGTGACCATATCATTTTTCCTCTTGATTGAAAAAAATTATATGTATTAATTAGGGGGTATCAAAGTTAGAAATCATCCATTTCAAAATACCTCTTTTTTCCACCAAATCAACCATGATTATTTTTTTTAAATATGCCATATTGTGCCCCCAAAACACCTTTCTACTGAAAATTAATGTCAAGTTTGTGGATTTGTTTTTGTGTTGTGAAATGCCTTTTAAATAATTACAAATTTTTAACTTTGATACCCCCTATTATATAAATGATACCTCTAAATCAATGTATTTTAACTACATTCAAAAGAGATTTTTAGCTTTCACAAATATTTTAAAGGTTCAAAAAAATTAATATTTCCTGATCATAAAATTAGAATAAATATATATATATTTACAAAAATTTTAATGATTAAATACAATGAAAAATATAAGTCAACTACATATTTTCTCTTCATAAACTTCTTGTGATATTAAGTAATTTTTCTATATAATGATAGCTTCACAAAATTATGTAATTATGTAAAAAAGCTCTTGATTTGATTTACATGATAAATTTACTATTTTATATGAATTCATAAAGCAGAAGCACAATTTTTCTAAAATCATATGCATTTTTCTGTCTGTCAATGTTGTGGACTACCCTCATATCAATATTCCTTTAATAATTAAAGTAAGTCAGGTTACAAAACTTTTTGTAATAATGATCAACTGTGCTTCAATAAGTCTTCAACTTGTCTTTGAGTTTATTTCAGAGAGGTTCCAAGCTTGATTGTTGGCAGTTTTTTCACTGCCTCATTATGTGCTAAATTAGATATGAATTAGGTTTCAAAGTTGCGGACTTGCTAGCAAGTCTGCCTCCCATATTAGGGGGTATCAATGTTCAGGGATATGCAATTAGAGATCAGAAATTTTTTTTCCTGGGATCAGACATTATTAATTGCAGAAGATTCTTATCCACTATCCCCGGGGCTAGTGGATAAGGAATCCATCATGATGCATTATTCTGCCTCTTATACCCCAATTTCTGTTCCTACTTCCTGCTCCCAAACTCATCACATCCATGATGGAATTTTAAGAAATTCACATGACATATAATTTCTGATGCCATCCTTAAGTCTCTCCTCACTCTATGCTACTTAATTTTGGTGGCGAACACTTAAGTTTTTTTTCTATCTACATACCCCAACTTCACATTTGGCAGTGAATTCCCACTTCCCACTCATCACCTAAACCTTCTATGGACACCTATACTACTGACAAGAATGAAGCACCTCTCTACTAGACGGCTACTTCACTCCACTATTAATGCTATCACTTTACTTTTAGTTCTCTACTATAGATCTGACTCTTATTTGGAAGATGCCTTAGCCTATTTGTGTTTTCTTTCCAAAAAGTGTTACCTCATTTCCAGGGGGCCAAATCTTTATCATGACCCCCGATATGATCTCCACTCCATTCTCAACATTCCCCAACTAAACTTCACTCATCTATTTAGAGCTTCACCCAGTTCTTTCTTCAAAATTTTTCAACTCATCTCTGAACATCCTATCTTTCATAACAATTCACATAACAAACAGTGTTATCCTGCCATTCAACTTGCTGTTGCACTATGTTGCTTTGGCTCAAATGGAAATGGTGCTGCTGTAAGACTTTTGGATAATCTATTTAACATAGGATATGGTACGGTGATATTATACACCAAGCGCTGTATGATTATTATCCTTTCCCTCAATTCTCAAATACTTGCTTGGCCAACTCCAGAACAATGACTTGAATCCTCTCAAGTAATGCAAGCCAAAGGTTTCCCTGGCTGTGTAGGTTTTGTTGATGGCACAACTATACCTTTGAGTCAAAAGACTGCTCATGATGGCAACCATTATTTTGATTGAAAAAAAAGGTTTTTTCAAAATCTTCTCCAATTTCTCATCATTCATGAACTAACTTTTTATCTTCCTTATAGATACTCTATTGCCATTCAACTTATATGTGATGTCAATAAAAAATTTATTGCTTTTCTCAGTGGCTGCCCTGGATCATGTCATGACTCTTCCATTGTGGTCTTCCAACATTGGCAGGGGCCTTTTTTGTGTTGTTTGGCGCTGTTTGTGCATGTCTTAATTGACATCTGTTGAAGAATTGGGTGTTTTTCTGGATTTATTATGTGAATATTGAGACTGCAGGTATGTGGGTACTATCATTGGATATCCCCGGTTTTTCTATATATTTCATGTCTTGTTAATATTTTTCATATTCTAAGTTTTAAGGGGTCATTTCCTCATTTTTCAGTTACAAAAGATAGCTGTTTAATTTTTTTTCGTGTTTTATGAGCTAAACTTAAGTCTTAGGGTTAAGTGCTTAGTACCATTAGATAGGGCTAATTTAGCTCTATATTTCATGTCCCAATGTTGTTATAGCGTAATTTTGTGTTTTAAGGGTTTTAGTAGTTGTAGTGAATTTTTCTAAGTAGATTAGATGTTTTTATTGGTTTTCTGGCTTCAGGGAGGCCGGGCCGCTTCAGGCAGCACCTCCGACGTCGGGCGGCCCGCCCGCCTCTGTTTTAGAAGGTTGGGGAGCGCTTCTGGAGGGTTTTTATTTAATTTGGCTGGTACAGGTGCCAAATTTGTTGCTGTGCATGGATCTTAGATGGGTGGTCTGTGTGTACATACTGAATAAGACAGTTTGGGGCAACTTTAATTATCATACAACCATCCGGAGGTGATATAGCTAGTACTATAGGATTGTCTACACTGTCTCCCATAGAATGAGGATTTCTCAAACCCCAGACTCATACTTTTACAAATCTCAGTACCTCCTTGCAGACTCAGCATATGCAAGTGGGAAGTACATTATACCTGCTTTCCGTGGTGCAACCTTAGAAAATGACCCCAAAACTAAATTTAATTATCACCTTTCCCAATCAAGAGTACGGATTGAAAATGCTATAGGTATTGTAAAGGGACAATTTTCTAGTCTTTGGGAGCTCCAAATCCAATTTCAAAAAAAATGGAGATCAAAACTACAAATCATTGGATCATGACTTGCATTATACTCCACAATATCCTAGCTGATTTAATGGATCAGTGGAATGATCTTTATGAAGAAGAGGATCTTGAACCAGCACGAGCTCTCCCCTCTTTTAATCATAAAACATTCATTCAACCGGCATACGCTCTGTCATTATGCCAATCACCCTCCACCATTTTGACACACAACCCTTTTAATTTTTTTCATACTTTCCAAATTTCCACTTTGTATACTTTATTCACTTGGCTTGTATTTTTTTTTGATGAAATTCATTTTTTTTTTGAATTTATGGTGTGGTTTTCCAACATTGGCAGACACCTTTTTTGCTCTGTTTGGTGTTGTTTTGGTATGTCTTAATTGGCATTGGTTGAATAACTGAGTGTTTTTCTGGTTTCATTCAGTGAATATTGGGAATACAGGTATGTGGGTGATACCATTGGATAGCCCTGGTTTTTCTCTATATTTGATGTCCTGATGATATTTTTCATATTCCAAGTTTTAAGGGGTCCTTTACTCATTTTTCATTTCTAAAAGATAGCTGTTTAATTTTGTTTTTTGTGTTTTACAGGCTAACCTTAAGTCTTAGGGTTAAGTGCTTAGTACCATTAAGTAGAGCTAATTTGGCTCTATATTTTATGTCACAATGTTGTCATAGCTTAATTATGTGTTTTATGGGTTATAGTAGTTGCGGTGTATTTTTCTAAGTATTTTGGGCTTTATTGGTTTTCTTTCACCAGCTCAACATGAAATAGCATATTTTGTCAGTGTTTTTTTTTCATTCATCACTCATATCCTTTTCATCATCTCCTCAAAAATCCTTCAAATATTTTCAATTTCTCTATTTCTCATCTCATCACTCCAGGTAAGTCATTCTTTTTCTTATTTTTGATTTTTTTTACTTGCTAATAATTTATTTTTTCTCTTTTTTTTGTCCTTTTTTTTTCTTTTTTTTTTGTCTTGTAAGTGCTTTTTTTTTGGTTTTCAAGGTTAGACTAATTTTGTTTCTTTTTTTCTATCTTTTTTTTTTCTTTTTTTTCACCCTCCATCATCCCCCTTTCCCCCCTCCTTGTCTTCCTCCATACCACCCTTTCTCCCCTTCTTGGCCACCTCAACTCCCCCCCTTTACCCCCCTTTACCCCTTCTTTACCCTCCCTTTACCCCCCCCTTTACCCCTTCTTTACCCTCCCTTTACCCCCCCCCCCCTTTACCCCTCCCTTTACCCCCTCCTTGGCCCCCTCAAGCCCCCCCTTTACCCCCTCCTTGGCCCCCTCAAGCCCCCCCCCTTTACCCCCTCCTTGGCCCCCTCAAACCTCCCCTCATACTTCTCCACACCCCCACCCCCCACCACCTACTTATCAAATCGGTAACGATTCAATAAGTTAGGTGTAGGGGGGGTTTGAGGTGGGTCTGAGGGGGTAAAGGGGGGGCTTGAGGGGGCCAAGTAGGGGGTAAAGGGGGGTAAATGGAGGGTAAAGAAGGGGTAAAGGTGGGGTAAAGGGGGGGAGTTTGAGGCAGGCAACGAGGGGGTAAAGGGGGGTAAAGGGGGGTAAAGGGGGGTAAAGGGGGGTAAAGGGGGGTAAAGGGGGGTAAAGGGGGGTAAAGAGGGGTAAAGAGGGGTAAAGGGAGGGTAAAGGGAGGGTAAAAGGAGGGTAAAGGGAGGGTAAAGGGAGGGTAAAGGGAGGGTAAAGGGAGGGTAAAGGGGGACTAAAGGGGGGGTTTGAGGCGGGTAAGGGGGGGTAAAGAAGGGGTAAAGGGAGGGTAAAGGGGGGGTTGTGGTGGACAAGGAGGGAATTTTGAAGGGAAAAAATAACCAATCTCTGCTTTTTATTTTTTTTACAGAATTTACTTTCTTTCCTTTAGTTTCTGGACATTTCCCCCTGTTTCCAAAATAAATCAGGAAATTTAATTTTTTATATTTGGGTTTGTTTTTTCAAATAATTAATTATTCTGAAATTTACTGAAATCAATTTTTTAATTTATATTTTAATAAATTGGATTGAATGATATCAACAAGTATTTCCAATGGCAGGTAAGTAATTTTTATTTATTTATTTATTTTAATTTAAATTTACTGAATTTATTTTAAATTTTATTTATTTACTCTTTTTTTTGGGGTAATTTTGTTTTACCTTGTATTTTAATTATAATTCAGGTTTTTATTTTGAAATTTTATTTTATTTTCAAAATTAATTACTGATTTTTTTGCAACTAATTTAATTTTTTTTTTACCAAAAATGTTTTTTTTTTCTTTTCAATTATTTTACTGATAATTTTTTATTGTTGGGGGTTTTTTTAATATATTTATTTTTTTATTTTTAACTTTTTGGTTTTATAATTTTTTTTCCAGGAAGTTACTATGGAAAATTAAACTCGCTCATCTACATTACCATCAATTTCTTCTGAATCATCTTTCTCATCACTTTCTTCCTTGTCTTCAAATCTTGAAAGCTCCAAGAATAATCATTAAATATATTCAAATTCTTCTTCTTTATCTTTACTTTCTTCTATCTCTTCAATGTCCTTCGATTCTATTCCTTCTCCCAATCATTCTTAGCTTTCCTTACCAGAAAATAAAAAGCAGAAAATCATGGAACCAGCTAAAGAGTCAAGCAATTCAAAGACAAAATTATAAAAAATTGAAAATTGATTAGGATGAAGATATTTTGCAAAAAATTCTTTGGACATTTGGACGATCTCAAATTTTATAAGACCTCAACATCAAATGTTAAGAAAACTTTTTTTTACCAAAACATCAAAAACCTTACACAAGGTGGTATAGATCTCATTGTTGCAGTTGTCAATAATGGATACAAACCTCAATTCATCTTAAAAGTTCATTAATTTAATGGGAAAAAGGATGAAGTTTTCTTCCAGCTTTCTGATTTAATTTCTACTCTCTATCAAATGGCTTTGGTTCGACAACCCTTAGCAAATAAAAATCAGATTTCTGGTGTCATGAAAGGTTTTGGTTGGCGACCAGGATATGATCATGGAGTTTATTTTGGTATGTAAAAAAAAAATTATTATACGTTATTTTTAATTTTTTCATTTATTTCTGGAATTTATTCTTTATTGAAAAATTTGAAACTGGAGTAAATGGAAGAAGATCTGAAACAATGGAATTCTTTGGAATCATTTAATGTTTTCTTGGAAAACCGTTTTAAAAAATTATTTTTTCAAGCTTTTCAAAAAAACCATCAACTTGCTTTATAATCTGGTTTACCGAATTGGTCTGATCCCAAATGGGAAGAAGCAATAAATGATTATGTTTTTTGTTCAAATGTTATCATCACTTATAATGGATTTTACAATCATGTTCATCTAGATAAACATGATAAAAATTCTCTAACATTTGGAATTTTCTCTTATATTAATCCAGAGACTGGTGTTCCTATTCCTTTACCCTCTTCTGATGAGGGACATGGCCTTTATTTTCCTGACCATAAATTTATTTTTGATTTTGGTAGTGCCAATGGAATAGTTGAGGCTATATGGAATTCTTCTCAACACCGGCATCAAACAACTAAAGCACCTCCAACTTTATTTTCTTGTAAAGAATTTACTAATTTTGGCTGTTCATTCAAAATAAATGAGGGTCTTATTAATCTTATTAATAATCAAAAAAAAAAATTTAGATAAAAAAATTGTTCTTAGTAGATCTGTCAAGTATTTCAAATAAAATATTATATTTTTTCTCTCATTAAATATTTTCTTTCAAAAAAATTTTCCTTTTTTTTTCTCTTTTATTAAATTTTTTATTTATTTTTATTTATTTTATTTTATTTTATTTTTTTTGAACTTCCCTTTTTATTTTCCTCTTTTTCAATTTTATTTATCCTTTTTAATTTTTTTCATTTAATTTTGGATTTGTCTCTTCCAATTTTTTTTTAAAGTTACATCAAGATAGATTACTTTTTTATATATTGGTGCATCTGGCCTTAGGTTGTTCTAATGGCTATTATATAAAATAGGAAAACTTGATTTGGGCTGGTGAAAATAATTGGTTGTAGAAATTTTCAATTTTAATTTTTTTCTTTTAATTTTGGATTTGTCTCTTCCAATTATTTTTTAAAGTTAAATCAAGATAGATTACTTTTTTATATAATGGTCCATCTGGCCTTCGGTCATTCTAATGGCTATTATATAAAATAGGAAAACTTGATTGGGACTGGTGAAAATAATTGGTTGTAGAAATTTTCAATTTTAATTTTTTTTCCATTTGATTTCTTTGATTCAATAAATTGCAGGGGGGGTATTGCCAAATTTTCATATCAGACTTAAAAAAAATTTGACTTGAAAATTTGATGATACCCTTTCCTTAATTCAATAAAATACTGGGGGGGGTATTGCCAAATTTTCATATCAGACTTAAAAAAAAATTGACTTGAAATTTTGGTGATACCCATCCGTTACTTCAATAAAATGTAGGGGGGAGTATTGCCAAAATTTCATATAAGACTTGCAAAATTCTTTACTTGAAATAATTTCGGTGATACCCAACCCTTAGTTCAATCAAATGCAGGGGTGGGATTGGGAAATTTTCAAATGTGACTTGAAAATTTAAACTAAAAAAGAATTTTGAACATTAAAAAATCTTGAAAATTATATTTAAAAGTGAATTTATAACATTGAAATATGAAAATTCAATTAATGATGGATAGAGTAAAAAAATACATGAAATCAAGATAAAAATTTATGTACAATTAATTATGAAAAGTTGAAGTGTGAGATAAATAAAACAAACTAGTCATCAAACAATTTCATTAAACATTGAATTTCCACAACAGATTTATTAGCTTTAACACATTCTATCAAGAAATCTTTTGTTTTGGAATTTTCTTCATGATCAAGCTTATATTTCATTGGTTCCATGATGTTTTGATGCTCTAGTGATTTCTCCTCTTTCTTTGATTTTTCAATACTTCGAGATAACTCGAATTTCTTCTCCTCCAAGTTTTGTGCCCTATCATCCTTCCATAAAGAAAGTTTGTACTTCCTCTCCTCCAAGTCTTGTGCCCTATCATCCTTCTGTAAAGAAATTTCATACTTCCTCTCCTCCAAGTCTTGTGCCCTATCATCCTTCGGTGAAGATAGTTCAAACTTCTTCTCTTCCAAATCATGTACCCTGTCATCCCTCCTTAACAAGAGCTCGTATTTTTTCTTTTCAAACTTTAGAGTCTCTTTAGCAACTTCCACTTGTTCTAGAGTGATAAGAAATATTAACAAAAAGTAGAAGAAAATCAGAGTAAAGTATTAAGAGGTTTTGTGGGCCGGTTGTCTAGAAGAAGGAGAAGAAAATGGAAAGAACAGCAAAGAGGAAGAGGAAAAATAGGAAAAGGTTTAGAAGGTAGAGAAACTGATTAATAAATTAATATAATTATTTCAGAAAAAATGAAAGCGACAAGAATTTCTTGGTATTTGACACAATGGTGAGGCTTATTAAATTATAATATATTTATTTAAAATAAGTATTACTTTCTCTGCGCGGCAAACACTATTATTACTATTAGACTTATTGCAACCTGTAGTTATTTATATAAAATTTAAATTAGAATTGTAATACTAATAAAAATAATAATAAATGTATTATATTAAAAAAATATATTCAAGTTTGAGTGTATAATAAGTGATGGGTTAAAGGGGATTACCCAAGGCCCTTTTATAGACCAAGGGACCCCTGAAGCGCCACAAATCAATAAATACAAAATAGAGATAAGCTAAAACAAAATATAACAGAGTAGAAATGAAACATGACTATTATAAGAAAAATATGAAACAATTAACTAAAACCCGTGAGTAATTAACCATTTTCCCACCATAACTTCCCAAAACACTTAATTAAAATAATTATTAACCAAGTAAGTCTGAAACATGAGAACAATGAGTAAAATGATTCAAAACAGACATTATAGTGACATGTAAAGGGTTTAAGCAAAACAAATAAAATTATTTTCACACCAAAATTCATGTAATAAATTTAATTCAGTTTAAAGCAATTTTAATTAATTGTTTTAACTATGTAATTAATTCAATAATTAGTTTAAGTGAAACATATAATTAATTTAATGATATTTGTAATTTAAAGTGGGGATTTTAATACTATGTTATTAAATAAGTATTATTATTTATTTAATAATATTTTTCTGACACAATTAAGGGTCAAAAGAAGCGCCTAATATTATTTTTTAATAATATATGAAGTTTTATTCAATATATAAATTTAAATAATTAATTTAATTACATTATAAGTCAATTTTACATATATAATTATAATATATGTTTGTAATTAATTAATTATTAATTTATAATTATTAAATACATAAAATTGCGCCATTATTTGTAGAATATAAAATATATTATGCTTAATTTAAATGTATAAAAATTTATATAACACTTATATATAATAAGATACTTATATAATTTTATTATGCAATAAAATATTAATTTATATACATAAAATACAATTCTTATGCCCTCTTTCAGGTCCAATAAATTAACATATCATTTACTGGGCTCCTGGTATAGCCTGGCTGACAGGTTTGGTATCACTTACCAGCATCATGTTTCTCCAAAAATTCTTCAATAGAAGAAAAAGGGGTTTGAGATGAAGTATCACTTTTTCTTCTTCTTTGAGAGTGGAAATTCAGACTACTTGAAGCCCTTGGCTTTTTGTTCAAGGTCACATTTTCCTCCTCTTCATTTTTGCTGGCTTCTGACTCAGTTGATTGTGGCTCTTGCTTTAGTTCTTCAGCCTATTTATAAATAAGAAAATGTAAATAAAAAAAGAATTGATAAGATAAAAGAAAAAAAACTTACTTGAGTTAGATCAGGTTGGTTTATATCGCCATAAGGATCTATTGAAAAGATATCTTGATTTGTGGAAGTCAAATGAGGGGAGGCTTGAGTAGAAGAAGAAGGAAAAAGATTTGTTTCAACATCATGTTTGGAGATCGGATCTTCACCATCCAACATGTTTGTAGGATTAACATCAGCTCACTCTCCAAAAATAGAATCCATCTCTTTAAAGTAAGGACATAAAGAATCAAGTTTATCATCTATGGATTTGATGCCCTTACTGATATCGAGGTCAGTAATACCAAAACCAGTAGAAGATGAAAGAGTCTTTGCCTTCTTGTACTTGGCTCAATAATGCTTGAAGCATTCAGACATCTGTTTTGGTAAAAGATCTATCCTTCCCTTAGTCTTATTCCGTAATTTGTTGGCCATTAGAAGATAACCATTAACTTTTGATGTGGGGGGCTGTCCTACTTTAGTTGCATACTCAGTACCAAAACAAGAATCATAGTTAGTTTTAGTTTTTAGCCAGTTGATAAGAATGAGATGATCATTTTTCTTTAGTTGAACAATTTTGGATTTCTCAGCAGAGTGGGGGAAAGAGGCAGTAGTGGGATTTAAAGAACAACTGGGTGATGGTTGCATTTGAGAAGATCTATGATGAGGCATGTTAAGATAATTAAAGATGAAAAGGAGCAGAAACAAGCAGATGAGATAGCAAGATGAAAAGGAGAAGAAACAAGCAGATGAGATAGTGAGATGAACAGGAGCACAATCAAATAGATGAAATGGGGAGAAGTTCTGAGCGGATAGAATGAACAGGATGGGATGAGAATGGGAGTGCGCAGAAAGGTAGAAGGCATATCCCGATAGTAGTCCAAGATATGGTTATGGCAGAAAGTTGTGCAACATGTGGTTATGACAGAAATTTGTCCAAGATGTGGTTATGAAAAATTGAGTAGAAAAATGTTGGATAAGAGGTGAACATTGACACAGAAAGTGTCTAATAACCCAATTATTAGCAAAAATAATTGCAGAAGATAATTGGGGTATAAGGATTTTTATCCGCAATTAATTCAATTGCGGATCGGTCAACATTGATACCCCCTATTGTGTAGTGTCACTCTAGAATGAATCTTAACTCACAAAAATGTAGCTGATATCATGACCCAGGCACTTGAAAAGAACAAAACATCTCAATTTTCAATATTGGTGTTAATGCATTTTATCAAATCATAACTATTAGAGTGTATTAAAGTAAACAAACCAACTAGCAAATTAATTACATCTTTTTACTCAAGTCTGCAATTGCAAGACTAACATCATCTTCTAAAGTAAATTGACATTTTTGTTAATAAATTT
Organism: Hemileia vastatrix; assembly: GCA_030280995.1. Classification (NCBI taxonomy): domain Eukaryota; kingdom Fungi; phylum Basidiomycota; class Pucciniomycetes; order Pucciniales; family Zaghouaniaceae; genus Hemileia; species Hemileia vastatrix. The sequence goes on along the minus strand of JASXTE010000004.1, from coordinate 22,219,432 downwards.
CAAAAACCTCCCATTGAACTTTACTACCTATAATGACTTGTGATGTATTAAGTATCACCAATTCGTGATCAAAGATTACAGATTTTATCAAAATTGACAACTGCTCTCTAATTACCAATTTTTCAACTTTCTTTTCCTTTACACTGCGACAAATGTTTGTTTTGTTATGGGGCTCAACAATGGTGCAACAATTACGCAGCAGTTAGGTACCAATTGTTTTTTGCACTTAAGGGTCTTAAGTACGAAAAACAACTGTTTCGTAACTGTTGCACAACTATTGCGTAATTGTTGCGGCCCATGGCGAAACAAACATGTGCTGTAATGTTATCATCATACTCCTTCAGAATTGACATTTTATGTCACATACCAAGTCACCAGAGAAGTTCTATTCAGCTAAGAAGGTGAAACCTGAATGACTTACAGTCAAGCAAAAAGAATTAAAATAATGTTCTCGTATAAGCATGTGTGGTAGCATGACAGCAACTTTTAACACTGCTTGTATTTTGGCATGCACCATTGATATTGACCAGAAAAAAATGCGGACACCTGATATGTAATGCTTTGGAGATTTTACGTGATAGCAGGTGCCAGTCCCTATCTTTGATTTGATTCTGTTTTAGCTCAGTTGTAATTCTTTCGAGAAGACCGCGCAAAGAACACTGAGCATGCTACCTCAAGTGGCATCAAATCTGAGATATTCCAGAATCACACATGGGAATGAGGGATTGGCACCTGCTAGCAATTGCAAGGCGTTTCTATGTGTTGATTGGGCCCTCCTCAACTGTGCTGTAGCTCCCTTCCTTTGCCCTTCTTCCTCCCTCTCTTCTCAAGACACACCCCAATACATCCTCTTATTCTGCCCGGTTCATTCAACTAATCGTGCTGCTGTTGTTGAGACAGTCAAGAAACATAAAGTTCCTTCCTCTCTTACCCGCCTTGCTCTCCCCCTCCCCAATTGTTGACCATGTGGCTTCCTTTTTGCTTAACACTGGTAGATTCCCTTACAACTTGCCTCTCATCCAATGGCTTTTCTCTTAGTTTTTCTGTTCCGATTTCTCTGTTTTTCCTATCCACCTTTCTCCTCTCCTCATCTATACTTTGTTTTTATTTAATGTCTCCTTCCTTCATGCCCCTGGCTGGGCGAGATTGTGTGAAATAATAAAAAAAACTTGTGCTGTACCACATGTATGAATGTACAAATCTAAGACAGCGCATCACAATCTCATCATTTTCCCCCACTAAACTACCATGTGACTTGTCATCCCACTTGAATCGGTCTGTTCACTAATGATTATTAGTCCTTATAGACATTTTTCAACCTTTCTTAGACACCACCACATAAACTAGATCCCGCTCGATTTGACGCTTTGTTGACTTTTAACTTTCTGAAGAATATCAACGAGTTTTTAAATAACATGAAACTTAATTAAGAAAAGCTTGCCACTTTCCGAAAGTGGTTTTTCTCATTGAAGTCTCCCCAAAGATGAGTTGAGGTGAGCTAACGTTTAGCAGTTAGGGCTGAGATGATCGAACAGGCTAGATGAACAGGGTGAACTGACCCAAACTTATATTATTTAGTGAGTAGGAGAGGGGGAAAAAAAATGTTCTGAAAGTCGCAAGCTTTTCTTAGTTCGCTTTAAATTGCTTCCAAATATTTCAAATTGTTCGTTGTTGTATCACAGATAAAGTGATTATAGCTTGATAACTTTACCTGAAAATCAAAATGATTATTTCTAGAAGGCAATCCTAGACAGCTTTGTCATGATGCGAGAAGTGAAGGAGATGATCCACAAGCTTTCTAAGCTAATTTATATTGATTTTCAAATCATGTCAGTAGTCGAGCTAATGCCACTAGGAGTATTCCTAAAGAAACTGTACATAAAGTACAACTAGATCCGAAAATCTTGAAACAAAAAAGGAATTTTTTTTTTTTTCTCGGAAAATTTATTGATAACCCAACAGTTGAGCAGCAGTAATTTTTAACTTTTTAATTTTTAATTTTTTTTGACATCTTCCATTCATTTTGTGGCAATCGGGTTGAAATTTCTTTGTCGTTTAGCCCCTCTTCATTATCTCTGGGTTTACACATATGTATGTACATACATAGAGAGAAGTCAACCCGACTACTATCATAAAATGAATTGAAGCGGTCAAAAAAAAAAAAAAAAAAATACTGCTGCTCAATTTTTTTTTTTTTTTTTTTTTTTTTTTGGACTGACAATATATATATATATATATTTTTACATACAAATGTAGAAAAGAAAAAAAAAAAATCTTGTTTCAATCTTGTTTTTTGGATGTGGCTTTATGTATGTATGTATGTACTTGAAAAAAAAAAAAATATCAGCCATGTTTCAGTACACTTATTTTAAGTGATCACACCCTTCACTCATTTCTCATCCATCACTATATTTTTTGTGTGTTTTAATTTACAATGTAGTGCACAAGTAGCTCTTTTTTCTGTAGCACGGTGTCAGCCTGTAGAACTCCGGAAAGAACCAAGATATATTCATTGCTTACCTGTAGCACGGTGTCAGCCTGTAGAACTCCGGAAAGAACCAAGATATATTCATTGCTTACCTGTAGCACGGTGTCAGCCTCTAGAACTCCGGAAAGAACCGGAGAACAGGAGACGCCGCGACTACAGACTATATACATTCACACACATAACTAAGTACATAGTCCTAGTGACTTAACATCCCCCCCACATAGTTATGAAAAAATATTCTGATATCCCCCCCATGCGAACATAACCAACTCCAAAGTGAAAAAATATAATAAAAAAGAAATGAAAAAAGAATAAGAGAAATAAAAGAAAAAATAAGAGGAAAGAGATATAACCCCATCACCACACACACACATCCTTCCTTCTCAGCATTGTTAGAGATGGGCCCAGTGATTTTGTAAGTATATCAGCCCGCATTTGAGCAGTAGGAACCCATTCCAACGTTGCTTTTTTTAGAAAGAGTTGTTCATTAACAATATAGAAACACCTATCCACATGCGGTGTCTGCTTGTTGCCAGGGTTATCTTTTGCATTGGCAATTGCACCTTTGTTGTTGCAGAAAATCTTTATAGGGGGAATATTGGGGAAGATATCTTTGAGCAAGTTTGAGATCCAAATTGCGTCTTTCATACCACCACCAAGTGCCACATACTCAGCTGTGCATGATGAATCACTCACTGTCAGTTGGCGCCTTGATGTCCAAACAATTGGGCAGGAATTAAGGAGTAGCAGATGTCCACTTTGAGCTCTTGAGAATTCTTTGTTATTCCAAGTGGAATCAGAAAAAGATAGGAGTTCAAGTGGTGAGTCACGGTCGGGGTGGATATGAAGACAAAGGGTAGCGGTGTGCTGGACATATCTAAGGAGGTGATTGAGAGCGATCCAGTGGGTGGCATTAGGTTTGGATGAGAAGTGTGCCAAAAAATTGACTGGGAATGACAGATCAGGTCTAGTTGCAACTGCTACATAACTGAAGGCACCTAGAATGGAGAGATATTTAGTTGTCTCTATAGCTACTTCTTCATCCTTTGCAGTGGTGATTTCCAAATTGTTAGGTAGGGGTGATCTCGTCGTTAATCCAGATGGGTTATGAGTCCGTAGAATCTTATCAATGAGCTGAAAATTGTGTAGGTCAAAAACCTCTGGGACTTCTTTGATAGAAACACCTACTATACCATCAACACTATCATTCCATTTTACTTTCAAACTACCATCCAAACCATCTTCTAAACCCTTTAACACCTCCTCACTGCTACCAGTAACTATACCATCATCAACATGTATCCATATCACACCCAAACAATCCTTCTTCCTAAGAACATAGAAACTTTTATCATACTGACTTGCTTTATACCCCAGAGCATCCAATTTGCTGGCTATATGTAGCCACCAGCATCTTGCTGCTTGCTTGGTACCGTAGAGGGCTTTCTTTAAGCGCAACACATTGCCAGCTTCACGTAGCTGGTAACCTTCAGGAGGACGCACCCAAATTGCTTCATCAATTGGACTGTGAAGGTAAGCAGCGGTGACATCAAAAGATTTGACAGGCCATTTGTGATAAGCTGCCAAAGTGAGGAGAATGTGTTGTGAAGCAAAAGTAGCAGTTGGGGCAAAGGTGTCAGTAAAATCAATACCATACTGTTGTAAAAAACCTTTAGCTACATATCGTGCTTTATAGATCGGAGTTTTGGAAGAAGGATTTTTGATTGTAAAGACCCATTTTGCATTGGTGAGCTTGGCACCAGGGGGAAGCTTTTCCTCATACCATACATCCATATCTTTCATGTTTAGTAGTTCCCTTTTGCATGCTTGGTCCCACTTGTGACTGTCAGGCGAGATCATAGCTTGCAGATGGGTTCTGGGAATAATGGATGATTGGGACAAACCTTTTGTAACAGTCTCACGTACAGCTTTTTCCTGAGAGATAAGAGTTTCCTCATCCTTGAAATCACCTAGCTTCATATTATTGAGGATATGACCTAGAGAGCCTTTAGATGGTGGTGGTTGATAAGCAGCTTTGTGAGCCGGAAGTTGGTCACCAGGGAAAACAGCCATAGCAGATTCAAAGAAGGAGTTCGACTCTGGGTGCCAAAAAATCCAACCTGCATTATTCAGAGAATAGCCTATACACTTACAAATCAAAGCTTGTTGGTCCAGTTTACGTCTAGTTTCTTTGTGGATATGGACAAAAGCTGTTTCACCAAATATTCTGAGGTTTTAGTAAGTTGGGTCACAATTGTACATGAGCTTCAGAGGAGTTTTGTCACCAGTCTTGACATTTGGGAGCCGGTTGTGAACATGAGCTGCCCATTTGTAAGCAAGGCCCCAGAAACATTCAGGTAGTTCACTTGCTAGTAAGATTTTCCTGGCAATGTCCCTGACAGTTCTGTTGAAACGTTCAGCTGATCCATTTTTTTCATGGTGGTGAGGACAGGTGATCTCGTGAGTAGCCCCAATGTCAGCCAGGATCTGAGCCATCTGTTTACTGTGCATTTCCCCCCCATCGGTTCTTAATGCTTGTAATTTCTTACCAGTAACATTTTCTAGATTTTTATAAAAGGTAACAAAAGCAGTTGTGGCCTCAGATTTGGAGTTGAGTAAAAATACCTCACCATAGGAAGTTGAACTTTCTCTAAACATTGCTGCCCATCTTGCCCCATTAACAGTAGGATCCATAGGACCAACCAGGTCTCCAACAATGAGACTCATCATTGATTCTGGTCTTGATTCCTGTGTTGCTGATGGTTTTCTTGTACTTTTGGCTATTAAGCAATCTTCACAGTCAATCTTACCTGGTGGCATAGAAAGGGGCAAGCCAGCACCAATTCCGGTTCTGATTATATTGCGAATTGTGTTTTCACTGGTGTGACCAAGTCTTCTATGCCAGTCCATGAGGGAACCTTTTGCAGCAGGTGGTTGATTAATGGTCTCATTCTTTTTCACAGTACGCAGGAGAGAAGGATGCAACAGTAAATGATAAGAGGAAACATTTTGATTGCAGTCACTAGACCTAATTACATCTAAGATCCATCTTCTCCTAGTACTTTCCAACCTCCCTGTCATAATCAGTTCATCTTTAAAATAAATCCCTAAATTTTTGTCTTCAGAACATAAATCAAAACAAAAACCATTGTCCACTAAATCAAAGAGAGAAATAAGAGTGGTTCTAACTTCTGGACAATAAAAAACATTGGTAATAGTAACAACTTTCCCATCTCCTTTTATTTTTAGGTCCCCTATGCCAGTGATAAATGATGAAGGACAATTAGTTGCTACTTTGATAGGGATTTGATTTTTAAGAGATCTGAAATTGCTGAGAAGGCTCACATTGCCAGTGACATGATGGGTAGCACCAGAATCCAATATTGCCACATTCCCGGTGAGCACTTCAAGTGACCATTCTGCACTGTTCAGATCAATTTGTTCCAACTGTTCATACAAAGCCTCCACATTTTCTTCAAAGATAGTGACTTCATCTGCTTCAATTTGTACATCCCGTGCCCTAATTTGCCTGTGTTGTGGTCTTCTGTAAGGGATGTATATTGGTTTGCTTTTTGCCTTTGGGTAAGAAGCAAGGGTTGTAGCACGCTCTCTCATGAGGTAGAGTCTTGCAGAAAAGGTGGAAGAGTTAAGGTTGTATGGACAGTGGGTGAAGAAATGAGCTGTTGATCTACATTCATGACATTGTCTTTGAGCACCAGGGGGTCTGTAAGAGTCAGTTTGACGTTGAGGATGTGCCGCCGCATTAAAGATGGGTTCAGTAGACAAGGATGTTGTAGGGGTAGGTGAAACCAATTCTCTATCTGCTCTGTTTTGAGCTAACAATGGCATGAGTTGACAGAAATCTTCAAAGGTGACAGATTTCGAGTCAGGGCGGTTATCCATAGCAACACACAGATAAACATACAGGTCTTTTAGAGACGACAGTAAAAGTGTGTGGGACAGCAGTGCTTTAAAAACTTTATGATCAAAAGTGACTCCTTGACGCTCAATTGCTTCAAAGTATTTGTTGAATGCCTCTAGATATTCACCGTGGGAAGTAAACTGGGTTTGTTTCAAGTTGATGAAATTGCAGATGGCTGTCATTGTAGATGTATGATTACTTCTAGAGAATTTGTTGTTGATGTGAACATATGTTTGACGCGCATTCCAATCAGTTGAAATCTCATGGCACAGATTAGGGGATAGTGAGTGTAAAAGGATAAGGTGGGTAACTCTGTCCTCAAAATAGTCAGGTCCAGGCTCATTGTTTAAAGCATATGCTCTGGTCCCGACAAAGTCTTTGATAAGTGCCATCACATTGGTGTGCCAGTCATGGAAGTTGTGACCTGATGTGTTAAGGGGAGGGAATGTTTTGGTGAATTCTATTACATTTTTTAAAGTTCTTTGGCGCTCAAACATTCCTATTGGCTGTGGGAGATGTGGTGGCATATGGCAACGGAAAGGTGAAATGGCATGACCCTGTGTAGGCACCTGTTGCTTATTTGTTGTTGACATAACACCAGGTGATTCCACTATTTTATCGTTTAGTGACAAACAGCTGATTGCTTTGGCAAGAGCAGATAGTGGGTTTGGCTGTTGGGTAACAACAGGGGGTGGGATGATGGTAGAGGGAAGTGGAGCGCTTGTAATAGGGGGGGGCTTACTTTTGTATTAGGCAAGAGCGCTGAGGTAGGGGTGATGCTTAAATAAGGGGTAGAGGCAATGTTACCCTTAGGGGTAGATGAAGGGGATGTGGAGGTAGATGTGGAGGTAGAGGCGATGCAAGGTTTAGGGGTAGAGGAAGGGAATGAGGAGGGAGCGCTTAGATTATGATCAGGGGGGGGTTTTCTTGAGTTGCTAATAGCAAAGGGAAGGTAGAGGGGATTTCAGGGGGAGTAGGGGAAGTTTTAGTAGGTGAGGATAATTTTTGTTGTTGTAGGTGCGAAGAGGGAGGGGTGGCTGGTATGGGGGTAAGGGTAGGGGCCGGGGTGAAAGAAGTTGATTCGGAGCGAATGCAAGAGTCGCGCAAGTTAGAGCGATGTTTCGGAAGGGTAGATGGATCAATGCCAAGGCTTCGTAGCTCTCGGTTGGAGATGGAACGAGATTGTTGATGATTTTTACCAGCACAATTTTCAGGTGAGTCGTTTTTCGGCATCCGCTGGGGGTTTTTTCTGCTACTAGCGCTCCTAGTGTCGCTAACGCTAGTGGAGTTTCTTTTTTGGCTAAAGTTTCAATGCTCGCGGGTACAGCCCATAACCTGTAGCACGGTGTCAGCCTGTAGAACTCCGGAAAGAACCAAGATATATTCATTGCTTACCTGTAGCACGGTGTCAGCCTGTATAACTCCGGAAAGAACCGGAGAACAGGAGACGCCGCGACTACAGACTATATACATTCACACACATAACTAAGTACATAGTCCTAGTGACTTAAAATTTTCTTCCCCTCCTCCCCCCCCTACCTAAAAAAATAGATCTGTTTGAGGTATTAATTAACAAAACATTCAATGCCTTAGAGCTCCCTCATAACTAATTCACGAAAAATTGGGGCTTTCTGAAAAAAAAAAATTCTTTTCTAGCTCCTTCTCATCCCTCCCGCTCCTCAAGATGAGCTAACCTCAATTTATACTCTGGATGAATTAGGAAAATAAATCATTTTTAAAAGGCTTAAAACTCTTCCAAATTAGTAGCTAGATGTTAATAAAATAACAAAAGTGACAATACATTGGAAGTCCGGGCCCTAGAGATAGGTACTCTTTCACATATCATCATCGTGATATTTATATTTTTTTTGGGGGCGATATTAGGACACACCAGCACACTCAACCAAAAGTGTTAGGTGCACGCCGGTGATGCTATTTTTGCCTATTTTCAATTCAAATTTTTTCAATGTCTCATACTATGTAACAACATCCCTTAGATATATACATAATTCTTACGCTTGGTGTGCAAGTGTGATATTATTACCGAATAGGGAAAAAAACACCCACTACTACAAATACACACGGTGTGCAAGTGTTATGTACATAGTCTAAGTACTTAGAGAGTTGTATATAACTTGTAGGAACACATCACCTTAACTCCGGTTTATCTCGGAGCAAAGTTACTGATTGTGTTCCTACAGGTTATGGGCCTTCCCGTTCCGTAGACACATCCTTCGCTGTACTGTGCTAGTCACACACAAAAGCGTTGTATTGATTTATCTCGGAAAAAGACATCGAACCCCGCTGTGAAGCATTAAAACCTTTCCACTGACTCTTTCATCCTCTCTCATCTCCTAATCTGGATGACACCACCCTTACCCTCTTCCGACTTACCTGATCCATTTGGATCTCGTCATTGAGTTCAGAGAGACAGACCCATTATTCATCAAGACGCAAAACATTTCACCTCTAGAAGATCCTCTTCCACCTCTCAGCCAAATTCTCCAGATTTGGCTACTCCTGAACCATCTCAACATTTTTCAACTAACAGTTCTCGAACTGCTAGAGCTCTTACTCCGGACAGTCCAGACTTACAAGAAGAAAACTTTTCTCCGCCTCCCGTCAATCTTAACCCTGCCATGTCTTCAACCTTTGCACCCACTTTGGCAAATTATTGTGGAGAACTCAGTAATGTCTATCTTGGTTGCGTCATCAACTCTGCCAGCAAATTAACAAAACTGGAAGAAGAAGGTGGAAATTGGATTGAGTGGCGCAAAATTGTTCTAGTCACTATGCGCCAATGGATTGGTACGTACAACTATGCTACCTGCAGTATGGATCTTTCTACTGCTACAGCAAAGTTTGAAGATCAAGTTGGTTGGTCAATAATCTTCAACTCAATACCAGGCAAACTGCTGAACCTGGTCGACGAGGATTCAACCTGCCATGAAACATTTATGGCATTGTCCGAACAATTTGAGGCTTTGACTCATACTCTACGTTCGTCTCTTTTCCGCAAACTTCTGGAAATCAGAAATGGTACCTTTGTCAATATGACAAATCATCTGGACAAAGTCCAAAGCCACCTTGACTGCATAAAGCTTTCAAACTTCTCTTTCACTGATGACTTAATGCTATCAGTCTGCACTCACGTCCTCCTGCCAAACAATTTGGAACACATCTTTCAATCAGTGAAATGCCACTTTGAAACTCAAAACGTTTTGGCAAAACCGTCTTCAACTGCAATGATCAAGGTGTTGAAGAATTCTGCTGCTGAAACAGAGTTGACCCCTTTGACTACACCCCGAAGCACAGCATTAGTCACGGATGTTAGTGCACTTGCTTTCAAACCGCGGAAGATGGATTCATATTGACTGCCTTATGCTAAGCCAAAAGAAATAAGATGTTTCATGTGCTCTTCCACGGAACATCTCATGTCCACATGTCCCTACAACCCTGATTGCCCGGCATTTAACGTTGAGGTTTGGGCGCTACGCAAGGCAAAACTCAAAATGGCACGTGAAGTTTTTGATCGTTTCAAAAAGAGGAGCAAACCTTCAGAAGTAGCTCCCCGTGCTTCATCTTCTTCAGCACGGTTTGCAGAACTTGATCCGGAATCAATAGAGGCGCTTGCTACAACTCTTGATGGGATCAACATCAATGATGAGTGGATTGCGGATCAACTTCTTGACTTTGACAATGGCATCTTAGATTCTGGAGCAACCCATCACGTCACTGGCAATGTAAGATGTTTATTTAATTTCAAATCATTGCGTCCTGTCAGGGTGAATTTTGCGACTGACTCATCGCCTGCTTTTATAACGGGATATGGGGACATGTTGATTGCGGGTACCGGTGGCGAATCAGTCATAATAAAACATGTTTTTTATTGTGATAGGGCAAGGCATACATTGATATCATTATTTGATTTAATTAATAGAGGTATCCACATGCATTTTGATTCTTACAACAATATTGTTTTTTCTCGTTCTTCAATTCCTATTTTTGTTTCTACTTTACTCAAAGAAAAAAGAAAATGGATAATAAAAATCAAAGCACCTGTAAATTAAAAGATAATTAATACAAAAAATGATGTTTCTCCAATAAGCAATGTAGATATGTTTGCCTCTTCTCCATATTCACATGTTCCTCTTGCACCTTTTGTACCGATCCCATCTTTATCTTCTATTCCATATCCGGATGCTCCAGTTAACTCGCTATTATATTGGCACTGTTGTTTTGGACACGCAAGTATTAGGGTTCTGAGGAAAATTCTCAAGACACAATGTTGCAATGATCTTCCTGAAAATCTTCCCTCCAGCAAGTTTTTTTGTGATGTCTGTTCTGTGGCAAAGGGAACAAGAAAACAAACGGCAATAGTTTTTACACGTGAATTCTCGCTCATGGAGCTTGTTGTTTCTGATGTTGTTGGACCACTACCCGATATAGCATCTGGCGGTGAGGTATATGCCGTTCTGTTCCGCAAGGCTTTTTCAACCTATGGCGAAGTACATGTCATAAAATCAAAAAACGAGGTCCTTGATGTTTTTATTGATTTCAAAAATATATTAGAAAATGTAACTGAGAAGAAGATAAAGTTCTTTTGCACTGACAACAGAAATGAATACTATAACAAAAAATTCAGTAATTTCTTGTCTGCTGCAGGTATCTTTCATGAACACTCCATGCCATATCATCACAGTCAAAATGGCACAGCTGAACGCTTCAACCGCACAATAGGTGATATGGCTCGCACAGTATTAGTTGGTAGTGGATTTGAAATCAACATGTGGAGCTTTGCCTACCTGTGGGTATCTTACATTCACAACAGGATACCCAAAATCAAGACAGCGGACAAAACACCATATGAATTAATATTTAGAAAGAAACCATCCATTGGTAACTTTCGTGTGTTTGGTGAGTGGGCAAATGTACATATACCACAAGAGAAGCGCAACAAACTCAATCACCGTAGTCTTTGATGTTGAGTTGTGGGTTTCGCAAATGGTGGAAACGGGTGGGTATTTTTTCACCCAGAAACTGGAAAGTTTATAGCTTCTGCCATGGCGATTTTTTGTGGAGACTCAACCATTCGACATGCCCCAGCTAATACTGACGTTTCAAAGAAAGGTTCTATTCCTTTTGTTTTGAATAACCTTGTCCTAGGGGATTTCTCAGCAAAAGAGACTTTAGATGCACAAGACAAGTTGGTCAAGTGCATTGAAGACAACGCTGAAGCAATTGTGGATAAAGTTCCACAAACCTTCTCTCAAGCATGCAAGCGACCAGATGCTGAAAAATGGAAAGCTGCGTGTAAAGATGAGCTGTCAAATCTTGGTAATATGGATGTTTGGGACATTGTTGATTTGCCCCAAGGTGCTACTGTTCTAGGGGCACGTTGGGTATTTTTGATAAAGAGGAATCCTGATGGTAAAATTTCTAAGTATAAAGCGAGATATGTTGCTCAGGGGCTTAAACAGATAGAAGGCACAGATTTCACAGATACTTTTGCTCCCAAAGGCACTTTTGTTTCACTGAGGATCCTGTTAACGCTTGCTGCAATGAATGACTGGATTGTGAAATCCTTTGACATTACTGCTGCATACCTCCATAGTGATCTAAAGGAAACGATTTATGTTTGTCAACCAGAGGGATTCAAAAATGGCAATCCTAAACAAGTGTTCAAACTCAAAAAAGCCCTCTATGGAACAAAGCAGGCTGCCCGCTGCTGGTGGCAACATTTAGCTAAGGTATTGGAGGATATTGGGTATGTCAGTAGTAAAAATGACTCCAACTTTTATGTTTTTTGAGCTTCAGGAAACACTGGTATTATCTGGGTTCATGTTGATGAAGGAGTGGTCACTTGCAACAATGAGGCGACATTAAGAAAATTGGAAAATGAGCTTAATGGGAAACTGAAAGTCAAATGGTCTGAAGCGCTGAGCTCTGTGGTAGGTCTGAAAGTAGAGAGTTGCTCTAAAGGTTTCTCCATTTCTCAGCCTACTTTGGTTAACCGTATTCTTGATGAGTTTAACCCTGGAGGTCTAAAGACCATGTTGCCATTACCAATATCAACAAACATCACAGCCCTAAAGACTGAAGACATCCGTGAGGCAAAGAAGTTCTTGTCAATCATTGGTGCTTTCAGTTATTTGGTTGCTGGTTCCCGACCAGATTTGGTGTTCCCCGTCAATTTTCTTGCTTGATATGCTTCAGCACTGGGAAATGAAGAATGGAAAGCTTTGAATCATTTGTTGCAATATTTGGAATCCACTCCCAATCTGAAACTCAACCTTTTTCCCTCGAAAGGCAATTTATTCACTGAGGTGCATTCTGACGCTACAGGGGGAGGCACATGTGCCAGATCTACCAACGGCTATGTAATTTTCCTCAATGGGTGCCCTGTATTATGGAAATCTAAACGCCAAACTATGGTGACACTCTCTTCTATGAGCTCAGAATACATTGTGATGGCCAATGCGACTCATCAATTAATGTGGTTTAGGAGTCTGTTGTTAGATTTATTTGATAAGCTAGATGCTAGTTTACTCTATTGTGATAACAAGAGTGCTATTGTTCCCGCTACTGACAACCCCGGTGATAAAAGATGTAGGCATATTGAACGCGCATTTTACTTTGTTAACAAAAAATTAAAAAAAAGCAACATTAACATCAAGTGGGTCCCTACTAACTTACAAATAGCTGATCTGTTGACAAAGGCTTTAGGCCCTAATATATGGAAAGATAAAAGAAGGTCTCTGTGTGTTTATTAGTTCTTTAATCTTTTAATTTTTCTCTCTCTTCTTTCTTCTATTTTGTTTTCTACGGTTATTGATTTCTTTTTTACTCGCTAAGAGGGGGGGTGTTATGTACATAGTCTAAGTACTTAGCGAGTTGTATATAACTTGTAGGAACACATCACCTTAACTCCGGTTCATCTCGGAGAAAATTTACTGATTGTGTTCCTACAGCAAGTTAGATACTACTGCATTATGGGACAACAAAAATATGTTGCCTGGCACTGTACAATCCTTTGTTAAATATGCAAGTATTACTTCAGTACAGGCTCAGTTTGTGAACACTAAACTATTATATACATATTTAAGGGAACGATTGTAAAGTGCACATTAATTTAAGATTTCAGTGATTGCATAAGGTTTAGAGTCACAAAATTATTTGCTCGTTATCATCATTTGACTCATATTGATTGCCATTACCACACTTATAAGTTACGGGTGATAAAAACTAAAATAATAACAAACTACTCTATTTCAACTACCTTTTGAAACTTCGGAGTGCTCTTGAGAGCAGCCATTTCATCAGGAAACCATTGTCTTAGTTGAGGACTCAACTTCTCACACCAAGTTTCTACAGCTGGTGGCGATTCCCGACAACAATACTTACCTTTATATACTGGTGGGAGTGGAGCACCTTCCAAAATAATCCCTTGTTTGAAATGTGAGACAGAGGGATAAAATACTAGTACTAAAGGCTTTGTGTTACCTGTAAAAGAATCAGGCACAAAGGTAGAAGACATTATATGAATGTTATTGCTGGCTTACCGTACTACCACTGGCACTCCAAATGTATTTGCCACAACAATGCTATGTGAAGGAGCTTGAAACCATGTCTTCTTTGGTGCTGGTGAGTTGAAATAGTTAATTTTATCAAAAGATCTTTCTGCTTCTTCTCTCCCAAACTGTTTGTCGTATTTTGGCCTCTGATCTATTATTTGTTGCACCATTGCTTGCCGGACTGAATGCCATGACCAAGGAGTTCCAAGAGCAAGTGCTAGTGATTAAAATACACAATTACCATCATAAGGAACATCATTTTATTCATAAAGACAAAATTGAAGGGATGGGAGAATGTTGAGTTCTTTGCATATAAGATCAATTGGTTGCGATACAGACACAGGTTTGAGATGAGTCAGGTGCTTTCTATGAGTTTCCATAAAATTTATTGGCTCAGAGGCTGCACATATTTCATGGACATGTGGTGCAAAAAGTGAGGCTATAGGAGGCAGAGATGATTTTTCTAGCTCAGAAAAGGCGAGTCTTCTAGATGGGCAACTCCGAATGTTATGACCTGTTTTTCCACAAGAACCACATTTCCGAAGCTTGGATGAGCTTACAGCTTCTTCTATGAGAGCAAATTCAAAGCCCGAAGGCTCACGTTTAGTGCTACTTTGCTTCATTGGACGACCACAAACTCGATAAAGATGTTTAGGTTCCAAAACTCCTTTAAGTGTGCTACCATTACACATATCAACTAGCTGATTCTTTATTTCTTGTTGTTCTAAAGGAAGGATATTGTCGTAGAAATCTTCTAACCTAGAAAAATGTGTTGGAGTGAGCTGTCATCATATTTTTCAATATTGGGTGTAGCCACCACTGTGGATGAAATAGAGCAGGTGTGAGAAATTATTGAGGACACTTTTGAATTTGAATTATTTGATGGGCACATGGTATGCCCATTGTGGCACTGAATGTTTTTGTACATGGGGGTGATGTTGCATTAAGATGAAGAGATTTTGTGTATTCATCATAGGATTTTCTGAGAGCTTTATGAGAAATTTTACTTTGAACCTGTTTAAAAAAGATTAGAAAAATAAAATCAAAAGTAGAACACTTAAATTTTAATGCTCTTACCCTATCCTAGAAATCACCATTTCGTATATTGAGATGAGATGATGATTCTTTTTCAATTTCAATACA
Source organism: Hemileia vastatrix (assembly GCA_030280995.1). Taxonomy (NCBI): domain Eukaryota; kingdom Fungi; phylum Basidiomycota; class Pucciniomycetes; order Pucciniales; family Zaghouaniaceae; genus Hemileia; species Hemileia vastatrix. Next base: position 22,204,305 of record JASXTE010000004.1, on the reverse strand, counting down.
TATCTCTTTTTCTTGACTTATAGCTGAAAGTGTAAGCTTTAAGACTACTGCTTGCAAATTACCAGTCAAAACATGAAGCCAACTCTAAATAACTCCATGTTGTCCTTCAATACATGATGTGACCAAGTGGCCAAAATGAAGTACATCTTTAAACCATGGGTGAACAAATGACTCCTTATAAACTAGCCACTGTGACTCTAAGTAACTGTATATATCTTCACCATATAACACAAGTACTTTATTGCGATTTTGATTGTAATCTACCTCATCAACTGACTCAACCACTTTCCTCCAATCTTGGAGGAATTTTTCCCATTCTGAATTTAAGAAAAACTTCTTCAAATTTGCTACTATGTTATTGTTTATATGCCAAGAGCATAGCAAATGCCTTGAATTTGGGAAGTGAGTTGAAACTGCTAACAGGAGGTCTCGGTCATGATCAGTCACAATAACTGGTGATTTATGGCTTTGAGGCAATAAGTCCTTGATGCACTTCAATGCCCACAAATAATCATCCATTTTTTCTTGACTGAGAAAAGCAAAGCAAATAGAATTTTTTTTCCAGTACAAATTGTTCCTGCTACATGAAGTAATGGCATCTTATACCTAATTTTTAAAATATAATCATTCATGTGAAAAAATATACATTGAGATTTAATTTTTACTCACTTATTAGTTTTATATGTAGCATCCATTAATACTATATTAGGGAATTCAGCCAGCAATTCAATAGAGACTTTAGGTGCAAAAAATAGATGGGTGAGCTGATGATCATCATTAAACTTATAATAGTGAACAGTCTGTTCCTACTTTAGATGGTCTAATAAAGCTTCAATAGGTGTTTGGCCATCAAGCTGCTTTTGACGGATACTTTGACACACATTATATATATCTTGGGACACAACTTTGAGATTAGGATCCTCAGACCTTAGTATTTGAAGCATGACTCTTGGTTTCACCCCAGCTTGCTATAGTTTCTCAACATGTTTGCGCTGTTCTTCAGTAAGCGTTCTTTCACTAGAATAAGCAGACAAGCTGTAATCTACCTCATGATTATGTGATGTGTTGTCATAGATAAGTTCCCAGTAATTTTTTCTAGTATCACAGTTCAAAAAAGCTTCCTGGAGAAGTGGATCAGTCTTTGTTTAGCAGACTTAGATCAGAAAAAAAGATAACATTACTTTTTGTTCACTATTAAACTGATTCTGGTGAGAAAACTTGTTTGACCCTTTAGATATCCTCCGTGTCAGACGAGCTTTCCATGGACAGCCACATCAAATTATTTTTTGGTTTCAGATTTGAGTTTTATTGGTAATGAACGGTCTTGAGACACGGTATGTGCCTGAGTGAATACAAGCAAGCCAAACTTTTTCTATCATGCCATCAAGGCCTTTTTTAGATTGAGAACAAACAAGGCTTGTGTCTTGCTTGGAAGCGTATGATTTGGCTGCTAGTTCAGCTTCATCTAGAGTTTGATAAATGATTGGTTGTGAATTTATTGGTAGCATTGGAAAATTATGGGTGTCTTTCTTCGAAAGAGTGATATAAAATTTGTTTTTCTCTGGTAAAATCTCATTTATGTGCTGCATGTATTAATAATAGGTGTGTTTTTCCTTACTTGCTAGTAATATCTAACTTGCACACCATATGTATTTGTAGTAGTGGGTGTTTTTTTCCCTATTTGGTAATAATATCACACTTGCAAACCAAGTGTAAGAATTATGTATATATCTAAGGGATGTTGTTACATAGTATGAGACATCAAAAAAATTTGAATTTAAAATAGACAAAAATAGCATCACTGGCGTGCACCTAACACTTTTGGTTGAGTGTGCCGGTGTTTCCTAATATCGTTCCTTTTTTTTTATTATTGATGTCATCAATTAAATTGTCCTAACAATTGGTATGGGACCAGACCAGTAGTTGTAGTTGTAGTTACATAAAATTAAGGAAATGATTTTTTATACTCAATTTCTCTTTTCAACGTCATCATTTCAAATTCCTTTTACTTTCCAAATGTGAAAAGTAAGCCAACAAAAAAAAAGAAAAAAACGGCTTTCAGCCTAGTGATATTGCATCATTCTTACAATCCCTTATTCATATTTTGTCATTTCCTCTTTCCCTTATAACATGGTAATTAAATTCTCATGCTTTAATTAATTATAAACATATGTGATTTTACAGTGACTAGTCTTTTTCCCACATGGTTCTCTGCATTCTTGTGAAGACATAGATATGTAAGTAATGTAGATGATCATAAATTGAACTTCCCTACATGTAACATAGGAATCATTTTAACACAGACGTGTCACAATATTCACAAGATATTATACAATTCCATTTTTCAACTTGTCAGTTTTTTTTTTCAAAATTTCAGATGGAGTTACATGTGGCAACGTCAGTTATTATGTCTGTTGTGCATGTATGTATGTATGTACATACAAGTACGAGTACAACTAGTTGAAACAATGAGAGTGTAATTCATTTTACTTAACTAATTATGAGTAAATTAAAATCCCTGACTTGTGATTTACTCCTCAAATTAAACAGCTACTAATCATTACTTTTTTTTTAAAAAAAAAAAACTAAGAACCTTTCTTAAAATTAATCTCTTATTTCGCATATCATATTCAAGTGGTCCCGTAGCCTTGTTATTATTTTAAATATATTCTATATTTTGTTCTTCATTCCCTATATCATTAACAAGATAAAAAACACTAAACATATAAAAAATAAAATAAAATATTGAAATATATATTTCTTTTTCTTCTTGGTCATTGTGTTATTATTATTATTGTCATTTTTGTCCCTTCCCTTTTTTTTTTTTATACTTCAATTGTAAATTATTTTTCCAACAAATACTCTCTGTGTTTGTTATCAGTCCTCAAAAATAAAAATGGGTAGTACGTATAAAAACAAATTTGATATTATGTTCCTTTTATTTCAATATCTAGGTTTTATTTTTTATTTTTTTTAAATTTCTTACAATCTGACCCAGCAAAGGGGCATGAAGGAAAGTGTTACTTGTAATGTACAACTTTGGGAGGGCTAACATATAGGGTGGGAAACTGTGCAATAGGGGAGGGGGACTACTAAGGGAGAAAGTCTATGTGGGGAGAGGTAAATTATGTGGAAATCTTTTAGTATTTAAAAGAAAGGAAGCTACATGTTGTATAATGGGGGAGGGGAAAAGGAGAGCTGAGGTGAAAAAAGCAACTTTACGTTTTTTTTGCTACTAAAAGGAGTTGGGCTCTGGAAACAATATGGGTGGGGAAGAAGAGGAGTATGTGTTCAGGAGTGCCTTGCCCCCCTGTTGCATAGAGTGAACAAGGGGGAGTCTATAATCCTGAAGTGGAACAGGTAGTCTTTGAGAGGGGAGTGGCTAGAATGGCATTGTACATATGCTGTGGCGTGTGCCCTAGGGAGTTTAGAAAGTTTTTGGAACATGAGAAGAGCAATTTACCTGCCTCTTGAATTTATGAGGGCATCGGAGCCAGGGAATTTGAGAAGTTGGGAGCAATAATGAGCTTTAATAAATGTTTTGAGGAAGCAGACTGAGGGAGGGTGGGAGAAAGGTGGTGAGGGATTGTGCTCTCTCTGAGAAGACATGAGATCCATTGGCTAATCTGTCAGCCATTTTGTCTCCAAGGATGCCCAAGTGGCCTGGGCACCACCTGAGATGTAAGCTGATGGATGGGTTAGTTTATCACAAAATAGAGGCTTCAAGGTGGGTACACAGTACTGTGGTAAGATTTGCTGTGTGCTCAATGGGGAAGAGAGCGCCTGCGTGACTGCTTGGTTTTCAATAATTATGGTAAGAGATTTCAGGAGAGGTGTGAGAGGTTTTGAGATGAAAAATGACAGTCCTAGTAGGATGCCTATCATTTCTGCTTTAAATACAGAGTGGATATTGACATCTCCTAGTTGGGTCACAAAGGGTTGGGGAAGGCCAGGATCAAAAGCCACTGCCATTCTTCCTGCTTAGGATTTAGAGCTGTCAGTATAAATGTAGTAAGACAGGGGTATGGGAGCAGAAAGGGATAGGGAGACTTCTCTTATTGTATCTTTTTTTTGAAGTTCTGATGATAGGGTGAAGGTTGTGAGAGGAAAACAGTGCCAAAGGGAATGGACATTGGACATCCAGGTCAAGGAGAGGAAAGTGGTAGGGAAAGATGTGGGAGGTGGTAAAGTTGTGAAGTTGGTGACAATAGTTTTTGGGAATGGGAAGGGAGAGGAGACAGATCCAGGCAGTATATACTACCTGGTCCAGTCATGATTTACATGTGGGTGACATAGAGTCATGTAGGAGGGTACTCACAGGGGTGGTTCTGAAACAACCTAGTGCTCTCCTCATGGCTTTGTTGTCCACAGTCTGTAGTAGTCAAGTAGAAAAAGAGGATTTATTTGGGTTGTGACACACTATTGTGGCATAGTCAGTATGTGAGTGAAGTAGTGAGGAGATGAGGGTCTTGAATTGTCAGAGGGGGATTCCCCACCCTGATGATGCAAGTCTGTAAATTTGAGAGATTGATTAAAGGCCTGAGGCTGAGGTGGCTGAGCTCTAGTTTCAGAAAGAGAGGGTAGGTTCTAGGTTTATTCCTAGCCATTTCAATGAGAGGGAGAGGGAGAGATTGATATTATTATACTGCAGGATAGGAGGATTTAAAGGTATTGATTTTTTTGAGTGAAAAGAATCCATTTTGTTTTGGAGTTATCAAAGACCACATCATGTTTTGAGCTCCAGGAAAGTGTCTATGTGCCTTGGTGGGCTAGCTTGTTCTTGACCTCGTCTGCGCTTTTGTGGGCTACTAGAAAAAAAACATCATCAATATACCCTAGTGTGAGAGTTGATTTAGAGAGAGAAGGGAGTGAAAGTAATCCTGAGTTGTATAAAATTTAAAGAATTGGAGAGAGAGGAGATCCTTATCAGAGTCCCTTGAGGTGGAAAGAAAATGTAGATTCATATGAGGAGAAAGCAATGCTGGTGCATCTATCAGTGAGTGAGTTGATGGTTAAGGATATGAGGTTGTGAGGAATGGGGAGAGAGTAGAGAATTGCTTTGAGTCTTGAGATGTTGACTGTGGGTAATGATCCTTTAACATTGAGAGACAGAGGCCAAACTAAATTCCCTAAACACCACTTGTCCTTGGTCCAGGTAGTGAGGTGGACCTAAGGGGGCATCTGCCATAATGCATCTCAGGTAGGGAGATACTAGATTCTAGGATTAAGGAGAGTCTCTTAGTCAGTAAGGAGTTAAGAGATTTACCCAATGTATTCAAAAGGAAAATGGGACAATAGGAGTTAGGAATTGTGTAGTCAGTGCGACTAGATTTTGGGATTATGATGGTTTTTGCCATTCTCCAGGCTTTGGGATTATGTCCCAGTTTGAGGCACGTTTGATAGATGGGGAGAAGATGAGATGTGGTTTTTTGTGGGTAGAGGAGCAAGAGGACACTGGGGATGCCATACAGCCCTGGGACTTTCTTCTTTTTGGTGTTTAGAAGGGCTGAAATGAGGTCTGAGTAGGTGAAGGGAGGGGATGGGGGAGGGATGGGGTAGAGGGGGTCCTGAAATCGCTCATGTCACATGAAACTGAGGCTACTGAGGTGCCTTCAAATAATTTAGAAGATTTCTCCTGGTTATTCAAGATGGGTGAGACATCTTGGGCCTGGAGGGGGGGTTAGTATGTGGAGATGAGAGGGAAGATGTCAGCCTAGATATCCCTAGGACTGAGTATTTATTATACTTAAAATAAGATAACCTAAAGTACATTAAGCTTATATATTAAAAATAAGGTTAAAAAAATATATATGATTATATTACATATATATATAATTATTACTCTATTATATAAATGATAGTAGTTTAAATAGCTTATCCATAGCCTAATAATACTTATTAAGGTGTTAATGGAGTCATAATATACTTATCTTAAGTGATATTAAGTAATTATTGAAATACATAAGCTTATATGTATACATAAATCTCATATCCAGTGAAATATGCAGTATATTATGTATATTTAGGTCTATAAGTGGGTTTTAGCCTCTTAATAGCCTATAACCTTTGTTTTTCTGCTTATTCTAGGTCATATGGACGTATCCAGTGGACTCACAACGCCTACAGAAGCATAAACATCTGTTTCAGGTGCATACACTCAGTTTGGACAACTTAATCTGCTTCCTTAGATGGATATTCACAAATTTATGGGTTGGGAGGTCATTTCTGGGTTAATATGGATTCTTGGAGGTAATATTGGGGGCTTGGACATTTCATTTGTTTCCTTTATATGCTTTGTGTTTCTTTATATTCTCTTTGGATGAGTTATTTTACCTGTTTCTTTATGGTATCCGCTTTTATCTGGATTTTCTATTTATGGTATGGGTCTGTGTTATCATTAATTGTGATGGAGGGTCCTTACTGGAGGTCTGGGTGTTGAATCTGCTTGAAGTGGACGCCATGGGGAGGTGATGGGCCCTCACAGTGCTGTAATTGCTGGGGATAGCAGTGACATCATCTGGATTGAAGGTCTGTGCACTCCAGTGGATTTTGGTATAAGTAAGGGAGGATTTTGACGGTTATTAGACATCACTTACTTACTAAAATTTAAATAAACATTATAACACAATTATTATCATTTAAAAATATATTATAAAGCCTTTATAAATTGATATTATCTTTATATAAGCTATAACTATATTATATTCATCTATTTTCCACCACTAGCACGCATTTAAATCCAAGTATTGTGAGTTTTATTTGAGTATAACTATTTTATTAGTCTTCCCCTGAGGTTTAATCACTAAATAATTTATTAAAAAGTAGTAGGACCATTAATAAATACTATTAAATCATACTTAAATACTAGATACACTGACAGATAATGAAGACTTAGCTGATCAGAAGAGAGTAGCAGGGGTCAGGGAGGAGAATATCTGGTGCCAGTGTTATTTTTGGAGAGAATTGATTTTGGCTCAGAATACTTTGTGGGCTTTCAGGGCTTCAGCTACTATGTGGGGGTCCTTAGAGAATTTCAGTTGACATTGGGTCTGATAACAAGTTTTGTTTGAGAGGGTCCAAGATGCTTTGATCCCACCAGGTGTGGCACGTAGAGCTGGGCTGCTGCAGCAGAATGTTATCATATATTAGTTTGGTTAAAGTGGAAGGTAGGAGCTCTGCAGTCTTGTCAATTTTGGAAGGGGAGAAGAGAGGGGGGAGAGGGGGAGATAGGAGAGAATGGGGTGGAGAGAAGACTCATATATAGTGTTCCAATTTCTAAATGGGTGCTTAGTGGGGGGATGGGAGGAGAGGAGAGGAGGAGGGTAGTAAAGATGGCTCAATGATCTGAGAGATTTGAGAGTGATCCATCAACGTCTGTTGTGCATTTGATGATGCACTGGAGGGCCCTGGAATTTGCAAAAACTATGTCAATCAAAGATGTGAGGTTCCTAGAATTGAAAAAGGTAGGAATTAAAGTTTGGGATGTGAGGCTCATGCTGAGTGCAAGCATTAAATATACTAGAAGGGAAGATTCTGGGTTGTTTGAGGAGTGATGGTAGGGGTCAGCTCACATGTCAAGATGAAGGTTAGTATTAGCCATGAGAAGTCAGGGGAGGTTTTTGAATGGGTTGAGGAGGGGAAGAAGGAGAGGAGTAGAGGAGAAGGTGGAGGGGGGTTATATATGTTGGCAATTAAGAGAGGGGGATAGTTGACTTTGGCTATTAGGAGGATGATTTACATGGAAGTGCTGGGGAGGGAGGTAAAAAGGTGGATGGGGAGCCTTTTATTAATGTAGACACATGTGTGTATGAGGGAGTATAGAGGAAGTAGAAAATTACATCCCTGTTCCGTGGCTGGGGAGAAGAATTCTGGAGCTAGGAGCAGCTCTTGAACTGATAGGATGTCATATTTACATGTGGAGGGGTTGTTGAGGAGAGAGTGGAAAAAAATCTGGGAATGGTGGAAATTCAGCTGAAATATAGACAGGTAAGAAAGAGGAGACTTAGGAAAATGTGTAGGGCTTATTATTGGGCGGTTTTTTAAGGGAAGCTACTGTGGTGGGGTAGGTGGAAGATGTGCATTGAGGTAGAATCTTGGAGCAGGTCCAATAGTGAAGTTTATCCCTTCTTTAGTGTGTGATTGTGGGGAAGAGAATCAACACATATATAACACACAGGTGAGGAGAGGGTGGGTTTGTTTCATGTTTTGGAGTTGTGATGGCCAGCACAATATGAACATCTGGGGGGAAGTTAGCAGTGATTGGACAAGTGGCCCTTTCCCAGCATTGGAAATAGGTTCTGTGGTCCCTGTTAACTGCTTCCATGAATCTAATTTGGACTTCACAGATAAAGGGGAAGGAGTGAGTAGGGGAGGAAAGAAGATCATCATCATCTTTGTTTATAAAATAAAGAATGGCTGAGGAGTGTTTTTTCCCAAATCTTCCTTCAGCACATTTAATCCATGACATATGATAGAGAGACTTAAAGCATTCTGGGTTTTACTCTATCAGCTTGTTGAGGTAACTTTAGCTGTCAGGGTCAAACAAAGTTGGGATACCATGTGCAACTGCCTGGAAGGTATTGGGCTTGAGGATTATGCCTTCTGGGTTCCATGATTACCATGAGCTTGTAAGGGCAAGGTGGTCTTTCTCAGATGTGAGGATTAATTTGACATCATTGGATTGGTGGAGAAGAGCACCATGGATCTGGATAGGCAAGGAGGATGAGGGAAGGAATATTTTTTGGGCTGAGATGTGGTTGTTGAGGAAGGTGAGAATTTGTCCATTTTTTAGGTTTTTGAGCACAGGAGAGGCAGGGTTGGATTTTTTGATTTTGATAGTGGGGGAGGTCAGGGTTGCTGGGGAGGCGGAGAACAACTAGAGGTTGAGAGCTTGGGGAAAGACTGGAAGCAGCAACAGGGGGGTAGCCATTTGGGGAAGTAGCGGGAGGGGCTTTGAGTTGGGAAAGAATGTTGTTGATTTTATTTTCAATGAATATGAGAGAAGGGGAATCAATGGAGGAGGGCAAAAGGGGGATAGGAGGAGGTGGAAGGTGGATTGCTGGATGAGTGGCATGAGAGTTTCAGACAGGTTGTGGATGTCCAAAATAGCTTCCATGTGGACTGAGATTTTGGTACCTTTCCTAGGAGAATTGCTTATGGTATCAATAAGTTTGTTAAGGCATTGCATGAGTGCCAAAGGGTTAGAGGCCTCCTCTTGGCCCACAAAGTGTGAAATGCGGGCAGCTGGAATGCTTTGTTTAAGGGATGGTGTGGCTGAGGTGAGGCCTGGGTAAAAGAAGAGTATTTTAGGATTTTCAATAGAGGCATTGAGGGAGTTGATTGGGTGGGGTGCGGGGGAGGCAGGGGAGGTAGTGGAGAGAATAGTTGGGAGGTGGTGAAGAGGAGTTCTGGGTGAGCCCTTCTGGCATCTTCAATAAAATCAATTGAGTGTTTTATGCAGTGGGATCCCAGAGATGGAGGAGGTGATATGTATCTTCTCTTTTTAGGGGAAGGATAAAGGCAAGGAGAAGAAAGAAGGAGAGGGAGGAGGGATTATTGGACCAAAGGAGGCACATGATCAGGAGGAAGATCAGAGGGCAAATTTTGAGACACATAAATGTGTGTATCATGGTGGCTCTGGTTATAATCCATGAGAGGTCAATATCTGAGTTCCAAATTTAAATTGTTATGAATAGATTGATTTTGACACGAGTTAGTAAGTTAGTTCAAAGAGACAAGTATAACTTCTATTTCTGTCAGCTTGTGTTAAAATTTGAAGCTAAAAATAGTGAAATAAAAAGGTACCTACAATTTACGGCTAACCCTGAAAAGCTTGTGGTTGTTTTGCATCCCATCCCCTTTCAAAAACATGAATTTAAGTCAGCCAACCTATGCTTTTGGCTGGGGATGAGAGGCAAAATAACCACAAGCTTTCCAGGATTAGCTGTAAATATAAAGAAAGAGTATTAAGAAAATAAATAATTCATAAATGAGGTCATCATAATTGATATCAAGCTTTACCAAAAAAAAATCCCAGTTGTATGAGCTCAATAAATAATGATCAACACAGCATTATCCTTCGATTCTTTACTTATAAAAAAAGTTTTATGTATATATGTATTTCTCTCAGTAAAGTAGTAAAATGATGTGATTTCAGTTTAGTTAGGCTAATTAAAAATGACATAGGAAGTCTTTTTACTTTCCTTAAGTCTTTTTGACTTAAGGAAAACCATTAATGGTTGTACATACATACATATATCATACAGCCCATTTATAATATGTATGAAAACCATTTTTGGAAGAGATATGTACCCTGTACAATGTATTAGTTCCAAAAAAATGCTGGGTAACTCAGCTCACCATATTGGTTTTGACATATGTATATACATACATACTTACATTCCCATAACAAACTGTGTAATACTGCCTTTCAACTTGCTGTTGCACTATTTCACTTGGTTCTAATGGAAATGGTGCTGCTGTAGGATGTTTAGATAATCTCTTTACAATAGGATATGGTAGTTTCAAATTATACACCAAGTGCTGTATGATTGCTATCTTTTCTCTCAAGTCTCAAAAACTTGCTTGGCCAACTCCACAACAGCTACTTGAATCCTCTCAAGTAATGCATGCCAAAGGTTTCCCTGGATGTATAGGTTTTTTTGATGGTACAGCTATACCATTGAGCCAAAAGCCTGCTCATGATGGCAACCATTATTTTAATTGCAAAAAAAGGTCTCTTCATAATGTTTTCAAATTTCTCTTCAAGAACTAAATTTTTATCCTCTCTCTAAATACTCTATTGCTGTTCAACTTGTGTGTGAAATTAATAATGAGTATTGTCAGCCAGGCTATTCCAGGAGTCCAGTAAATGATATATAAATTATAAAACCTTAAAGAGTGGGTAAGAATTGTATTTAATGAATATAACTTAATATTTTATTGCATAATGAAATTATATAAGTATTTTATTATATACAAGTGTTACATTAAATTTATTGGTTATATATATTTTTATATACAGTTAAATTGAACATAATATAATATATTCTACAAATAATGGCGCATTTTTATGTATTTAATAATTATAAATTTATATTTAATTAATTGAAAAACATATATTATAATTATAAGTGTAAAATTGATTTATAATATATTTAAATTAATTACTTAAATTTATATATTAAATAATACCTCTCATATGATACTAAACAATAATTAATGATGCTTCTTTTGACCCTTAATTGTGTTAGAAAAAACAAATAAATTAATTTGGACTAAATTGAGATTAATTGCATGTTTTGTTGCGTCAAATTATTTTTTGTTTCACTTAAAATGTCCTTTAATCAGACTGTACCATCTGTTTGGAATTATTTTTCTCATAGTTCCTATGTTCCAATCTTTTTTAGTTATTCACTATTTTTCACTTACTGATTTGGGAATTAATGACGGGAAAATTGGATTCTTAATTGGGGTTTTAATTAATTGTTTCATGTTTTTCTCTATATTGTTATGTTTCATTTACTCTTTTGATATATTTGTTTTACTTCATTCTAATCTTTGTATTTACAAAGATAGTAGCGCTTCAGAGGACCCATTTCCTATAAAAGGGCCTTGGATAATCCCCTGTAGCCTCATCACTTATTACACACTCAACAAATTAAATAACCAATTTATTACGTTTATATTTTTTTTATTAGTAATACAAATTTAATTTAAATTCTATACAACAAATCAAAGGTTGCTTTAAGTCTGATAGTAATTAAAATTGTTTGCCGCGCAGAACCCTTACATTTAATAATATTATTGTTAATAAAATCTAAGTTTTTGTCACCTCTCAAAGTTGCTCACTGTTGTTTCCCTCTCAAATAAATTAAATATATATTTTTTTGGTTTATTTCTTTATTTTCCCTTGTCCTCCTCCTTCTCTCCTCCTTTTTCTCCTATTTTTCTTACCTCTTCTAGACGACTGACCGACAAGTATATTGCTTTTCATAGTGGCTGCCCTGGCTCATGTCATGACTCTTCTGTGTTCCAAAGAATGAAGATTTCTCTCAAAATCCTGACCATTACTTTGAAAAATCTCAGTACCTCCTTGCAGACTCAGCATATGCAAGTGTAAAATACATTATACCTGCTTTCCAAGGTGCAACTTTAGAAAATGACCCAAAAACATCTTTTAATTATCATCTTGAACAATCAAGAGTAAAAATTGAACATGCTATTGGGATTTTAAAGGGAAGATTTTCTTGTCTTTGGGAACTCAGAATCCAATTTTAAAAAAAATTAGAAATCAAACCTGAAAATCATTGGATAATGACTTGCATTATACTCCATAATATCCTGGCTGATTTGAAGGATGAGTGGTATGATCTTTATAAAGAAGAAGATCCTGAACCTGCACCAGCTCTCCCCCCCCCTTGAATCACAATACTTAATTTCCACTGGGATATGCTCTATCATTATGCCAATCACACTCCATCATTTCTCAGCACAACTCCTTTAAATTTTTTATTATATTTCATTCTTTTTTTCTTTCACCACTCATATCCTTTTCCTCCTCTCCTCTTGTATCCCTCAATCTATATATATTTAAGTTTCCCATTCTGATAAAATTAAATGTGTTTTTCTAATGATATACATGCTTTTTGATAATAATAATTATTATTATTATAAATTTCTAAACAACCAGTATTATCCAATAATTTTTGAAGAAAGCTATAATGTAAGTATTCTAAGGTTTCTTTTTCATTAATTTTAATATAATCAGAAATTACAACATCTGGTATAAGCATTTTTAATTTTTTAATATATTTTGATAGTCTTTTACTGATTTTAATTGAAGAAACTAGCCTTGTAAGGTTACCAAACTCTTTTACAGGAGCTTTTTGATGATATAGTTTGGTATCAGGCCAAATAATCACCCATAAATCATCACACTTAAACTTCAGCATATACTTGAGCTCTGGAAAGATAAAGTGGCCTCCATGTTGTCTATGTGTGCCTTCCCTCCAAGAATCATCATCCAAAAGTCCATCTAAAGTTGTTGGACACCAAACACCCAGGCTAATATCACTGAAATCCAAATCTTTGTGTGGAACCTTGGGGAAGCCTCCAGAAGTTCAATTTAAGTTACCTCCAAATAAATTAACACCATCATAGCAAGGAAGATCTAGTTCAATCACCAGTTTCAGAGAGTTATTATAGTAATCTGAGGCAAGAAGCTTAAATAAAAAGGTGTAAAAAGAAAAGATGAATCCTAAAGCCTCCCGTACTCTTTCATCATCTATTTTTAAATTTATATAAAGACCTGGAGATTTAATAAGTATAATGAAGTTTAAAAATTAATAAATTTACTTACTGATGTCAAATATATGTTGAGTAGCAGCTCTTTACCTAGAAGAATAAATATTAGCCTCTCCACCTCCTTTTTTATGAGCAGAATCAGTCTTTATTTTATGCCTCAACATTCTTAGGTATTCACAACATTTCCTGGAATCTTCCAAAATCCCCAAGCTCTTCAATTCTTCAAATTGAAATGACTTCACAATCACTGGAAGAATTTCATGATTAGAAGGTTGAATTACTTAAGGTTTTGGTGAGACATGAGCTATGTGATAGGTCCCAGTGTTGTAAGAGTCAGAGAATGCAGGGATAGGGCCATGAGATGTAACACCCTCCTGAAATGGATAAGTTTTCTACCAAACCTCTTCAAAATCAGTTCCCACCTCATTGCTCCAGGCTTCCCCCTCCCTTCTGAAATAAAAGCTCTAATTTGGATGTTCATTTCCTCTTCTTGTCATATTAAATCTGCTTTAAATTAAAAAAAATCAATTAAAACCCTAACAAAAATCTTCCAAGAAATAATTTTGTTGGTGGGGGGGCTACAACTAATAAACCCCACTTAATTACCCAACAGATATTATTGTTTCTTGGGGGGGCTGCAACTAATAAACCCCACTTAAAACCCTATACAGACCTGAAGGAAGCACATTTGTTCTATTAATTTAAATAGTAAAGAGCTTTCATTATTAAGTCTGAAAGTTCTTAAAATTGAAATATATGAAAGCCTTAAGTTTAAAAGATAAATCTTCTTCCCCAACTTCAAGGGGCTATTTGATTATTTGTTAAAGGTGAGTAAGTCTTTTTTGGTGCTGATTTTTTAATTCTTTTTTTACTTTATTTTATATAAGAATCATCTGCAATTAATAATGTCTGGTCCTGGGAAAAAAAAATACTGATCCCTAATTCCAGATCCCTGAACATTGAAACCCTCTATTAGGGGGTATCAATGTTGACCGATCTGCAATTAAATTAATTGCAGATAAAAATCCTTATACCCCAATTATCTTCCGCAATTATTTTTGCTAATAATTGGGTTATTAGACACTTTACGTGTCAATGTTTATCTCTTATCCGACATTTTTCTACTCAATTTTTCATAACCACATCTTGGACAACTTTCTGTCATAACCACATGTTGCACAACTTTCTATCATAACCACATCTTGGACTACTCTCTGGATATGCCTTCTACCTTGCTGCGCACTCCCATTCTCATCCCATCCTATTCATTCTATCTGCTCAGAACTTCTCCCCATTTCATCTATTTGATTGTGCTACTTTTCATCTCACTCTCTCATCTGCTTGTTTCTGCTCCTTTTCATCTCGCTATCTCATCTGCTTGTTTCCGCTTCTTTTCATCTCTCTATCTCATCTCCTTTTTTCTGCTTCTTTTCATCTTTAATTATCTTAACATGCCTCGTCATAGATCTTCTCAAATGCAGCCATCACCCAGTTGTTCTTCAAATCCCACTACTCTCTCTTTCTCCCGCTCTGCTAAGAAATCCAAAATTTTTCAACTAAAGAAAGATGATCATCTCATTCTTATCAACTGCCTAAAAACTAAATCTAACTAAGATTCTCCTTTTGGTACTGAGTATGCAACTAAATTAGGACGGCCCCCCACATCAGAAGTTAATGGTTATCTTCTAATGGCCAAAAAATTATGGAATAAGACTAAGGGAAGGATAGATCTTTTACCAAAACAGATGTCTGAACGCTTCAAGCATTATTGAGCCAAGTACAAGAAGGCAAAGACTCTTTCATCTTCTACTTGTTTATGGTATTACTGACCTTGATATCAGTTAGGGCATCAAATCCATAGATGATAAACTTGATTGTTTATGTCCTTACTTTAAAGAGATGGATTCTATTTTTGGAGAGCGAGCTGATGTTAATCCTACAAACATGTTGGATGGTGAAGATCCTATCTCCAAACATGATGTTGAAACAAATCTTTTTCCTTCTTCTTCTACTCAAGCCTCCCCTCATTTAACTTCCACAAATCAAGATATCTTTTCAATAGATCCTTATGGCAATATAAACCAACCTGATCTAACTCAAGTAAGTTTTTTTTCTTTTATCTTATCAATTCTTTTTTTATTTACATTTTCTTATTTATAAATAGGCTGAAGAACTAATGCAGGAGCCACAATCAACTGAGTCAGAAGCCAGCAAAAATGAAGAGGAGGAAAATGTGACCTTGAACAAAAAGTGAAGGACTTCAAGTAGTCTAAATTTCCACTCTCAAAGAAGAAGAAAAAGTGATACTTCATCTCAAACCCCTTTTTATTCTATCAAAGAATTTTCGGAGAAATGTGATTCTTGTAAGTGATACCAAACCTCTTAATACTTTACTCTGATTTTCTTCTACTTTTTGTTAATATTTATTATCACTCTAGAACAATTTGAAGTTGCTAAAGAGACTCTAAAGTTTTAAAAGCAAAAATACAAGCTCTTTTTAAGGAGGGATGACAGGGTAAATGATTTGGAAGAGAAGAAGTTTGAACTATCTTCACAGAAGGATGATAGGGCACAAGACTTGGAGGAGAGGAAGTATGAACTTTCTTTATGGAAGGATGATAGGGCACAAAACTTGGAGGAGAAGAAATTCGAGTTATCTCTAAGTATTGAAAAATCAAAGAAAGAGGAGAAATAACTAGAGCATCAAAACATCATGGAATAGATGAAATATAAGCTTGATCATGAAGAAAATTCCAAAAAGAAATATTTCTTGATAGAATGTGTTAAAGCTAATAAATCTGTTGTGGAAATTCAATGTTTAATGAAATTGTTTGATGACTAGTTTGTTTTATTTATCTCACACTTCAACTGCTCATAATTAATTTTACATAAATTTTTATCTTAATTTCATGTATTTTTTTACTCTATCCATCATTAGTTGAATTTTCATATTTTAATGTTATAAATTCACTTTTAAATAAAATTTTCAAGATTTTTTAATGTTCAAAATTCTTTTTTAGTTTAAATTTTCAAGTCACATTTGAAAATTTCCCAATCCCACCCCTGCATTTGATTGAACTAAGGGTTGGGTATCACTGAAATTCTTTCAAGTAAAGAATTTTGCAAGTCTTACATGAAATTTTGGCAATACTCCCCCCTACATTTTATTGAAGTAATGGATGGGTATCACCAAAATTTCAAGTCAATTTTTTTTTAAGTCTGATATGAAAATTGGGAAATACCCCCCCTAGTATTTTATTGAATTAAGAAAAGGGTATCATCAAATTTTCAAGTCAAAAATTTTTTTAAGTCTGATATGAAAATTTGGCAATACCCCCCCCCCTCCCTTGTATTTTATTGAATTAAGGAAAGGGTATCATCAAAATTTCAAGTCAAATTTTTTTTGAAAGTCTGATATGAAAATTTGGAAATATACCCCTTCCCTGCAATTTATTGAATCAAAGAAATCAAATGGAAAAAAAAAATTAAAGTTGGAAATTTCTACAACCAATTATTTTCACCAGTCCAAATCAAGTTTTCCTATTTTATATAATAGCCATTAGAATGACCTAAGGCCAGATGCACCATTATATAAAAAAGTAATCTATCTTGATGTAACTTTAAAAAACAATTGGAAGAGACAAATCCAAAATTAAATGAAAAAATGAATAAGGGTAAATAAAATTGAAAAAGAGGAAAATAAAAAGGGAAGTTTAAAAAAATTAAAAAAAATTAAAATAAATAAAAATAAATAAAAAATTTAATAAAAGAGAAAAAAAAAGGAAAAATTTTTTTGAAGAAAATATTTAATGAGAGAAAAAATATAATATTTTATTTGAAATACTTGACAGATCTACTAAGAACAGTAAATTTCAGAATAATTTATTATTTGAAAAAACAAACACGAATATAAAAAATTAAATTACATGATTTATTTTGCAAAAAGGGGGAAATGTCCACCAGAAACTAAAGGAAAGAAAATAAATTCTGTAAAAAAAATTAAAAAGCAGATATTAGTCTTTTTTTTTCTTCAAAATGCCCTCCTTGCCCATCACAACCCCCCCCCCTTTAGTTCCCCTTTACCCTTCCTTTATCCCTTCTTTTCCCCTTCTTTACCCTCCCTTACCCGCCTCAAACCCCCCCTTTAGTCCCCCTTTACCCTCCCTTTACCCCCTACTTGGCCCCCTCAAGCCCCCCCTTTACCCCCTCAGACCCACCTCAAACCCCCCTTACACCTAACTTATCGAATCATTACCAATTCAATAAGTAGGTGGTGGGGGGTGGGGGGGTGGAGCGGTATGAGGGGAGGTTTGAGGGGGGCTTGAGGGGGCCAAGGAGGGGGTAAAGGGAGGGGTAAAGGGGGGGTAAAGGGAGGGTAAAGAAGGGGTAAAGGGGGGGGTAAAGGGAGGGTAAAGAAGGGGTAAAGGGGGGGAGTTGAGGTGGCCAAGAAGGGGAGAAAGGGTGGTATGGAGGAAGACAAGGAGGGGGGAAAGGGGGGAAAGGGGGGAAAAGGGGGGGACTTGAGGTGGCCAAGAAGGGGAGAAAGGAGGGGAGAAAGGGGGATGATGGAGGGTGAAAAAAAAAGAAAAAAAAAGATAGAACAAAAAAAACAAAATTAGTCTAACCTTGAAAACCAAAAAAAAAAAAAAAAGCACTTACAGGATGAAAAAAAAAGAAAAAAAAAGGACAAAAAATAAATTATTAGCAAGTAAAAAAAATCAAAAATAAGAAAAAGAAAAAGAATGACATACCTGGAGAGAAGAGATGAGAAATAGAGGAATGAAATAGAGGAATTGAAAATATTTGATGGATGTTTGAGGAGAGGATGAAAAGGATATGAGTGATGAATGAAAAAAAAACACTGACAAAATATTCTATTTCATGTTGAGCTGGTGAAATAAAACCAATAAAGCCCAAAATACTTTGAAAAATCCACCACAACTACTAAAACCCTTAAAAAACATAATTAAGCTATGAAAACATTGTGACATAAAATATAGAGCCAAAATAGCTCTACTTAATGGTACTAAGCACTTAACCCTAAGACTTAAGTTTAGCCTGTAAAACACAAAACAAAATTAAACAGCTATCTTTTAGAAATGAAAAATGAGTAAAGGACCCCTTAAAACTTAGAATATGAAAAATATCATCAAGACATCAAATATAGAGAAAAACCAGGGCTATCCAATGGTGTTATCCACATATCTGTAGTCCTAATATTCACTGAATAAAACCAGAAAAACACTCAATTATTCAACCAATGCCAATTAAGACATACCAAAACAATGTCAACCCGAGCAAAAAAGGTGTCTGCCAATTTTGGAAAACCACACCATAAATTTAAAAAAAAATGAATTTCATCAAATAAAAATACAAGCCAAGTGAATAAAGTATACCAAGTGGAAATTTGGAAAGTATGAAAAAAAATTAAAAGGGTTGTGTGTCAAAATGGTGGAGGGTGATTGGCATAATGACAGAGTGTATGCCGGTTGAATGAATGTTTTGTGATTCAAGGGAGGGGAGAGCTGGTGCTGGTTCAGGATCCTCTTCTTCATAAAGATCATTCCACTCATCCTATAAACCAGCTAGGATATTGTGGAGTATAACACAAGTCATGATCCAATGATTTGTAGTTTTGATCTCCATTTTTTTTTGAAATTGGATTTGGAGCTCCCAAAGACTAGAAAATTGTTCCTTTAAAATGCCTATAGCATGTTCAATCCGTACTCTTGATTGGGCAAGGTGATAATTAAATTTAGTTTTGGGGTCATTTTCTAAGGTTGCACCATGGAAAGCAGGTATAATGTACTTCCCACTTGCATATGCTGAGTCTGCAAGGAGGTACTGAGATTTTTCAAAGTATGAGTCTGGGGTTTGAGAAATCCTCATTCTTTGGAAGATGGAAGGGTCATGACATGATCCAGGGCAGCCACTGTGAAAAGCAATAAATTTTTTATTGACACCACATACAAGTTGAACAGCAATAGAGTATCTAGAAAGAAGATAAAAAGTTAGATTGTGAAAGATGAGAACTTGGAGGAGATTTTGAAGAAACCTTTTTTTGCGATCAAAATAATGGTTGCCATCATGAGCAGGCTTTTGACTCAAAGGGATGGTTGTGCCATCAACAAAACCTATACAGCCAGGGAAACCTTCAGCTTGAATTACTTGAGAGGATTCAAGTCGCTGTTCTGGAGTTGGCCAAGCAAGAGTTTGAGACTTGAGGGAAAGGATAGCAATCATACAGCGCTTGGTGTATAATATCATGGTACCATATACTATGTTAAAGAGATTATCCAAACGTCTTACGGCAGCACCATTTCCATTTGAGCCAAAGCGACATAGAGCAACAGCAAGTTGGATGGCAGGATTACGCTGTTTGTTATGAGAATTGTTATGGAAGATAGGATGATCAGAGATGAGTTGATAAAGTTTGAAGAAGGATTCGTGAGAAGTTCTAAAAAGTTGTGTGAAGTTTAAATGAGGAATGTTGAGAATGGAGGCCAGATCATATCGGGGATCATGATAAAGATTTGGCCCCCTGGTGATGATGTAACACTTTTTGGAAAGAAAACACATATAAGCTAAAGCATCTTCCAAATCAGAGTCAGATTTATAGTAAAGAACTAAAAGAAAAGTGATAGCATTCATTGTTGAGTGAAGTAGCTTCCTAGTAGAGAGGTGTTTCATTATTGCCGGTGGAAGGGTTATGTGATGAGGGAAGTGGGAATTCACCGCCAAATGTGCAGTTGGGGTGTGTAGATAGAAAAAAAACTTAAGTGTTCGCCACCAAAATTAAGTAGCATAGAGTGAGGAAATACTTAAGGATGGCATCAGCAATTATAAGTCATGTGACTTTCTTAAAAATCCATCATGGATGAGATGAGTTTGGGATCAGGAATTAGGAATGGAAATTGGGGTATAAGAGGCGGGATAATGCATTATCGTGGATTTCTTATCCACTAGCCCTGGGGCTAGTGGATAAGAATCTTCTGAAATTAATAATGTCTGATCCCAGGAAAAAAAATTTCTGATCTCTAATTGTGGATCCCTGAACATTGATACCCCCTATTATTAGCAAAAATAATTGCAGAAGATAATTGGGGTATAATGATTTTTATCTGCAATTAATTTAATTTCAGATTAGTCAACATTGATACCCCCTAATATAATAACTGGGTTGTCTCTCTATCTGTGTAGATATGATTTTTGTTTGATCTTTGAGTAGTAAAACTTTATACTTACTATTGTATTACATATCATTGTCCCTCTTGATTTCCAACTCATCAAGTTACATCTCCCTTTGAATAATAATAATATAGAAAAGGAAAAAGCTAGTTGTAAACACCATACACGACAGAAATACTCTAAATATGAAAAACTTGCATCATTTTCTTTTTTTTTCCCATTAAATTATGTATTTATCCTTTTATTTATGGATTAAGAACTCATGTTCATGGATTAAAAAGCTCATTGACAACATGTAGTATCAGAGTATCATGACATAAGTTCAGCAATATTCTATTTTTTTGCCCTTTTTTTTAAAAAAAAAAAATGTTTTTTTTTCTCAATGGGGAAAGCTAGTTGGACACACCATACACTTGAGATTTCAAATGATGATTATGTACCCCAACATCTTTACCACTGCCACTCACCAGGCACCTTCACCACCATCACTCAACATCTTTGCCAGTGCTGCTCACCTCCACCACCCAAATTGTCAAGCACCTTTGACACCATCACTCAACATCTTTACTACTCTTGCTCACTTCCACCACCCAAATCATCAGGGATGGTTTAGAATGTACAAAAATAAGAATATAATGACATCTTTACTGCTCCTGCTGCTCACATCCACCACCCATAATCATCAGAGATGGTTTGTATAGCTTGCACAAAAATAAGAAGATAATCAAATAAGGTTTTCAAATTCATTTTTAATCTCTTTTTACAACCAAATGTCCCTTTGGCGGAACTTTAGCAACATCAACCAAAAAATACTAATGAATCCCATAAGCTAAACTGTTGGCCTAAAGCCTTATTACAGGCTCTCACTGAAGGTGATGAAAATTTAAAATACACTGGTGGAAGAGCAGAACCTTCTAGAAAGACCCCACATTGAAAGTGACACACTTCTTGGAAAAAAAAGAAGAGCTAAAGGCTGTATAATTCCTGTAAACATACCTGGTAGGAAAGTAAAAGAAGGATTCCGGATTTAATAATCACATTAAATGACTAAAATGGGCCAGCCAAAAGTATCTGCGGTAATTTGACTATGAAATGGAAAAACAAACCACTTACTCTCTGGTGCAGATACTTCAAAGCAGTTCAGCTTCTCCCAAGTTCCATTCACAGTTTTTTTATGAGACATATGAATATAAAATACTGTTTTTGGCTGGAAAGATGGTTTAGCATTGCATGATTGACAGATTTCCATGACTAGGAGATGCCTAGAGCTTTGGTAAGGGAAGAAAAACCGCAATGCCCATCAGGTGAGACATCTTGAAGTTTACTGATGAGGTATTGGGATTCAAATTGAAGCATTTGGTGTTACTGAGAGTGACTGAGATGTGGGTGGTTCAGAGAGTGAAACATATGATTTCTGAGATCATGTTTAGAGGAACAAGTCCTTGTATTGTGACCACCCTTCCCACACAAGTACTGCATACTTGAACATTTTCGATAGCTTTTTATTTTTTATTTTTTATTTTTTTCCCATTTCCACATACTCAAAGCCTGAAGGGTCTTGCTTTTCCATTTTCCATTTTCCATTTTCCATTTTCCAATTTTTTTTTTTTTTTTTTTCCAGAACAACCTCGGCTAGCATTCACAGTTTTTGGGTTCTTGAATAATGGAGGAATATTTACTATTCCAAATATGCATGACATCCCATAGCAGATCATTCTGTTTAGAAGTTGAAAGCGAGAGAAATAGTGAGTTGAACTTTGAAAGGGAGTTGTCAGTTCCGATTAGGTTGTGATTTTCATCTGTTGTAGAACTTGTTGTTATGTGTAGCCACCACTGCCAATGGAAGAGACTAATATCTAATTGACCTTTTTTTCAGAATTTTTCATTGCAAGTTTGTGTGCGCATGGAACACTTTTCGTGGTGGTAAAAACATTTGTTCAAGGTGGAGAATTAACACGTAAATGTTTGAATTTTTTATACTCTTCAAAAAACTAATTTGAGTGCATAATATGATATTTTGTTTTTGACCTCTAAATTAAAACATACATTATCCAAAAAAAAAAAAAAAAAAAAAAAAAAAAAAAAAAAAAAAAAAAAAAAAAAAAAAAAAAAAAAAAAAAAAAAAAAAAAAACATATTAATCCTATATCCTTACACCAGAAAAAAAATAAAAAATAAAAAAATAAAAAATGTGGGCACCTGATAGCAGGTGACAATCCCTATCTTTGAATTAACTCAGTTTCAGCCTAGCTGTACTTTTTCTAGAAAGACCGCACACTGAAAAATGAGCACGCTAGCTTGCGCAGCATCAACTCTGAGTTACTCTCAAATCAAAGATGAAGTGTGGGATTGGCTTTCTGCTAACAGGTGCCAGAAATTTTTGTGTGGTGTTACTGGTAGCCAAAAATATCCAAGCTGTGTAGAAAGAAGAAGAAGAAGAAGAAGAAGAGTTTTTTAGCCAGCTCAACTGAATATTCATGGGATTGATTTGAGAAAGAAAGTATTAGTTGTGAAATAACAGAAGGAAAATTTCCTGTTGAGACGTTAAGCCAGCGTTTTAGGGCAGAATGTTGTCCCTCAATGCAAGAAGTGATAACCTTACCAAAGTGACAAATATTATTTGTCCATGCTTTTACAAACTTTTCTTTGCGGGTAAGCTACTGAGATTCTAAGTCATCAAGAATATCATTAGAATAAATGGTAAAAAGTTCATGATGATTGCTTTCAAAATGTGAAAGAGGGGGCATTTGATGCCTAAGAAAGAAAAAAAAAAAAAAAAAAAAAAAAAAAAAAAAAAAAAAAAAAATTTTTTTTTTTTTTTTTTTTTTTTTTAGATTAAAATCTTTGTATAATAGTGATTCATTCAGATTTATTTACTTGTTAGTTTTATATGTGGAGTCCATCAGCACAACATGATGGAACTCTTGAAAGAGCTCCCGACTACTTTTAGGAGCAAAAAAAAAAAAAAAAAAAAAAAAAAAAAGGTGTGTCATTTGAGAATTCTCATTGACCATGTATCTATGCATCACTAGATCCTTTTGAAGGCTGTCCAATAGTGCTTCAATCGGTGCTTTATCAAAAAGACTGCCTTGTTCAATCCTGTGGCATGTGTTTGATATGTCCTTTGAAAAACAGCTTTTACTTCAGGATCTTGTTTGTGCCCACACAAACGTTGTTAAAATTTGGATTGGAGCTATTCCAGTTGTGCTCATACTGATAACATCCTTTATCTTATTATCAGACATTTTTTAACTGCTGAGGATAAGCTGAAAGTGCTCTTGCAAGCTCATGGTTGTGAGAGATATCATTGTATTACAGGGTCCAAGTGTGCACAACTGTATCCAAATCAAGTTCTTTTGCTACTAGAATTTCCTAAAAATTTAAAATATTTTAAACTCAAAATGAATCTTTTTAGTTGAAAGAACTTTATATTATATTTCTATTCATGCCTGGTACCCAATTCTCTTACTACATATGTGACTTGTAATGCGAGCCCCTCCAGGGACAGTCATATCTATTTATTTATTTTTTTTCAGGGTTCGCATACGAGTTTCTTCAGTAAAATAAGGCTTTGATTCATGTGGCACACTTGAATGGATACAAGAAAGCCACTCTTGGTTTATACGGCCATAGCAATCTCTAATTAACCAAAAATGAACAAGACTTGCTTGCTCCTTGTGATGCAGCAAAAGGCTCTGGCTGCATCTTCAGCCTGACTCAAGGACTGATAATGATTCGGCATTGACATGATGTGCTTGTTTTCTTAAAACTCTCTTTCAAATGGATGGTGTTAACGATTAGCTTTTCCATATAAGAAAAAAAAATAAATAAAAAAAATAAAATAAAAAAATAAAAAATAAAAAATAAAAAGCATGTGGTTTCTTTGCTTCTTCTCATCTCACGCTAATAGCGACTTAAACTCATGTGTTTTTTTTTTTTTTTTTTTTTTTTTTTTTTTTTTTTTTTTTTTGGTAGGTGATGGGGATGAGAGAGACGGGAAAACCGTCAACTTTTTCTTTTTTTCTTTTTTCTTCTTATATATATACAGCTAATCCCGAAAAGCTTGCGGTTGTTTTGCATCCCATTCCCAGCCAAAATCATGAATTTATATCAGCTGACCTATGCTTCTGGCTAGGGATGAGAGGCAAGACAACCGCAAGCTTCCCAGGATTAGCTGTATATATATATATATATGATTTGATATTGTTGAAAGAGATCATACATATCAATCTAGATGATTCTCAACTCAACCTATCTGATCTCTCTAAGACTTCCCCTCATTCAAGCCGCCAAAAAAAAAAAAAAAAAAAAAAAAAAAAAAAAAAAAAAAAAAAAAAAAAACACACAAAGTCCCTTTTCACACATCGGCTCTCCTTTGCCCTTTCCCCTTCCCCCATATCCATCTTTTAGTAGCTGGTTTTCTTGTAAATACTAATAGGTTCCCTAATAACTTGCCTCTCTCCCCCTTAGTCCACTCAGTTGTCTCCTTTTCCTTTATTGCACGGTTATCCTTCTTAGTTTGTTTCTCCTACCTTGATGTATGGTACTCATTGGCCTCTCTTTCATGCCCCTCAGTTGGGTAAGATTGTATGACATCAATCAATCAAAAAAAAAAAAAAAATTAAAAAAATTAAATTAAATTAAATTAAATTAAAAAAATGAAGAAAAAAGAATATATGTACAGACATACTTTTAGCAGAATAGAACACTTTTTAAAGGGTGTATGTAAAAAAGAATAGTGTTAATGAATTTTTTTTATTTATTTATTTATTTTTTGGTGCCATACACCGTGATGAGTTAGTTAGTTAGTTAGTTAGTAGAGGGATTTTATTTATTTATTTATTTATTTTTTTACAGCGATAATGACATTGAAACATTTTTTGCGTATATAAGATTTCGTAGGGGTTTTTTTTTTTTTTTGATTTTTTTGATTTTTTTTAAATTTAAATTTAATTTTTTAATTTTTTTTAATTTTTTTTTTTTGTAAAACATCAGGTATGGTGTGAGACGGAATTAGAAGAGTGAAAGTGGAATTGTTCGCTCCAATCACGACCATAGCAAGCACATGTATGTAAGATCATTGGTTTTCCTCCCCCCGTTCCCTTACTTGTTATTAAAGTCATAAAAAATGCTAACTCCGGGTTAGACTTTTATCATTTTTTTCCAGAAGGAACAGCACAGCGAAGAGTACCTTTTGAATGATGAATTATTTGTAAGATATATGGATCATCATAGCAAACTGATTGTTCAGTGTAGTGATAACCATGGCGGATTGTTCACAGCTGAAATATTTCTTTCACTCAATATAGATTTAGAGACTAGCCAACTGGTTCAGTTTAATAAATGAATTTGGTCAAATAAAATAATGATGAAGTAATTTGTGTCTGATGAGCATGCAGACAACTTTAGGTTTCTCACATATTGTCAACCAAGTTAGTCATGGAAGTACAATATTTTTCTTTCTTTTTCTTCCTTCTTTTCGGTTGATGAGTGAATGATTACAACTTTTTGAGATATCCAAGTGAAGATGGAGATGGTCAAATGGAGAGGGGATGCGATGTACTTAGAGGTGGTCCTGGGTGCTTAGCCGCCACACGTGTTTCTAAAAATATATTGCGCTATTCCCAAAGGATTTTGTGTGTTGTTGAGCGGGGCTTAATTCCGAATGAACCACCACCGACAAAGTGTGAATACTAGTGTATGAGTGATACCTACATAGTGTTGCAAGTAGTTAATTTCTGGACCGGTATGGGCATCAGGAGAAGATGACGGTGATGATCCCAGTGGAGTTCGGATATAACGTTTCCGAGATAATGGGGCAAGATGATATGAGAAACGGATAAACAGATAGATGTATGTAACAGTTCTATAACGGGAATGATTGAAAAGGAAAGATGGAAGGGCGGAGGAATGGTGAAGGAGGTGAAGGGAGATATCGGATGCAACGGAACAGAGAAGGAACGTTGAAAGGTGATGATCACAGCGGGTGGTATGCAATATGGATGAGAGGGGTTGAGGAAGGCGGGATGCAAAGTGGAGGGGGGAATGATGGATGAATTCATTTTCTTTTTTTTCATTCTCCGCCGGCTAGCAATCACAAGATCAACTTCATCACTCCATACTCGCATCCAATCATCATCAAAAAGAAATAAAGTAAAATCAAATAAAATATATAATATATATAATATATATAAAATATATATAAAATATATATAAAATATATATAAAATATATATAAAATATATATAAAATATATATAAAATATATATAAAATATATAATATATATAAAATATATATAAAATATATATAAAATATATATAAAATATATATAAAATATATAATATATATAATATATATAATATAAACGTGTGGTCTTTCTTTGCGCGCATGCTGTCGTCATCTCTTGAGTTGCCTTCTCGTGCCCCATCTCAATCTCATACTCCTCTGTCTCTGGATACCATCTCCCCTTCCAGAAATTATCTTCCCTTCATTCAAATATCTTCTCTTGGTCCTTTTTTTCATCCCTCAACCCCTTCTTTCTACCTGTCTATACTTCATCCTCAATTGCGCTCATTCTCTCAATTCAACTCCTCATCCATCCTCTCATTGCCTTGCTCTCTTTTCTTGCTTTCTTTCCTCTCACATCCTTCCCATGCACTCCCTATCCTTCACCAATTCACTAGTCCTTCTATAGACTCTCCTCCATTCAAATCAAATCAATACCGTTCACTCTCAAACCCTCAAAGTCAATCTCCACACCAGCTAACCCTTTCACCTTGTACTCCTGTCCAAATCTTGAGTCATATCTCACCATCCTCTTCATCTGACCTTCAATCCCCTATCCATCTCATTTCATCTCCCGACCCTCCCCCTAAATCTGACGCTACTCATCCTGCCCTGGCTGTGGCTGCTGGTGGGTCTGGATTTAACCCATCATCTAATTCTCATTTAGTCGCCTTTTATGACAATGTGGATGATATGTGGGTTCTATCTAATCATGTATGTCTTTCGTTCTCACGATGAGTACATTTATTAGTTTTTTTTTTTTTTTTTTGTATGTTTGTTTTTATATTTTATTTTCATTTTTGGTTTTCCATTATGTTTATGTTATGTTGTCTAGTTTGATATAACTATTTACTCTATTCAAGATTGAATGGCTGGGGGGAAAGATTGCGGCCAGAAATTAGATAGTCAGGCAGGCGAATGTGTATGGGATGGATTGATGAGATGGATATCTGGGTGTCGGTCGGCCGGGGGTGGTGCGCTGGATGGGATGGAACATGTTTAATGTGTTTGGTGCTGGAGGGTTCAGACTACTAGGCCATCTTATCTTGGGTGTCTTGCCTTGATGTGCACCGTCAGGCTCATGGAATCAGAATCAGTTGGAATTTAATTGATTTTCTCTAGTTTTCCAGTCTTTTCTATTCCTTCACCCAACCTGAGCTAATCCCTCCCACCATCAGTCCCCTCTCTTTCTCTTTCTCTTTCATTATATATATAAATATTCTTAATATCATATCATTCCCCTTCTTTCTCTCAATTCCTTTTTTGACTCCTTTTCTTCTCTTTCAACCCCCCTTCCCCCCTTTCAAATTCATCCATTCACTCTCTCTTTAAAAAATATCCTATATACATCCGTTGCTCACCATAGTTGTTTTCTTGTTTTCTTTCATCCATGGACCCCCTCCATCCTTCTTTGTTCCTCCATCTCTTTCAAACCGGCACTCTTTGAATCACATCTTGGATTCAACAGCGCCATCATCATCGAAGTTTGGATTCCGCTTCTATGCAGCCATCCGATACCTCACATGCTCCTCTTAATCATTCTAATTTAACTTCCACTAATCAATATGCTGGTCCATCTGTTCATTCCACAAACCCTAATAATGCATCCATTTCCCATCCTCTCTATCTCCCCACTGGCTGGAACCATACTTCTAAGAGAGGGCCTCTCTATGTAGTCCCAGCCATCGTCATCGCCTCTCTCTTTATTGCCGTCATAGTTATTGGAACGATCCTTTGCCTTGTGGGCCGGAGACGTAAGGCAAGAAGTCGGAAAAAAAAATGTCGGTCCAGCCTCGCCTCTAGCCAGAATCAAAATTCTCCCTTGCCAACTCCACAGCTTGACTCTCCACTTTCTTACAACGATAAAGGTACAAAGTGGGTTAGTCGTATGATGGGTCAAACACGAGCAGATAAACGAAAATGGAGACGAACAGTAACTGACGTTGTTGAGGTTTCTCAAAATAGTGCTGTAAGGCCCGGCATGATGACCGTTGTGGTGCTACAAGAATCTGATAGGACGGGATTCAAAAAACATTTTTTTAGAAAAAGGAAAAAAGTTAAAAGAAATAGTCTGACTCGTACTCACTCGGTTAATCCTGTCGACAGTGACATGAATTCTGTGCCCCATCATGTTACCATTAGCCACTCAGCTGTAACCACCAACCCTTCTAGTCAACAAGTGGCTGTTCAAGAAGAGTCTTGTAATTTTTTTTTTTTTTTTTTTTTTTCCTTTCTTTTTTCTTATGTATCATGTTTGATTTACTGATTAATTATTTGTTATTTATTTCCCACTCATTATTTCCAGCACGTGCCGGAATCTTGCCAAGCTCACCCATTTCCTCCCCAGAATCAACGCCATTGTCAAATACTCGCTTGATCTGCATGAATGTGCCAACATGCTTTAATCACGTTAGCGCCAACATGTCTCATTCATCCTTATCATCCCCTTCGTGTTCTTCCTCTTCCTCTTCTGCTTCACCTGCATCAAGTTCGTTAGTTTCCCGTTTCGAGTCTTCTCGACTTAGTCATCGGCCAACGACAAGTAGCTCACAAATCAATAAAGAATTTGAGACACGGATTGATATGGAAGCTATTCAAGAACATTCGAATACCCATGACGTCTATCTTTCATACCCAGTGCAGTCAAATGTCACCCCTTCCTCTCATGCTAACACGGGAATAAATCTACGCTCTCCTCATCGTTCTATCTCCAGAGACACTAGTCTTTCTAATTCAGCCCCAATCAGAACAAATTCTCTTGAAAACTCAGCTCAGCCATATCCTAATCCTCCTTCTCATTTAAATAACACAATTCCTTCCATCACTTTGTTCTCAGAGGAAGATGTCATTCCCCCAACAAGTTTACGGGATAGCATTCGAACCTACAGGCACTCACATTACCTTTCTTCCCGTTCTACCAGCTCTTCAGAGGGGAGTGTCCCCCCTTCTGTTGGCTCTTTCTCTACAACAACGGTATTTCCTTCAACCTCTTCTAGTCTATCTACAATTCCCCTCAGTTCGAGCTCTTCTCCTCACAATTCAAGGTCTATAGTTCCAGGTCCTTTGCAAGGTCAGCCTTCTGACTGCCAAACATCAAACCAGCGGTTAGAATCAAGTCTTACTTTTACAACAGGCAGATCTAATTTTAGCGGAGAGCTAGAAGATGTTGATACCGACGTATTGGCGACTGGAGGCGAAAGGCATCTAGGCATGATGCCTCCTGCTTACTCTGGTAGACCGTCTAGATCTTCTTTTGTCACTTCGTCTGCCGCTCTTTCGTCCCATATGAGTTTACAAGACAATTCAACGACTTTTAATTCATTATCTGATGAAAAGCAGCTCCATCCATATCATTCAGATCCATCACCATCTTCAGCTGACAATTTTTCCGTTCCTGACGTTGATAACTTGGCGCAGTCATCAGCTGATCGGACTGATTTTATTGCTCATGTGGCTACAGATGATAAAGAAATTTTGGGTCGACTGGGCCGAATGGCATCTTGCCCTCATTCATCTCGTTATCGATCTCAAGGTTTTAATTCGGATCAACAGTATCAGCATCACCCCTCCTCACTGTCTGAACCACCTGCTCCTGCATTTTCCGCCCCTCCACTGAATATTGATGATGAGGGATTTGAATTACCACATATATCAAATGATTCCCTTTCATCCGGTTGCCAGGAAACGCCCACTGAACGGACAAGGACAGAAACGGTCCAAGATAATAACGGATCAAGCATTTTGCCGCCTCCACCTCCACAATTTATCAGTTCCTTTAATCTTCCGCCAACACCTCAAAATAGCACCAATAGTATCCCTTCTTCTTCACAACATCTGTCGGCATTAGATTCTAGTCACATTATCAGAAATGTTAATAGAGAATCAACATCTGTTTCACAGTTTAACCAAAATTCTATTAGGGACCAGAAAAGATCATCCATCGACCGACTATCAAGTTGTGAAAAAAATGCATTGAATGATTTATTATGGGTCATGGCTTCTTCGCCTGAAGACTTATTAATAAGGGGTCGTGAACCAGACGGGAAAACTTATCAGGAGGAAGAAATAAATGCTTCGTATTCGAGAGTACATGTGCAAGAGCTTTGTGACAAGAATCAGAATAATGCAATTGTACAAGATCATTCAGAAGCAGAATTACATGATGATCCACCAGCATTTGTGTTACCTACTGCACCGCCTTATGAACATCATCATCATCATCATCACAACTGATAGTTTTTAACTTGATTCCTTTTAAGAAACCCCCTTTTTTTTTATCTTTGTTTTTTGATTTTTTGTAATTTTTTGTAATTTTTTTTTTTTTCTCTTTCTTTTTGTCTGATAATTATGATTTGTTTCGGTTTGTGAGTGTGATTATAAATTTTAACCATACTAAAGGGGGAAGATGATGTTTATTTATTTATTATTAGTTTATCTTTATGTCAAATTTTTTTAACTTGAATTTGAATTTGAATTTTTTTTTCTTTTTTTTTTTTTTTTTTTTTTTTTCAAACCCCCCCCCTGCCCCATTTACAACAAATTCAGATTGTGTATTATTAGTTTTTGGATGAACTTTGTTTTATTATGATGATTATTATTATTACTAGTACATATATAAAGTCCAATGAAATGAATTAAGGTGAAGTGAAGAAACAGTGTGGTGTGGTAGAAAATGAAGTAGGAAGTGAAGGAAGTGAGTTGAAATATGAGGTGGAAGAACATTAACAAGAACAAGAACAATAAACAAGAATCAAGGAAGGGGCTGTGATACATAAGAACATTATTTACTTCTTGGTATGGAGAGGGAGTAGTTTAGTTTAGTTTGTGTAGTGTAGTGTAGTGTAGGTGTTAGGATTTGGGTTGAGAGGTGAAGAGGAGGAGTGCTATGGGTGCTATGCATGGTAAGAGGTGGAAAAAAGGATATTGGATAAGAGCATCTACCTCCGTGTCGGTAAATTGGTTCGGTATGCATATTTTACTGCATTTTGACGTGAACCTTAACCCTGGTTTCATTAAAGGCCTCTATTAGCTAGTGACTTCAGCATGTACTGTAGCCTGTCAACTAAAGTTACTGAGCACCTTTTGACCTCATTCGGTAATTCAATATTCTGCCCGCCAATTCTTTTCACTCCACCTTGTAGCTGCTGAACACTTTCACGTTTCACTACTTATTGAAACAAAACATTTTTTATTTTAATTCACAACTGTTACTACACAACACTTCCTATTAGCACAATCTCCCATTTCGCACCTCGCCCTACAACCCCCAAATCCATATAAAAAAGTGATCAACTTGTCTGATCCAACAAAAAAGCGATCCCCTAATTGGAACCACCAAGTGTTAGGGTGTTACCATACTATGTACTTAGCTAGTCACCCATCAGTATATAGTGTAGCTTCCAAGTGCACCAGAGATCTTTTCCTGGTCCTGCAAGGCATCAGTCTCTACACCAAGAAGCTCTGTACAATTAAATCTTCTTCCATTGTGAGACATTTTGTCAATTATGATTTGTTCCATCTGAAAAGTTGAGGAGAGTGAAATGAGTAGCGAAAATGCGAGAAGGAAAAAAGTGGAGTTTACTAAATGGGCAACTCAACATGAGGGTATGGAAATTTTCCCAACGCGTGTTTGCTATAACTGAATCTGCATACGAGGGTGTCAAACCCCATTTCAGTAACAATTGACACAGCAATTATGCAATTATCTACTGAAATTTGGGGGTTGTTATATGGGGCAAGTGCTGTGAAGTGCACCTCATCAGACAACTTATATAGTAATCCAGTTACTTCTTAGTCTCTCATAGTTGTTATACCCTCCATGTTTATAGCCCCTGATATAGTGTCAGTCTTAGTTAGTCTCATTGTGCTCATGTAGCATAATAATCAGTCCTGTCTTAGGCTAGCATCAGTACTAGTCGTTGTCCACCTTCTTAGGTCATACCATTTTTTGTTCAATCTCTCACTGACGCACTACAAAAAGAATTATGAATCCCTTAGGTCACAACCTGATACAACACTTCTTGTTGTAATGCTAGAACAGAACACCAGACTGATGGAACATCTAGCAGAGAAAATGCCATGATACCATGACCCCACCCATACTGAATCAGATGCTTCCAAAAGCTAAAAAGCACAAGTACCACCCTCATCACATCAGTGCTACCTGTAAAAAGGCCCCAAAAAAAATGGCAGTCCTAGCCATCTTTGATGAAAAAAAAAAAAAAAAAAAAAAAAAAAAAAAGAAAAAAGGCCCCTGTGAAGATCAGTATACATTAAAGGGTAAATCTTTATGTCCTGATCAACTGTCAACTGTTTCCTGATGAGCAATCAACAATTGGATTTGAAAATCTCTTACTTCACAGATGAGGCAGCATGCATGCTGGGGTAAGGTCATATACAAAGGAACCCTCCTTTGAAAAATGGTGAGTGGGTAACAACTTTTTATCAGTTTATGAAAACTTTTGAATTAGCATTTGGAGATAACAATGTGGCTATAACCTCAGAGCATGCACTCAACCAGTTACAACAGAAACACTTGGTTGCTAAGTATGTGTCAGAATTCTGGGGGATATGCCAGCTATGTTACAATATATGGAAAAAGAGCATTCATGTTTCACTTCAAAAAATGGGCTTTTCACAAAAAATTAGGAATACCTTCATCAGTTATCTACCTCCCACCTCTCTCTAGACACTTATGGAACTGACCATCCAAATTGATAATGTGTTAATATACCAGCACATGGATGGGGTCTAGTGGCACTTGCAACTGGTGTAACAACAAAAGTCGGTCTGACACTTGGGATCCAAATGCCATGGATATTGATGCAGTGAATGTATGTGAGGCTAGTGGGAGAAGAAGTTTATCTGGTGAGGAATACCTGAGGCTTATGAGCAAAGAATTGTGCCTCATAAATGTGAGAGAAGTGGTCATCTGACACAAGAGTGTATGTATAGGGAAATGAAAGGTTAGTGAAGTGGAGGTATAGCACAGGAAAGGTACAGGTAAAAGATAACACTCAGGAGTGAAAGTTGTGCCCTCCTTGAGAGGATTAGAGGGAAAGGATAAGGTAGATTTAGTATAGGAGTGATCAGCATGTAAACTAATTGAAGTAATTGATAATCTTATTATACTAACCTTACCCTTTCATGACCCTTGACACCACAACAACAACAAAAAAAAAAAAAAAAAAAAAAAAAAAAAAATTCAAGCCTTGCTGGATTGTGGGGCCACAGACTGTTTTTATTTCTAACAAGTTTCTAAAGAGAAATGAAATGAAAAGTGAAAAATTGGACCAACCTAGGTATCTAATCATGTTTGTGACAGATCCCCAGGTGGGGGAGGAGGAGTAAGAGAAAAGGGTTTTTTTTTTTTTTTTTTGCAGGTTTTTGGTGTTACAGAAGGGAGTTTAAGTGCAGGGAATATGTGACAAACCTGAAAGACGAGCACAACATGGTACTGGGGATACCATGTCTGGACCAATATAACCCACACATTGAATAGAAGGAAAAGAAGGTTCAGATGGGAATAAGAGGGAACACTGGTGCTAAAGTATTGACCCCCTGGCAAGTCTTCTGATGTTTTGTTGTCATCAGTAGACTTGCCGCAAGATCTCACACTTTCTCTTAATGCTAAGTTTCAGAACTTGGAGGGAGCACTGGAAGAAGAGGAGGAACTGGCATACACCACAACAGCTTGAAGCATATCTTACAAGATTTCAGCCAAGGTCCAGTTCTACAAAGCCAAAAAAAAAAAAAAAAGCCTCAAGGAAACGGTCCCTGAAGCTCATAGGGGGAATTCTTACCACTGTTTTAAAAATGGAGAAGTCAAGACCCTTCCACCTCACTGATCATATGACTTTGCCATTGACCCTGATGCCAGATGCAATCCCTTTCAAGTTAGCCACATCATCCTATTGTCAATCTTGGAGTCAACAACAACTAAAAGAGATGATGGATGAAAAATTTACAGAATGGTTTCATCAAAGAATTAAAATCTCCTTGGGAAGCTCCTGTGATCTTTTCAGGTAAAAAGGATAGATCACTGAGACCATGTATGGATTTCAGAAGATGAAATGCACTGACAGTTAAGAACAGATACCCCCACCCCCCTTCCACTGAATAGTGAGTTGATTGAAAGTCTTCAGGGTTCCAAACATTTTCACATCCCTTAGATCTTAGGGCAGGTTACCATAACATACATGTGAAAGAAGGAAATAAACACAAACTGTCATTTTTTTCACTAAATTTGGTCATTTTGAATGGTTGGTCATGTCATTTGGTCCATGGAATGTGCCTGCCACTTTCCAACACTTCACCAAAAAAGCATCTTCAGAGATAAAAATAGGGATAGATGTGGAAGTGTATCTAAACAACATCTTGATTTATTGCAGATCAATGAAGGGAACACCAGATACATGTGAAGGACTGTTTTCAGGGCTTGAAGGAGGTACAAGTATGGTTAAAAATGAGGAAATGTGTCTTCTTAGTGACTGAAATTGTCATGCTGAGATCAAGTACAGAGACATGAAATAGCTTGAATGGTAATTTTTCTAAAAGATTTTAATGGTCCTATATGAATACTGTAGTACAAATCCAATAAGTATTAAAATGTAACTCAATATAAGGGTCTCAGTAATTTTAATCTCACTAATTATAAATGGGTTACAATCTTATAGTTGGTAGAAAAATAGATGTAATAATTCAGATACTATTCAAAGACTTTATAAGTGCTATTGATATGTATTGTAATTGTATTGGTTATATGTTTGATTGTGATGATAAAGAAAGTAGAAATCAAGACCAAAAACCCCCTCCCTTTATACCCAATAACTTCCCCAATGACTCCCTTGATTTACCAGTCCTATAAATGGCTAATGAAACCTAATTCTAGCTAATACACCTGTCCAACAGCATAAAGAGTGACCAGTAACATAATTAGAATGATATCACCCTCCAAAATCCTGCAGTAATAGGGATAATCCATCAAAAATAAAGAATAAGCAAAAAAGAGAGTATATGCATGTAATACATTAAAATAAAAGACAGAAAAGGGAAAATTAAGACTAATTATTACTCAATATTAGGGGGGATTAACAGTAGAAATGATGGGGCTAATCATGACATTAAACTACGTGAAATCCCCATTCAAAAATAACCAAAATTGACTGAGAAACCACTTAAAAACCCAAAAAAGGGTGTGGGATGTGGGGTAACTACACACCGTCCTTGGCAGGTGCTTTCACAGTTAAATCCTTGACTAATTTAGGCTAATTTAAGCGTGATAGTGAATTAAGGTGCCAAGCTTAAGGTTATTAATGAAATTAGTGCATATAATAAGGGTCAATGCACCTATAATTAAATTAGGACACTAAATAAGCACCTGTTGCCTATTTTAGCGTGTTTCCCCACAGTGGGAATAGAATGTGGGGTAATTATAGTGTGAAAAAGCTAAATTTGCTAAAAATGAAGCTATTCACATGGGAAAAATGCAGGCAGTATGTGGCCAGTACACAGAAGCCATTTCTGGCATAAAAAACACCAAATTCAAAGAGTGTTATTTTTATGCATTTGAGTAGCCAAACCAATATTTCTAAGTAAGACAAATTGATCTGTCAAAGAGTATTTTTAATATTATTAAATTTATAGTGCATATACTCAACTTTTCAAAGATTTAAAGTGCATTTATTGATTTTTTACTTAAAACAGTGAGAACAACAGCTTTAAGTCTATTTAAAAATTATCTAGCCTTATATTTAAGGTTATTAAGATTACTCTAACATATTCCAACTTAATATTAAGTACATAAGACTTATAAAAGGTGGATATATGCATGTATATAAGGTGTTATAATGGCATATATTGTATTTTATCATAATTTTTACTTATGTATACAACTTGTGTACTTTAATTTATTGTTCCCATGTATAGTCCATGTGTTTAACCTAAATTTTAAGTACTTTTTAATCAGTCCTGGGAGTATCCACACTGACACTCACCCACCCAAAAAAAACAATAAAAAAAATTATAAGTTATACACTTTTTTTTTCAGGTATTCGGACAATTCTGTAGCATTAAAAATGATTTCTTTAAAGAAATAAAACATAATAAAATATTATGAGTACTGGTTTTTAACCTTTTAAGCTGGTTGAACAGAAATTTATTTCTGTTTAAAGTTTTTAAGAAGGGAGGATAGATTTGAAATTTCTTTTTCAGGTATCCATTTATCAAATTCATTTGATTTCCCCTTAAATCTTAATAAATAATCAGCTCCTTTCTCTTTAGTAAGGATTCTCTTCTTGAGGATTTTTTCAATTTCTGCTTTTTCCACAATTTCTCCAAGTTGCTTTTTAGGCCTTCCTCTTCTTTTTGGATATAAGTCAGGATCATTTGCATGGTGAGGTTTTAATAATGAGATAGGGAAAACTGGATGTTTCCTATCATATGGGGCATATAATATGACTTCCACAGAATTATTACCAACCATTTTTTTGACTAAAAAAGTTCCTACAAAGGGATCCTTCAATTTAACATTACCTTGTAAGTTGAAATGTAGTGTTGAAATTAGGACTTCATCTCCTTTTTTGAATTCAAATTTTTTATGAGATTTATCCCACCTTTTCTTTTCATATTCAAATGCTCTTTGGATGCATTCTTCTATATTATTTATACACATTTGTTGCATATGAATAAAGGATTTAGTACCAGGGTGTATATCTAACCTTGGTAATTTATTCAAAAGATTTACTGGGGTATTTGGTACATATCCCAGCAAGAGTTCAAATGGGTTTTTCTCTGTTACATAATGAGTTGTGCTATTGTAAGCTAATTCAAGGCCAGGAATTAATGTTACCCAGTCATTTGTGAATTTCTAATTGTCTTTTTATTCTAATCCAAAGGCACAATATCTTCTGATCATGTTTTCTGGAGTCTGGATCATTCTCTCAGCCAGCCCATCAGTTTCTGGATGGTGTACTGTAGACAATTTAAATTGACAACCTGATACTTCCATTAAACATGTCCAAAACTCTGAAGAAAATTTAGGGTCTTTTTCAGAGATTATGGCTTTGGGGAACCCAGAAGTATTCATCAGTTGAGTCCACCATAGTAATTCCAAGTCTTTGGAAGATACCTCTTTATGGGTAGGGATAAAGTTACACATTTTTGTTAGTCTATCAACAATCACCCAGCAAGAATTGAAACTTTTGTTTCCTGCCAATTGCAAGCCAGTGACAAAATACATGTTTATAATTTCCCATGGAGCTTTTGGATGCTCTCTTGGTTGTAACAACCCAGCTCTCTTCCCCGTTAATCTTTTAGATTTCTGACAAGAGTCACATGTTTCAATGTATTTTTTTTACATCTTCTTTCATGTTTATCCACCAGGTTGTATTTTTAACTCTAGTTAATGCTTTGTTAAAATCAAAATGACCAGCTAAGATGTCATCATGACAAGTACTTAACATTAACTCTTTCATAGAAGGTGGTATGATTATTAAATTACTTAGCTTTTTCTTGTAATATATGTATCCATCTTCAATTGACAATTTACCTTTTTTCAATGCAGTTTTATACTTTGAAGGTAAGGTTTTAAATAATGCACTCATAGAGGCATTAGTTGGATCATTTAAAGTGGTATATAATTTAGACAAATCTTTATCAGATGAATGATTTTCCAATATAGTTTGCATAAATTCTTCCTCTGAATCCACTATATAAATCCCAAATATATGTATTACCTCATTTTCAGGTACATAAGCTGGGTTGTCAGTATCATTTGGAAAAGGGCTTCTGGATAATAAATACACATTAGAATGAAATTCTCCTGCTCTATGCATGATTGTCATTTTCCTCTGTACTCTTGTACAGCTAGTTTACATCTAAACATGTGCCTATTAGGTGTTTTCATGTTTAGTAATGATTTCACTGCACTGCAATCTGTTATTAAGTCAAACTTCTGGTCTTCCAGATAGTAATGAAGTTTCTCCAGGGCCCACACAATGGCTAAACATTCCATTTGGGTGGCACCATACCTTAATTCTGCCTTTCTTAAGGTTCTGGATATATAACAGATAACTACTTCAGATAATTTACCATTAATTATCTGTTTTTGCTGTAAAGCAGCACCTAAACCTATGAAGATTGCATCAGTATACAAGATAAAAGGGAGGTTAAAATCTGGCAGTCCCAATATTGGAGCTGACATTAAACATTCCTTCAATTTATCAAAGGCATTTTGTCTTTCATTATTCCAAATGAAATCCTCATTTTTTCTGATTAATGCTGTTAAAAGAGCTGCAATGGATTGGTAGTTTTTTATATACTGCCTATAATATCCACACATACATAAAAAACTTTGAAAAATCTTTCACATTTTTAGGTATACTAATGTTTTTTATTGCTGCCACTTTATTTTGGTCAACAAAAATTTGTAATCCAGATACAACATGTCCAAGTACTTTCAAGGATTGAAACCCAAACTAAAATTTCTTTAGTACAATTGTCATATTAATTTCATCCATTTTTTGAAATACTCTTTTCAGGTAATTTAAATATTCATTATATGTTTTTGAAAACACTATGATGTCATCAATATAAACTAAAAGCCATCCTTAAATCATTTCATGATGAAAAACACTATCCATCAATTTTTGGAAGACTAAAGGGGCATTCTTTGAGCCAAAAGGCATTCTCACATATTTATATATCCCCATGTGTGTGGTTATGAGTAAGAAATTCTGAGAACTCTTTTCCACAGGGATCTGGTGGTAACCTTTGTTTCAATCCAGGCAGGAAATATATTTTGCACCTTGTAAGGTAGCTTGGATAGAAGCTATCCTTGGTAGAGGGTAAAAATCACTTAAAGTGAATGTATTTAGAGCTCTGTAATCAACACATAATCTTTCCTTATCTTCTTCATAAGAGATTAAAACTGGTGAAATAAAACAGTACTTAGGTGTTGTGTCCACCTTTTCAACAATACCCATTTCTAACAACATTTTAATTTTATCTTCAATGTCTTTCCTTTTTGCAGGAGAAGCTGGGTAAGGTTTATTTTTCAAGCTACCAGGAATATTATCCAAATCACAACTTAAAGAGATTTTCATCTCATGATCTTTGACCAATCCTAGTTCATTTGAACCATGAGCAAATGCCATAGGATAAGATTTTATCAATATCAAAATATTGTTTTCTTCAATTTTTGAGAGTTGAGGACTGAAAGAGGTATTTTAGATTTTATTTTCCAATTCTAC
Source organism: Hemileia vastatrix (assembly GCA_030280995.1). Lineage (NCBI taxonomy): Eukaryota > Fungi > Basidiomycota > Pucciniomycetes > Pucciniales > Zaghouaniaceae > Hemileia > Hemileia vastatrix. The sequence continues at coordinate 22,164,277 of JASXTE010000004.1, read as the reverse complement.
CACTTCAGAGGTGGTTCTTCCACCTTGTAGTTGTTCTTCTTTAGGAGCAATGGAATAGACTGAATTTTCAGAGTGAATCTTGAATTTTCTTTTCCCATTTACACCTATAATGAAGCAACTGTTTGCAGGATCTAGTTTAATCCCAAATTTGGTCAATAAGTCATTTCCAGTAATAAACCAATCACTACAATTTTTATTATCCATTACTAAAAATTCACATACTACTCTTACATATCTATTATTATATTTAAAGAATACAGTAGTTTTGTATTTGCGAATTGGATGTAATACTGAACCAACCCCCTCCCCCCCCCCAGTTCTTTGTCAGTACAGGTTCCAGTTTTCTTTATACTTACTATCAAGTTTCATTAATGTGTTAATAGAAGCTACCACCATGCAATATGGGGGGCGGACTTGCTAGCAAGTCTGCAGCTTGAAGTCAGATGGAAATCAGATAGAACTCAGACTGAAGTAATACTGAACTTTCACTTGAATTATCACACAAATAATAATGGATCTATATTGAAAACATGGTGAAAGTGTGAGGATAACTGAATGGAAGCCAGAAAAAATCATTCTATGAGTCTACTCAATGCAAAGTATTTTTTGAAGCAACTTATTAAAATAATACTTTATTAGATTAAGTTGATCAATAAAAATTGATTGACAATATTGCAATTCTTAAATAAAATAATTTTATTAAAAACTTTCAGATTACATATAAAAAAAATCAGTGACTTTTTCTATTACCTACAACTGTTTTTATAGAATTGAAAACTATGTTTCAGCTAATATTTTATGGAAGTGAACTCTGTTCTTTGCCCAAAGAACAGAGTTCATCCTCTTATTTTCACACTCTGTTTGCACCAATCTCTATCCCTTTCAATTCTATCAACAAATGCTTGTCTTCCCTCCCCATGCCTTTTGCTATCCTCCCAGCCCCATTGTATGCCATCCTCTTTTGATCCCCATTTCACCCCTCTCAACCTCTCCCAGACCCTTTTCTTCATTCAAAACGCCTCGGAACCCTTAATCTTCCCTCCCAACTCTTTCCCAACCTTTTTGCTACCCCATATACCCTTCCTCACCCCTCTCTCCAGCCTTTCCAGCCCTTTTAGCCCCATTCCTCCCCTTTACCTCGCCTCCACAACTCTTGAACCCCAATTTCCTCCCTTTCAACTCAGTCCCTATTTCTGTATATAAAAATAAAGTGTTAGGGAGAAATGGGGAGGTAAGCAAACTGGAAGGAGAGGAGAGAAGAGGGGTAGAGAGGCGTGGAGAGGGAGTGGAAAATGTGGATAGGGGTTGAAAATGATGACAAAGGGAGTGAAAAGGTTGGGGAGAAGGATGAGGTGAGGATAAAGAAACATTTCAAAGGGAAAAGAGTGGGTATTCTTGAGAGGGAGTAAAAAAAGACAATAAAAGAAGATAGTAATACAAAATAAATATACAAAAAATATAAAATATATAAAATATGTTACAAAGAGTGGGCACAGAAATTCCTTGAATCCTAAAAATCCACAACTCCTATACTGTTATTCTCTTCATTTACTTAAATCTAATAAAAATCTACATTTTAATATTTTGAAAATTTTGAAGAAGAGGGGAAATAAATTTTAATAAATATTAGTATAATTTTTTTTATTTAATAGTGAAATATAGTATGTCAATTGAATTTGAAAATTATATGTCTAAGTAAAGTCTTTGTAACATCATTTTTAAAATTTTTGCACCTTCTTTAGATATTTTAATGATTTATAATATTCAATATTATCTAGTCATAAAATAAGTATATAATTTTTTCAATTCTTGAAAATAATACAATAAATAATATAAATGCACAAAATAACCTTTCATGAACAAATTGACATATTTCAAATTGTAGTTTCTTCATGTATTTCTGGCCAAAGAAACTTATATAATAATGTCAGATGGTATCTTGCCGGATCTATACATTGGTGTTCTTTTTTTAAAAAATTGCAAAGAAACTGCTTAAATAGTTTAAAATATGTATTTTTCAGATTAATTTGAGTGTGATCTGCACTGTATTAAAATTTCTATAAAAAAATCTCATTCTTCATATCTCAAGATTTGTTCAAAGTATTATCACCTATGCTTCATTAAATGTTCAAGTTGTATTCATATTGAGTTCACCAGAATGTAAATATTTTTTCTTGGTGGTTTCATTACTAATTCAATGTGGGCTCAAAAGGATATGAATTAGGGTTCAAGGTTGCAGACTTGCTAGCAAGTCCACCCCCCATATTGCGTGGTGTACACTACCTGGAGCCCCAGTTTCAAGAATGGCATTCATTTCTTTTCCACATATAATAACAGGTGCTCTAATAGGTGTGATTTTGTAAGCATCAGGAGTTAAATCTTGAATTATTTCAGCTTCCTCAATGGAAGTTAAAGATGTATCTGTATGAGGTATTGCATCATTCAGGTACATAATATCCTGTTCTAATACATATATCTCATTTTCATCATCAATGTAAGAAATTTTACTTTTACAATCCTCACTAGGTTCCCCCTTATCATCTTCATGATTACTTTGTTCAGAATCTTGTGAGTTTTCAATAACATATATTCTTTTCTTACAAGTATGACCTTTAGCCCAAAGTTCATTACATTTGTAGCAAGTCTTATTTTCTTGTCTTTAAGGGACAAGAAGAGCTGAAGGTTTTTTCTTCTCCACTGGTAACTTATTTGTAGTAGGTTTTACTACCTCAACACTTTGCTTGTAATTATTATACCTGGTTTCAAATTTGTGGTTCAATAATATTTTATTGCATATATTAATAAACCCAGAAGTATCTCTGATGGTTTCAGTTCTAGCAACAATAATGTCTCTGACTGATATAGGCAATTTATATATTATTTTCTCTTTCCACTCATCATAATCCATTTTTGTATCCATGGATTTCATGATTTTTATTAAATTCATTAAAAATAACATGGGTTTATCTCTGGCATTTGGATTATATCTGGCTTTCTCATACAATCTTTTTTGAGTGATTCTAAATTTTGGGACACCAAATTGTCTTTCAATTAGTGCCTTCCATTCATTCCAGGAGTAGATAATTCCCTCACTAAATACAGATTCAAACCATAATAAGGCCACATCTATTAATAATGATATCAATTTTGAAGTAATTTCTTCATCAGGTAATTTGTATGAAAATTTTAAGTTATCATTTCTCTGAATGAATTGTTTCCAATCAGACTTTGAATCCCTGTCAAAAGAAGGGTACTGATCTAACTTAGGCCAGCTCTTTTAGTTAGTTTTTGCTTTCCTAACCTGAGGAATATTAAGTAATTCACTTTAGAAAGATGATCATTTGTTTCATCCTTTACTGATTTTATTTTCTCAGAGCCCATGAAGCTATTTTCATGTTCAATCATTGGTTTATCATCTGAGTGTTTCATAAAAACTGGTACTTTTTCCACATAGGAGGTATTGTCCTTTACTTTATCAGTATTTTTAAAATTTTTTAGCTATTTCAATTACTACTCTTTGTAACCTATCCTTTATTACAGGTACATGTGTTAAGGTATCATTCACATTTGAAAAAGACAATTTTACATGTCCCTCTATGGTAGCCATAATATTCTGAGAATGTTCTAATTTATTTTTTAAATTTCTTAATCTCAGAGTTTAATCTTTTATTTTCATTGGTTAATTCACTATTTGAATTTTCAATGATTTTAAACCTATTGGCTGTGGTATTCAATGATTGTGTGAGGTTTAATAATACACTTTCTGTATTATTGTTTGACCCTCTAGAGAATTCTTCCAATTTTTCAATTCTTAATGATAATTTTCTAATGATCTTTGATTCCATTGGATTTTCTTTTAAAAAAATATTCAATTTCTTCTGTATCCAATTAAGAAGACTCATCATCAGGCTCAAGGTTTACTTCATTTGGTTCCATTTTAATGTGACTAGTATTATCCTGGTGATCAATAAAACTATGTACATTTTCATCATGTAAAGAAAAATTTAACATGTTATTTTCAAATGAATAGTTTTTTAAATCTTTATCAATTATATCCTGTAACTCTCTATCAATCTCATTACTTATGAGTAATTCATTGTTAGTATTATATAATTGATCATGAGAAGATGGATGACTTACCAATGTCTTATTCCATTTACCCTGCCTCTCCTTGCCTTTCCCCTGTAAGGGTGATTTCTGGAGCCCTGCTGTGCAACCAGTCACACTTCCATTTTCTTACTGTAATCTTTTGGTCCTCCTCTTGGGCTGGAGGTGTGGCTGTTTCCACCATGGAATTGTTGGGTGCACCAGTTGTTGGTTGAGCTTTTATTTCCACTAGAGCTTGTTTGACTTCTATGAAACCCTGTGCAGCTTTTTTTTCCAGAATGTTCATCTGGTCTACTATATTTTTGACTCTTATTGTTAGGGTGTTTAGAAGAGTGGATAGGGAGTGAATTTGTTCTTGCAAAGTATTTTTTGTTTTCTTTATTGATACTTGTTTTGAAATTCTTTCCTTTTCCATTAGAGACATCTGTAGAGTGTTGCTGGTAGTGGGAGAATCATGTACCTCCATTTGAATATCCTGTAAAAGGTCTTTCAGCTTTAGGTCTTAAGTTATAAGGTTTTGCATTATTACTCACAAAATCATTTTTTTTGTCACACATTTTTACATGGAAATCAAAAAATTGAAATTTGAGATATTAAAACTTCAAAAAGGAGTTTTATCAGTATTAATAAATAGTACTGAAGACAATTTAATTGATTAATTGTAGGTATTAAGTGAATTTATAAGTGCCAAAAGTCAAATATGATTTTATGTGGTCACTTGATTTAACTGCTCCACAATATGTAGCTGTGTTTTAATATTTAAAAATGAAAATTTTTCAGTGATATTCTTTCTAAATATTAAATGAGTTTTACAAACCAATAAAAAGGGATTAAGAGTCCTGTTTAACATAAAAAAATTAATCAGTTTTTATTATCTGGTTTATTATCTGCAAAGATCACAAAATTAATTGGTCAATTGACAGACTCCCACTAAGAACAATTTTTATGTTAAATTAGTGGTAAAATTGTTGATTCAATATCACAATTTTATTATATAACAGGGCTCCTTTTTCTGAAATCACTATATAAGTGACCTCAACCTGCTTTAATTATCCAAATATTTCTATAGGGATTTCCTTTACTTTCAGCCTCTTTTTTGAATTTTTTTACTTACTGGAAGATAACCAACTGAATTCTTGAGGAAAGACCCCCAATTGTCAGGCTGAGATCAAGTACAGAGATGTGAACTATCTTGAATGGTCAGTTTTCTAGAAGATTTTAATGGTCCTATTTGAATGCTGTAGTACAAATCCAATAAGTATTAAAATATAACTCAATATAAGGGTCTCAGTAATTTTAATCTCACTAATTATAAATGGGTTTCAATCTTATAGTTGGTAGAAAAATAGATGTAATAATTCAGATACTATTCAAAGACTTTATAAGTGCTATTGATATGTATTGTAATTGTATTGTTTATATGTTTGATTGTGATCATAAAGAATGTAGAAAACAAGACCAAAAATCCCCCTCCTTTTATACCCAATAACTTCCCCAATGACCCCCTTGATTTACAAGCTGTATACACAGTTAATGATGCCCCATTCAAACTAATAGAAATTTTCAACAACATAAAGAGTGACCAGTAACATAATTATAATGATATCACCCTCCAAAATCCTGCAGTAGTAGGGATAATCCATCAAAAATAAAGAATAAGCAAAAAAGAGAGTATATGCATGTAATACATTAAAATAAAAGACTGAAAAGGGAAAATTAAAACTAATTATTACTCAATATTGAGGTTTATTAATATTAGAAAATATGGGGCTAATCATGAAATTAAACTACGTGAAATCCCCATTCAAAAATAACCAAAATTGACTGAGAAACCACTTAAAAACCCAAAAACGGGCATGGGATGTGGGGTAACTACATGCAGTCCTTGGAAGGCACTTGCATGAGTAAATCCTTGACTAATTTAGGCTAATTTAAGTGTGGTAGTGAATTAAAGTTGCCAAGCTTGAGGTTATTTATGAAATTAGTGCATATAACAAGGTCAATGCACCTATAATTAAATTGGGACACTAAATAACTGCCTGTTGCCTATTTTAGTATGTTTCCCCCCAGTGGGCGTATAATGTGGGGTAATTATAGTGTGAAAAAGCTGACTTTGCTAAAAATGAAGCTATTCACATGGGAAAAATGCAGGCAGTATGTGGCCAATACACAGAAGCCATTTCTGGTATAAAAAACACCAAATTTAAAAAGTGTTATTTTTATGCATTTGAGTAGCCAAATTGATAGTCCTAATTAAGAAAAATTGATCTGTAAAGGCGCATTTCAAATATAATTAAACTTATAGTGCATATATTCAACTTTTAAGTGATTTAAAGCATATTTCTTGTTTTTCACAGAAAACAATGAAAACAACAGCTTTAAGTCTACTTAAAAATTAAGTAGACTTATGTTTAAGGTCTGTAAGGCTACCCTAGCATATTCCAACTTAATTTTAAGTACATAAGACTTATAAAAGGTCAATATATGCATTTATATAAGGTGTTATAATGGCATATATTGTATTTTCACTTATGTATACAACTTGTGTACCTTTATGTATTGTTCCCATGTATACTACATGTGCTTAACATAAATTATAAGTACTTTTTACTCAGTCCTGGGTATATCCAGGCTGACAACAACAATGAACCAAGGCTCCATTCACATTCTTTTACTATCTAGATTTTGAACATAGCATCCAAATTTTATTTCAAACAATATTTTCTTTACATTATTTGTGTTTGAAAATTACCATTTGTTCTGCTTCTGAACCAATTGCCTAATGGAATTGAAACCTTAACCATCTGAAGGCACTTCTTTCATACAGCAATTCTACCAATATATATATATATATCTGCATCCTTTCAAGTGCCATAAACCATCACCAGGGGAAATTTGGGGGGAGGGGGACAGTCCCTTCACTGAGCACTTGTTAGGCAAGTTATTGATCCACTTATTGAACACAATTTAAGCTTGGTTGTGCACAAAGGCAAAAATGATTTTCCAACCATGTCCAAGCTGGGCTCAAACAAGGTTACACAAGGGAACTTGCTAGCAAGTCCCCCCCCCCCATTTTCCCCCTGGTGTATTAATACATGAGAGTTACCAAAGTATTGGCAGCCAATGTGATTTGAAAATAGCTTTAAAGTTTTCTAGACTTTGAAAAGTAACTTCTGAATAATAAAGTTCATCCTTCCTGAATCCACAACACATCCAACTCATCTTTTTTTTCTCACCACATTGACTTTTTAAGGAATAGCTATCGAAAATTATAGGCATTAGGATGTCTCATCTTAATCACCAGAAAAAAATTGGGTACCTGATAGCATGTGCCAATCCCTATTTTTGATTTTACTCAGTTTCAGCTTAGGTGTAATTATTCTGGAAAGACCGCGCACTGAAAAATAAGCACATTAGCTTGCGCAGCATCAAATCTGAGTTACTCTTGAATCAAAGATGAATTGAGGGATTGGCACCTGCTAACAGGTGCCTGATGTTTTTTTTTGTGGTGAATGTAGTTTTGTTTTTTGAAACCCCCTCCCCCTCCGCTGCAAAAGAGGTTTAGGAATGAAAGATTTTCTTTGTATAAATAAACTGTACTTGCTAATGAGTCAGAAGATAAATCTTTGTGTTGGTATATATAATATATATGATTGATATTACGAGTGTTATTCAAAATTTAGGGGTATGCATAATTTTTGTCAGATCGCGTTCTCCCTGGATTTTTGGTTTCGTATGAAAAAAATCTAACAAATATGCTAGTACGGGAGATTTATGCTGTCAGCGTCCCTTTTGTGCTAGGCACTTCATCTGAACCCGTTCGTTCGATAGCTTGCTTGATAGCCAATGCAAATGCCTTAAAGCTGGCCTCAGCTCTGGAATGGAATCCCACCATTCTGCATCAACGTGACTGCTCTCTTTCGTGAAAATATATATCATTGTCCAACTTACTTATGATGATCATTTTCCCCTTTAAGCACATCAACGTGAACAGTTATCATGGCACCCATTGCAAAAGAGTAAAATATATGGGGAATCATTTCACATGATAAGTCCCCAATTTTTTCCCTCTTGAGCTGTATATCAGTCGAACACGAAGGTCGATTGGAAATGTCAACCACTGCACGGGCAAGTGCCTAAAAGTGAGATGAAACCCAAAGGTTTAGTCATATATACAGTTAGAACCGGGATAGAAAAAAAAATAGTTAAAAATAAGTGTGAACCTCGTCTAAGGGAGCAAAACCAGTGCCAAATCGTCTGATGCCTTTTGTACCTTCGCCATTTTCACCGTGTAAGGCTTGATGAAATGCTTGGCCAAGTGCGATAGCAACGTCTTCAGCAGTATGGTGGTCATCGATGTGAAGATCTCCAATACACTTCAATTGAAGCGATAAACCAGAGTGTTTGATAAACGCATCGAGCATCTGGTAAGATTGTTCAGGTATATCCCATCAGCCAGTATGCCTTTTGGCAAGTGGTTACAACGAAAAAAAAAAGGTTTCAAACATGATTTAAGAATCCAATTCCAGTATCAATTTGGATGACTTGTTTAGATTGTGGAGGTATATCAAGTGTTAATAGAAGGTTGATATCTGTCTCCTTTGTCTTTCGATTGATTGATGCTGACCGAATGGGAAATGCCATAGTGGGTGGATAAACAGAGATTGTGGGGAATGTGTACTTGGAGGAGTGATCAATGAGAGTGAACTTTTTGTTTTATAGTCAGAGTTGCCTTAAAAGTGAAATGATAAGATAAAACTACAAGAATAGACATGATTAACTAGATGGGTATATAATATACATATCAGAGCAATACCTACACTGAAACAAAAAAGTACAAATAGACCACCAGTTCAACTGAGTGTTTTGACTACATTCAGACTGTTGTCAAGCTTTACCAGAGCTTAGCAAGGCACTATTGGTGATTTTTGGGCACTCATCCTGCGACAATGGGATAGCTAAATAGGGGGTATCAATCTTCAGGGATCCGCAATTAGGGATCAGGAATTTTTTTTCCCGGGATCAGACATTATTAATTGCGGAAGATTCTTATCCACTAGCCCCAGGGCTAGTGGATAAGAAATCCACGATAATGCATTATCCCGCCTCTTATACCCCAATTTCCATTCCTAATTCCTGATCCCAAACTCATCTCATCCATGATGGATTTTTAAGAAAGTCACATGACTTATAATTGCTGATGCCATCCTTAAGTATTTCCTCACTCTATGCTACTTAATTTTGGTGGCGAACACTTAAGTTTTTTTTCTATCTACACACCCCAACTGCACATTTGGCGGTGAATTCCCACTTCCCTCATCACTTAACCCTTCCACCGGCAACAATGAAACACCTCTCTACTAGGAAGCTACTTCACTCAACAATGAATGCTATCACTTTTCTTTTAGTTCTTTACTATAAATCTGACTCTGATTTGGAAGATGCTTTAGCTTATATGTGTTTTCTTTCCAAAAAGCGTTACATCATCACCAGGGGGCCAAATCTTTATCATGATCCCCGATATGATCTGGCCTCCATTCTCAACATTCCTCATTTAAACTTCACACAACTTTTTAGAACTTCTCCCGATTCTTTCTTCAAACTTTATCAACTCATCTCCGATCATCCTATCTTCCATAACAATTCTCATAACAAACAGCGTAATCCTGCCATCCAACTTGCTGTTGCTCTATGTCGCTTTGGCTCAAATGGAAATGGTGCTGCCGTAAGACGTTTGGATAATCTCTTTAACATAGGATATGGTACCGTGATATTATACACCAAGCGCTGTATGATTGCTATCCTTTCCCTCAAGTCTCAAACTCTTGCTTGGCCAACTCCAGAACAGCGACTTGAATCCTCTCAAGTAATGCAAGCTGAAGGTTTCCCTGGCTGTATAGGTTTTGTTGATGACACAACCATCCCTTTGAGTCAAAAGCCTGCTCATGATGGCAACCATTATTTTGATTGCAAAAAAAGGTTTCTTCAAAATCTTCTCCAAGTTCTCATCTTTCACAATCTAACTTTTAATCTTCTTTCTAGATACTCTATTGCCGTTCAACTTGTATGCGATGTCAATAAAAAATTTATTGCTTTTCACAGTGGCTGCCCTGGATCATGTCATGACTCTTCCGTCTTCCAAAGAATGAGGATTTCTCAATCCCCTGAATCATACTTTGACGAATCTCAGTACCTCCTTGCAGACTCAGCATATGCAAGTGGAAAGTACATTATACCTGCTTTCCGTGGTGCAACTTCAGAAAATGACCCCAAAACTAAATTTAATTATCACCTTGCACAATCAAGAGTACGAATTGAACATGCTATAGGTATTTTAAAGGGACGATTTTCTAGTCTTCGGGAGCTCAGAATCCAATTTCAAAAAAAATTGGAGATCAAAACTGCAAATCATTGGATCTTGACTTGCGTAATACTCCACAATATTCTAGCTGATTTAAAGGATGAGTGGAATGATCTTTATGAAGAAGAGGATCCTGAACCACCACTGGCACTCCCCTCCCTTGATTCACAAATCATTCAATCAACCGGCATATGCCCCATTATAATGCCAATTACTCTTCAACATTTCTCTTCACCCTTTTAATTTTTTATTTTTATGTTTTCATACTTTCCAAATGTCCTCATTGTGTACTTTAATCACTTGGTTTTGTATTTTGGTTTGTTGCATATTCATTTTTTTTTTTGAATTTACGGTGAATATCTTTTTTTTGGATGGCTCATTGGTTTTCTTTCACTTCCTCAACATGAAATTGCATATTTTCTTATATCGCATATTTTGTCAGTGATTTTTTTTTTCATTCATCACTCATATCCTTTTCATCCTCTCCTCAAACAACCCTCAAATATTTTGGTTGCATTTATTTTCTCAACTCAACTCACCAGGTAGGTCATTTTTTTTCTTTTTTCATGGTTTTTTATTTGCTAATCATGATTTTTTTTTTTTGCTTTTTTTTTGCTTTTTTTTTGCTTTTTTTTGCTTTTTTTTGTTTTTTTTGTAAGTGCTTCTATTATTTTTGTTCTAGGGTAAACTAATTTTTGTTTTGCTTTTTTCTCTTTTTTATCTTTTTATTTTTTTATTTTTTTTTCTCTCCTTCACCTCTCTTTATGATCCTCAAGGCCCCCCTTTTTCCCTCTCTTTACCTGTCTCTGACCCCCTTTTTACCCCCTTTTTAGCTGCCTCAAATCCCCCCTTTCCCCCCTCTTTAGGTCCCTCATCACCCCCTTTCCCCTCTTTATAGGTGCTTCAATACTCCCCCCTTCCCCTCTCTTTATGTCCCTCAAACCCCCCCCCTTCACCTCTCTTTTGGCGCCTCAAACCCCTCCCCTTCACCTCTCTTTACCCACATCAAACCCTCCCTTTCCCTCTCTTTAGGCACCTCAAACACCCCCCCTTCCCCCGCTTCTACTCACTTTACCCCCCTACCTAATCATTATATCCTCCTCTACCCCCCCCCTGTTTATTAACGAACGATCATTACAGATCGTTTGTTAACATGGAGGTGGGGGGGGGGGTGGGTGTTGGGGAAAGGGTTTGGGAGGGGGTAAGGAGATTGGAAGGGGGGGGTTTGAGGTGCCTAAGGAGAGGGGAATGGGGGGGGGTTTGAGGCGCCTAAGGAGAGGGGAATGGGGGGGGGGGTTTGAGGCGCCTAAGGTGAGGGGAATGGGGGGGGGTTTGAGGGAGCTAAAGAGGGGGGAATGGGGGGGGGTTTGAGGCAGCTAATGAGGGGGAAAGGAGGGTGATGAGGGACCTAAAGAGGGGGGAAAGGGGGGTATTTCAGGGGGATTTTGAGGCAGGCAAGGAGAGCATTTGAGGGGGAAAAGGGGACTTTAATGGGAGATAAAGATGGGTTACTAACTTTCAAATAAAGATACTAACAAATTTTTGTTTGTAATTTTGATTATTTTTTTTATTTTTTTTGCAGTAATATAGAAAAAAAATATTTTTTTTGCTGATAAGGACTGTCCCTCTTATTTACAAAACAAAAAAGGTTTATAATTTTATTTTTATGTTTTCTATAATTAATTTTTGTGATTTTGATTTTAATTAAATAATTTTTTTATTTTTTGTTTTGATTTTACTGATTTTTTTTTTCATGATCTTGTGAGAAGGTTTTTAATAACCAATCTTCAGGTTCACTTTTAATTTTTTTTTTTTTTTTTGTGTTTTAATTCTTACTGAAATTTTCTTTTTTGAATGAATTTAATTATTAATTTTTTTTAATAGGATTTTGCTTTGATTGTGTTTTTTAAAATAAAACCTCAGGTTTTTTTTTTTATAATTTTTTTTTTTGGAAAATTTTTTACTGATTTTTTGGTTTTTTTTTCAATTTTATTTTTAAAATAAAAAAACAGCTTTTTTTATTATTAGGTAGGAATTTTTTTTAAAAAAAATTTGAGTTAAAATTTTATTGACAATTAATTTTTTTTTCAGATCAAAAAAATGTCTTCTTCTTCTGATTCACCCCTTACTTCTCTCTTATCTTCATCTTTATCTTCTTTATCATCTTCATCTTTATCATCTCTATCATCTTCTTTGAGATCAACTCTATCATCTTCTTTGAAATCAACTTCCATACAATCATCTTCTAAATCATCAAAAAAAATTAAAGATAATCAGTCTCATCAGAAGAAAAGATATTTAAAAAAAAAGTCTCTCTGCGAAAGTTATTTTCGTCATATCCCAAACATTTTTTTTTATAAAACTAAAGTAGATAAAAAAAATCAATATCTGAAAAAATTACCAGAAGATATCAAATATCTAACAGAATTTGAAGATGATCGAGTTGTTGCAGTTATCAGCAATGCTTTTAAGCCTCAATTCATTTTGGAAGTTCATTCATTCGATGGTGTAAAAGATGAAGCTTTTAATCAACTATCCGATCTTATCATAACTCTTTATCAAATGACTTTGGTTCGATTACCTATAAGGAATAAGAATTTGTTGGGTGGTATCATGATTGGTTTTGGTTGGAGACCTGGTTTTGTCAAAGGATATTCTCTTGGTATGTCTAATAATTTTTGTTCCATTCTTAATATCATTTCACTTATTTCAATTATATAGGTATATATTCATTGCTCAATAATATCACTAAAGCACAAAAAGATGAAGATTTTCGCTTATGGGACACTCTACCCTACTTTAATTCTTTTCTTGCTCTTCGACTCAAAAAGCTCTGTAATAAGGCATTTGAAAAAAATCATGACCTTGCAACCAAAGTTGGAATACCGAATTGGTGTGACTCTGAATGGGAAGATATCAGCCACGAATATCTTTTATTTTCTAATGTTATTATCACTCATTCTGGATTCCACAATAGGATTCATATCGATAGGAATGATGCCAATTTTCTTACTTTTGGAATATTCTCATATATCAATCCGATAACTGGCCACCCAATACCATCTCCAGCTAAAATCAAAGGACATGGTTTATATTTTCCAGACCACCGGTGCATCATTGATTTTGGTTTGGGAAATGGTATCATCGAAACTATTTGGAATTCTTCTAAGGATAATCATCAAACGACCAAAGCTCCTCCTGGTTTGAAATCCTGTCAAGATTTCACTCATTTCGGTTGCTCATTTCAAATCAGTAATAAGTTGATACAAAGAATCAATAAGGTAAAGAAAGAAGGTAAAGTTATTCGATTTAAAAAAACTTTATCTAGATCCAAAAAGTATGGGGATTAGAGTTGTCATCGAAAATTTTATATTTTTTCATAAATTTTTAATAAATATTTTTTATATATCAATTTTCTCAAATAATGTGATGAGCCATCGACCTTGTGTTGTATAACAGGTAATCATGATAACATTTATTTGTTTCATGGGGTTCCTCTTTCCTATACCTGTAGAAAGTCCCAAACTTATGTTTCTCGACTTGGTCTGCATTTTGGCTTGAGGGATTGTCATTACTTTAAACTAGGGAAATTGATATATATTAGATATTTATTTAATAATTTATGTAATTATATTAAATTTAGATGACTTCCACCCCTTACTTCAATAAAATGCAGGGAAGGGTATTGCCAAATTTTCAAATCTGACATGCGAAATTGATGACTTAGAAAAATTTTGGTGATACCCACCCCTTGCTTCAATAAAATGCAGGGGAGAGTATTGCCAATTTTTTTAAACAGATATAGAATTTTTTTGACTTGTAAATATTTTTGTGATACCCGTCCCTTACTTCAATAAAATCCATGGGGGGTTGTGCCAAAATTTTTTATAAGACTTGTGAAATTCTTGACATGTAAGAATTTTTAGGATACCAGTAAAATGCAGGGGGTAGTAAAGCCAAATTTTCATATAAAACTTTCAAGATTCATGACATGAAAGAATTTTTGTGATACCCACCCCTTACTTCAAAAAAATCCAGGGGTGGGGGATTGTCAAATTTTCAAAGGAGACTTGAAAATTTTATTTAAAAAAAGAATATTTATCATTAAAATACGATATTTCAAGAAATACAGAAAATAATTGTAAAATTTATGTACAAATAAATATGAACACATGAAGTGTGAAAGAAATAAAAGAAACTAGTCAACAAAAAATTTCATTAAACGTTCTATTTCTTCAACAGATTTGTTTGCTTTAATGCATTCGATCAAGAAATCTTTCTTTTTAGAACTTTCTTGGAGATCATGCTTATACTTCATCTGTTCCATTAAGTTTTGATGCTTGAGTGTTTTTTCTTTATTTTTGGATTTTTCAATACTAAGAGTTAACTCAAACTTCTTCTCCTCCAAATCTTGGGCCCTACCATCCTTCTGTAAAGAGAGCTCAAACTTCTTCTCCTCCAAATCTTGGATCCAATCATCCTTCCGTAAGGAGAGCTCATACTTCCTCTCTTCCAAATCTTGTACTCTGTCATCCCTCCTTAAAGAGAGCTCGTATTTCTTCTTTTCAAAGCTCAGTGTCTCTTTAGCAATTTCCACTTGTTCTAGAGTGAGAATAAAAATTAACATAAAGTAGAAGAAAAGCAGAGTAAAGTAATAAGAGGTATGATATCACTTACCAGCATCACGTTTCTCTAAAAACTGTTCCATCGAAGAAAAAGGTGTTTGTGATGAAGTATCACTTTTTTGTCTTCTTTGGGAGAGGAAATTTAGACTAGTTGAAGCCCTTCTCTTTTTGTTCAACGTAGCATTTTCCTCCTCATCATTGTCACTAGCTTCAGACTCAGTTGATTGAGGATCCTGGGTTCGTTCATCAGCCTTTTAAGAAATAAGAAAAATATAAGTAAATAAAAAAATAGAATTGATAAGATAAAAGAAACAGACCTGAGTTAGATTGGGTTGGGTTAAATCGCCAATAGGATCAATAGCAAAGCTATCTAGATTCGTAGAATTTAGAAGAGGGGAGGCTTGAGTGGAGGAAGAGGATGGGAAAAGATTTGCTTCAACATCATGTTCGGAGATAGGATCTTCTCCATCCAACATGTTTACAGGATTAACATCGGCTCGCTCTCCAAAAATTGCATCCATCTCTTTAAAGTAAGGACATAAAGAATCAAGTTTATTGTCTATGGATTTTATACCCTTAGTTATATCAATGTCAGTAACCCCAAAACCAGTGGAAGATGAAAGAGCCTTTGCCTTCTTGTATTTTTCTCGATAATGCTTGAAGCGTTCAGACATCTGTTTAGGCAAAAGATCAATCCTTCCCTTGGTCTTATTGCGTAATTCATTTGCCATTAGAAGATAGCCATTAACTTTTGATGTGGGGGGCCGTCCTACTTTAGTGGAATACTCAGTACCAAAACAAGAATCATAGTTAGATTTGGTTTTCAGCCAGTTGATAAGAATGAGATGATCATCTTTTTTTAATTGAACAGTCTTTGATTTCTTGGCTGAGCGGGGAAAAGAGGAAGTAGTGGGAATTGAAGAACAACTGGGTGATAGCTGCCTTTGAGAAGATCTAGGATGACGAGGCATGTTATTATAAATGAAGATGAAAAGGAGCAGAAACAAGCAGATGAGATAGCGAGATGAAAAGGAGAAGAATCAAATAGATGAAATGGGGAGAAATTCTGAGCGGATAGAATGAACAGGAAGGGATGAGAATGGAAGTGCGCAGCAAGGTAGAAGGCTGGGATATCCAGAAAGTTGTCCAAGATGTGGTTATGGAAAATTGAGTAAATAAATGTCGGATAAGAGGTGAACATTGACACGTAAAGTGTCTAATAACCCAATTATTAGCAAAAATAATTGCGGAAGATAATTGGGGTATGCAGATTATTTTCCGCAATTAATTTAATTGCGGATCGGTCAACATTGATACCCCCTAATATAGTCATTACATACACACGTGCACAACCTACTATACATACACAGCTATTCTATTTTATCTTGCAGGGTTTTGATGATTTGAAAACACTTTTGACCCTCCTCAGCCCCCCCATTTGCCTCCACACTTGCAACCAGACACATGGAAAAAAATGATATGCTTGTCAAATTTAGTATTTTTTATTGTTGAGATAAGATACAGCTATTGCATACAATATGCACTAAGTATGATATCCCCAACGGTGATATCCATGCACAAATTGAGGATATTGCAGGGAGGGACATAAGGTCAGAAAAATAAATGTAAGAAAAATAAGTGCATGAAAAATAAGTGTAAAAAAATATTTTGTTACCATGAGAAATTTTCTTTTTGAAAAAAATGTAAAAAATCATAAAATAAAAAAATAAATAATAAATAATAGGAGATCTCAAACATTACCATATACACCACATAAACATGCCACAAAAAAGGTACCAAACCTGCCATCAGAAAGTGAAATACCAGGTGTATTTCAACAGTGTGTTTGCCACCAAACATGCCTTCTTTTGGGCCAACAGAGTCATCAAAACACTTCCCTTCTTAATCATCATTAGTCAGCACTAGGTACAAAAACACCATCATCTTACACCACACAATATGGGGGGCGGACTTGCTAGTGAGTCTGCAACCTTGGACCCAAACTCACCACAGATTGAACACACATTGAGCTATTGATAAAGGAACCATACAATCAGGGCTGAACACCACTCAGCAGAACAGTTTTAGGTGGGTGTTCAAGTAGAGTTCAGTATAGGTTCAGTATGAGTTCAGTCTGAGTTCCATCTGAGTTCCATCTGAGTTCAGGTTGAGGAGTTGCTAGCAAGTCCACCCCCTATATTACATAGTGTTAGTGTTTTATAACCTATTCATTAATGGCTTATTCATATGCATGGAACAGGGGGTGTCAGTTCTGGCAAATCCACACTTATCTAAGTGCAGATTTCTGAAACACACTAGCCCCAACACTGGTGGATTTCTAAAGTGAAATAAGTCACTTATTTCACTCCAATCTGCACTTTCTCAACCAAAAGTGCCAATTTCACCATAAAGTCCCATTTCAATGATTTTCCAGGCATCATCCCATTCATATACAGCACTCTGCAGCATAGCGCTTTATAACACAAAACATTGTACAACATTTACATTTCTATACCATATAAGAGTCATTCCTTCTTCACTCTCAAATCATGATAAGCTACATC
Organism: Hemileia vastatrix; assembly: GCA_030280995.1. Classification (NCBI taxonomy): domain Eukaryota; kingdom Fungi; phylum Basidiomycota; class Pucciniomycetes; order Pucciniales; family Zaghouaniaceae; genus Hemileia; species Hemileia vastatrix. Next base: position 22,146,620 of record JASXTE010000004.1, on the reverse strand, counting down.
AAGCAATGACTTTCATAGCTCTTGATTTCCTCTTGGACTCTGATTGAAATTTGGATTCTGATCTTGAAGAAGATTTTTTTTTATCAAAATGGCCAGGAAACATTACCTTCTTCCTAGAGCGTGTAAAGACCTGAGAAGGCAGACTACCACTAGTGCTAACACTAGCCTAAGACAGGACTGACTATGCCAATTGGCAGTGAGACTACAGAGAAACTGGATTTACTAGATAAGTTTTTCAATGGAGAGCTCTCCACAGCGCTTGCCCCATATAACCCCCTTATGCAATATCCACTCTTCTGCCTCTTTAAAATGCATTGTGCCCATAGCGCTCCTCCTCCCTACCTCTCAACCAAATCCTAACATTACCCCCTCTTTTACCCCTCCTGTCCCCTGTGCTCCTTCTCAAACTCCTTCAACCTTTCCTTTGCATTCACCAAATTTTCCACCCGTTCCCAAGACCTATCTCCAACCCCATAACCTTTCCAATTCACCAGGTACTGAACCTTTCCCATATACACCCTCTTAGAAACAAACTTCTCCACTTCAAACTCCTCTTCATTTCCCACCTAGATTGGTGCTGGTGGCTCTTCTGGGAATCCTGGAATTGTATCTTCTTTATGCTTTGTGAGCAATGCAATGTTGAGAACTGGATGTACTTACCTCATTGAGATTGGTAGTTCCAGTTCAAAAGCTGAGTCAGATACCCTGCATTTGACTTTGAATGGCCCCACTTTCTTGTGATCTAATTTAGCACTGGGGCGCAATGTGGAAAGGAGACATGAGTTTAACCAAGCCTTGTCACCTACCTGTAGCACACAATTATAGGTCCTTCCTTGATTGTTGAGATAATTTGAGAGCTGCTTCTAGTTCCTGTCATATACTCAATATTCTTTGGATCCGCTCTTCTGCTTCTGGGACTTGTAACATGGATGGGGTACCAATTGAGAATGTTGGGTGATATCCATAGTTGGTGTAAAAGGGTAAAATGCTCGTTTCAGAATGTGTCATAATTCTTATGTTTCAAATAATATAACCTTAATTACATTAAGCTTATAACTTATAAAATATGGTTATAATACATATATATATAATTATTACTCTATTATATAACTTAAAGTAGTTTAAATAGATTATCAGTAGCCTAATAATACTTATTAAGGTGTTAATGGAGTCATAATATATTTATCTTAAGTGATAATAAGTAATTATAGACATACATAAGCTTATATGTATACATAAACCCCATATTCAGTGAAATATGTAGTTATATTATGAATATTTAGGTCTATAAGTGGGCTTTAACCTCTTAATAGCCTATAACCTTTTTATTTCTGCTTATTTTAGGTCATATGGACATACTCAGTGGACTCACAATGCCTACAAAAGTATATACACCTATTTCAGGCACATATATCCAGTTTGGACAACTTAATCTGCTTCCTAGGATGGATTTTCATGGATTTATGAGTTGGGATATGATTACTGGGTTAATATGGATGCTTGGGGATGCTGATGGTGGCTTGGAAAGTTAATTTGGTTCCTTTATATGCTTTGGGTTTCATTATATACTCTGTGGATGAGTTATTTTACCTGTTTCTTTATGTTATCAGCTTTGATCTGTTTATTCTATTTATGGTATGGGTCTGTGGTATCATTAATTGTGATGGAGGGTCCTTACTGGAGGTCTGGGTGTTGAATCTGCTTGAAGTGGACATTATGGGGAGGTTATGGGCCCTCACAGGGCTGTAATTTCCTGGGATAGCAGTGACATCATCTGGATTGAAGGTCTGTGCACTCCAGTGGATTTTGGTATAAGTAAGGGAGGATTTGATGGGCTATTGGACATCACTTACTTACTATAAATTAGGGGGTTTCAATGTTCAGGGATCTGCAATTAAATCACCATGGGAAATCTGGGGGTGAACTGCTAGCAGTTCCCTCTTTTTGAAACTATCAGGAATTTGTCAGGAAACTGTTGGGAAACCATCCTGAAACTGTCAGAAAGATGTTTTTAAATCTGATGAAAAAACATTGAAAAAATAAACTGTCACAGATTGAATCCAGAACAATCCCTCCTTGAGCAGAGCTTAAGAACCACATTGAACATCAGTTAATCTCAGGTTTGGCAAAAGGTTGAACAACATCACTTAGCATACCTTAATATTCAAATATTAAACTTGAATATATGTTGCGTGTATGATATAGATGCATATGCATTTGAATTTGCATGGTGGATACTTAGTGCATGCTAAAAATTGATGTGAAATGCCTATCCAAAGTGTATGCATAATGACTATGAAGAATAAATATGCATAAAAAATATGCATAAAAATATGCATAAAAATATGCATAAAAATATGCATATTGAATATGCATTAAAAATATGCATATTGAATATGCAAAAAAAAGGTGCATATATGTATATGAATAAAATATATTAATATGCATATAAATCTGTATAATGAATATGCATATGAATATGCATAAATATGCATAATGATTGAAAAATGCAAAAAAATGATGCTTAACGAGTATATTTTAAGCATAAATAGAAATATGCAATATGAATTTATATTGCATACAGATAACACTGGCAAACCATTTTGACCAAAACTCATACTAAATTTTCATTCTGGACTAAAGGTGTGAGGGAAGGAAGAAAAACAGTCCGACGTTAGAAAAATGCTACATGCACTCATTTTGTAGCAGAGCAAATGAGAAGTGCTGAATTATGTTTGGTGCCCATAATTTAGTATGATATCATAATTTTATTTAATTGTTTTCAATATTGAAAAGACTTTAGGTCGGTTGGTATGGATCTAGCTGTGCCAGGGTCTAATCTAATTATTTTAACAATTTCTTAATAATTAACGGGCTTTAATACAAAAACAGGTTGTATTTTTTGTGGGATATTGGATATGATAAGGTCTTTTGTAAAAAAAACTTATATTGTTTAAAAATATTCCTGAATCAGATGTTGGATAATCACTACAAAAAATTGTTGTACTGTGGGAAATAAAATATATGCACAAGCAGTAAAGAAAGGACCAAGTGAACCCTTTTTGTGCAGTGGGAATCATTAGAGTGGAATTGTGGATGAAAAATATAATTCATTATTACCATTTTATTTGATCAAAAAATTTATAATATTAAAAAGAACTATTGATTAATTGGTATTTGACCTTTGTGCCTCACTCATATTTATCATTTGATTGATTTTTGTCACCATTATGTTATTAATATTATAAGTATAGCAAAAACTCGTGTGCCAAATGCATACCAGGTGATGTTACACCTTTTATAATATTATTAAATAAAGGTAAAAAAATATGAAAATGATTTGTTTTACAAAAAATAAATCGATATCCAAAAGCAATATGAGGGATAAAAAGGTAAAATTAAAGGGATCAAATATGAAATAAAAAATTAAAGTGAAATTCCTCCCATCAAGAGCAAGTAGACATGTTGGGGTGAACGCCCACCAGTGGCACTAAACTTGGACTATAATTTCTTTTTTGTAAAAATAAAAAAAAATCCACTGGAGCTTTACCAAAACTTCAGGATGACAATTTTGCCATATCAAACAATTTCTAGTGCAATTATTGAAGAAAAATTCATTTTCATTGCAATAGAGAGAATTGATCACATCAGACTGCATGTGACCAAAAGTGTCCAGCACAAGTTCGGCCGAACTTGTGCTGGACACTTTTATGATGGAGGTTAGCTAGGGTGGAATTTTTCTTCAGTTCATCTGGTATTTCTTATAAACATGTCCACTGGTATTTGATCTTTGTGCCTCACTCATATTTATCATTTGATTGATTTTTTGTCACCATTATGTTTTAATATTATAAGTATAGCAAAAACTCGTGTGCCCAACACATACCGGGTGATGTTACACCTTTTATAATATTATTAAATAAAGGTAAAAAAATATGAAAATGATTTGTTTTACAAAAAATAAATTGATATACAAAAGCAATATGAGGGATAAAAAGGTAGAATTAAAGGAATCAAATATGAAATAAAAAATTAAAATAAAATTACTGCCATCAAGAGCAAGTAGACATGTTGGGGCAAATGTCCACCAGTGAGGCTAAACTTGGACTATAATTGCTTTTTTGAAAAACAAAAAAGTGCCAATCTGAGGTTTAAAAAAACTTCAGCAGAACCATTTAGCCATATCAAACAACTTCTAGTTCAATGATTGAGAGAGAATTGATCACACCAGACTGCATGTGACAAAAAGTGTCCAGCACAAGTTCAGCCGAACTTGTGCTGGACACATTTATGACGGAGAGTAGCTAGGGTAGAATTTTTCTTCAGTTAATCTGGTATTTCTTATAAACATGTCCATTGGTACTTGATCTTTGTGCCTCACTCATATATATCATTTGATTAATTTATTGTCACCATTATATTATTAATATTATAAGTATAGCAAAAACTCGTGTGGCCAACACATACCGGGTGATGTTACACCTTTTATAATATTATTAAATAAAGGTAAAAAAATATGAAAATGATTTGTTTTACAAAAAATAAATTGATATACAAAAGCAATATGAGGGATAAAAAGGTAAAATTAATCTCAAAGAGATCAATTATGAAAAACAAAATACTAGTAAAATTCTTGCTCTCAAGAGCCAGTAGAAGTGTTGAAAAAAATGGGAGCCATCAGGGCTAAATTGTAATAAGTGACCTTTTTTTTAAAGATAAAAAATTATAAACCTGAGGTTGGGAAGAACAACAGGTGGATGATTCAGCTAAACAAAACTAATTGTAGTGAAGTTTAATAAAAAAATGTTTTTTTGTTGCCATATAGAGAATTGATCCCATCTGACTGCATGTGACTAAAAGTGTCCAGCACAAGTTCGGCCAAACTTGTGCTGGAAACTTTTATGATGGAGAGTAGCTTGGGTGGAAATTTTATTCAGCTCCTTGATCTTGTATTTCTCATAAACATGTCTACTGGTATTTGATCAGTCTGTATCTTTCATATTTATCATCCGATTAATATTTTATCACCATTATATTATTAATGTTATTAGTATAGCAAAAACTTGTGTGCCAAATGCATACCATGTGAAGTTATACCTTCAATAATTTTTTAAAATAGACGTAAATAAATATGGAAAGGATTAGTTTTACAAAAATTAAATAGAAATTTAAAAGTAAAAAGAGGAATAAAAGAGTAAAATAAAAGTCAAAGAGTTCAAATATGAAAAAAATACTGGTAAAATTCCTGCTATCAAGAGCCAGTAGAGGTGTTAAAGCAAATGGGAGCCATCAGGGCTTAATTGTAATAAGTGACCTTTTCTTTAAAGATAAAAAATTATACACCTGATATTGGGCAGAAAAGCAGGTGGATTATTCAGCTAAACCAAACTACTTCTAGTGAAATTTGATAAAAAAATTTTTTTGTTGCCATACAGAGAATTGATCCCATCTGACTGCACATGACCAAAAGTGTCCAGCACAAGTTCGGTTGAACTTGTGCTGGACAATTCTATGATGGAGAGCGGCTGGGGTAGAATTTTTCTTCAGTTCATCTGGTATTTCTTACAAACATGTCTACTGGTATTTTATCTTTGTGCCTCACTCATACATATTGTTTGATTAATTTTTTGTCTTAATTATATTATTAATTATATAAGTATAGCAAAAAATCGTGTGCCAAATGCATACTGAGTGATGTTACACCTTTTATAATATTATTAAAAAAATGTATAAAAATATTAAAAATATTTATTTTAAAAATTATTAATTGATATCCAAAAGCAATATGAGGAATAAAGAATTAAGTTAAAGCAATCAAATATGAAAAACGAACTCCAAGTATTATTGCTAATATCAAAGGCCAGTAGAGATGTTGAAGCAAATGAGAGCCATCAGGGATAAATTGTACTAAATTGATTGTTTTTTAAAGATAAAAAATTGTGTACCTGTGGTTTGGATGAACTCTAGGTGGATAATTCAGCTATATCAAACTACATCTAGTGAAGTTTCTTATCAAATAATTTTTTTCATTGCCATAGAGAGAATTGATCCCATCTGACTGCACCTGACCAAAAGTGTCCAGCACAAGTTTGGCCGAACTTGTGCTGGACACTTTTATGATGGAGAGTAGCTAGGGTGCAGGTCTTCTTCAGTGCAACTGTTATTTTTTTAAAACATGTCAAATGGTATTTGATCTTTCTGTGTTATTCATATTTTATTATCTGATTAATTTTTTGTCATTAGAATATTATTACTTTTATTAGTATAGAAAAAACTTGTGCGCCAAATGCATGTCATGTTATATTACATCTTTTATAATATTATTAAAAAATGTTAAAAAAATATGAAAATGATTTCTTTTCCAAAATTATAAATTAATATCCAAATGTAACATGAGTGATTAAAAAGTAAAGTAAAAGAGATCAAATATGAAAAAGAAAAATTCAAGAAAAATTCCTGCCTTCAAGAGCCAGTAGAGGTGTTGAAACAAATGGGTGCCATAAGGGCTAAATTTGATAAAATTTAATTTTTTTTAAAGATAAAAAATTTTTCACCTGAGGTTTGGAAAAACTCAAGGTGGATAATTCAGCCATACCAAACTACTTCTAATGTAATTATTTAGCATTTTTTTTAATTTAATTTCCACAGAGAGAATTGATCCCATCTGACTGCACCTGAACAAAAGTGTCCAGCACAAGTTCGGCCGAACTTGTGCTTGACACTTTTATGATAGAGAGTAGCTAGGGTGGAAGTGTTTCTCAGTACATCAGTTTTTTGTTTTTCACATTTCTATTGGGTTTTTAACTTTTTTTTATCATTCATATTTATCTTATAATTAATTTTTTGTCACCATATATATTATTAATGTTTCTAGTATAGCAAAAACCTGCATGCCAAATGCAAAATTGGTGATGTTACAACTTTAATAATATTATTATTGAAAGTTAAAAAAATATGAATATGTTTAGTTTTTATAAAAATAAATTGATATTTAAAATTAAAAAGAGTAATAGAAAAGTAATATGAAAATAAATGGGATCAAATACAAAATAAAAAATACAAGTAAAATTTTTACTATCAAGAGCCAGAAGTGGTGTTGGGACAGTTGGGGACCCCTAGGTCAAAACTTGGTCTAAACTTACTTTTATGTATAGCTAACAAATTTTGACCTGAGGTTTGGAAAGACTTCCAGGGGACAATTTTACAATATTAAACATTCTTTACTTCAATAATTGAGTGAAATATCATTTTTATTGCCATAGAGAGAATTTATCTCATATGACTTCATGCAACCAAAAGTGTCCAGCACAAGTTTGGCTGAACTTGTGCTGGACACTTTTATAATTGAGAGTAGGCATACAGCAAATCTTCTTAAACTCAAAAGGGATTTCTTATAAAAATTTCCACTGGAATTTGATCTTTCTGTGTCATTTAAATTTACCATTTGATTAATTTTTTGTCATCATTATATTATTAAAGTTATTACTATAGTAATAACTTGTGTGAAAAATGCATACCAGGTGGTGTTCCACCTTTAATCATATATTATTAAATGAAGGTATAAGAGTATGAAAATTATTTACTTTAAAAATTAAAAATTGATATCCAAAGAAATATGAGCAATAAAAAAGTAAAATAAAAGGAATAAAAAAAGAAAAAAAATCTAAGGAAAATTCCCACTATCAATAACAAGTAGAGGTGTTAGATCAAATGTGCACCACCAGGGCTAAACTTGCACTATATTTTCTTCTTTTTTAAACCAAAGAAAGTGTCCTGATGAGTTTTGGAAAATCATCAGGAGGACATTTTGGAAATATCCAACTACTTATTGTGCAATGATTGAGCAAAATGTCATTTTCATTTCCATAGAGTAAATTTATCCCATCTGACTGCATGCAACCAAAAGTATCCAGCACAAGTTTGGCTGAACTTATTCTGGACACTTTTATGATGGTGAGTATCTAGGGTGCAGGTCTTCTTCAGTTCATCAGGTATTCCTTATAAACAAATCCACTTGTATATGATCTTTCTGTGTCATTCATATTTATCATTTGATTCATTGTTTTTCACCATTATAATATTAATGTTATTAGTATTGAAAAAACTTGTAAGCCAAATGCATACTGGGAGATGCTACATCTTTCATAATCTTATTAAATAAAAGTAAAAAAAATATGAAAAGTATTAGTTTTACAATAAATAAATTGATATTTGAAAGAAAAAACAGGAATAAAAAAATAAAATAAAAGTGATTAAATATGAAATTAAACATTCAAATAAAATTTCTGCCATCAAAGATAATTTGAGTTTTCAGACCAAATTTGCACCACCAGCTCTAGATTTGGAATATGTTTTCTTTTTTTTAAAATTAATAAAATTGTCCACCTGAGGTTTTCCAAAAAATCAGGAGGATAGTATAGCAGTATAAAGCTACTTCTTGTGCAATGATTGAGCAAAAATTCATTTCAACTTCCATTGAGTAAATTTATCCCATCTGACTGCATGCAACCAAAAGTGTCCAGCACAAGCTCAGCTGAAATTGTGCTGGACACTTTTATGATGGAGAGTAGCTAGGGTGCAAGTCTTCTTCAGTTAATCTTATATTCATTTTAAAAATGTCTATGGGTATTTGATCTTTCTGTGTCATCCATATTTATTATTTGATTATTTTTTAGTCACCATTATATTATTAATGTTTTTAGTATAGCAAAAACATGTGTAATGAATGTACACTGGATGATTTTACAACTTTAATAATATAATATAATAAATGTAAAAAAATGTGAAAGTTATCAGTTTTACCAAAATAAAATTGATATTTAAAAGCTAAAGGATAAATAAAAGGGTAAGATTAAAATTAAAGAGATCAAACATGAAATAAAGATATTAAGTATAATTTCTGCTATCATGAGCCAGTAGAGGCTTCAGAAAAAATGGGCACCATCATAGATTAACATGGATCAAATTTACTTTTTACCAAAGGAAAAAATTGTCTACCTTAGGTTTGGACAAACTTCCAGGGGACAATTTGTCTATATAAAACTACTTTCAGTGCAATGATAGAGTGATAATTCAGTCTCATTTCCATAAAAAGAATTGATTGCGTCTGACGGCATTCAACCAAAAGTGTCCAGCACAAGTTTGGCCAAACTTGTGCTGGACACTTTTATCATGAAGAGTAGCCAGGGTGCAAGTCATTTTTAATCATCTGAAATTTCTTATAAACATTTCCACTGTTATTAAATCTTTGTGCCTCACTCATATTTATCAATTGATTAATTTTTTTTCACCATTATATTATTAATATTATCAGTATAGCAAAAAATTGTGTGCCAAATGAATACTGGGTGACGTTACACCTTTTATAATATTATTAAATAAAGGTAAAAAAATATGAAAATGATTTATTTTACAAAAAATAAACTTCTATCCAAAAGCAATATGAGAGGAATAAAGTAAAATAAAAGAAATCAAAGATGAAATTAAAATCCAAGTTAAATTCCTGCCATAAACAGAAAAAAGAGATGTTGAATTAAATTAGCAAAATCAGAGCTAAACTTGCACTAAATTTTCTTTTTTGTAAAAATAAAAAAAAAATCCACTTGAGCTTTACCAAAACTTCAGCATGAAAATTTTGCCATATCAAACTACTTCTAGTGTAATTTTATATCAAAAATTTATCTTCATTTCCATAGAGAGAATTGCTCCCATCTAACTGCACCTGACCATAAGTGTCCAGCACAAGTTTGGCCGAACTTGTGCTGGACACTTTTATGATGGAGAGTAGCTAGGGTAGAATTTTTCTTCAGTTCATCTAGTATTTCTTACAAACATGTCTACTGGTATTTTATATTTGTTCCTCACTCATTAATATCATTTGATTAATTTTTGGTCGCCATTATATTATTAATTTTATAAGTATAGAAAAAACTCATGTGCCAAATGCATACCAGGTGATGTTATGCCATTTATAATATTATTAAATAAATGTATAAAAATATGAAAATAGTTTATTTTAAAAATTATTAATTGGTATCCAAAAGCAATATTAGGAATAAAAAATTAAGTTAAAGGGATCAAATATGAAAAAAGAAATCCAAGTAATATTCCTACTAACAAAGGCCAGTAGAGGTGTTGAAGCAAATGAGAGCCATCAGGGATAAATTGTACTAAATTGACTTTTTTTCAAAGATAAAAAATTGTGCACCTGTGGTTTGGATGAAATCTAGGTAGAAAATTTGGCTATGTAAAACTACTTCTAGTGTAGTTTTTTATCCAAAAAATTTTTTTCATTGCCATAGCGAGAATTGATCTCATATGACTGCAACTGACCAAAAGTGTCCAGCACAAGTTCAGCCGAACTTGTGCTGGACACTTTTTTGATGGTGAGTATCTAGGGTGCAGCTCTTCTTCAGTGCAACTGGTATTTTTTTAAAACATATTCACTGGTATTTGATCTTTCTGTTTTATTAATATTTTATCATTTGATCAATTTTTTGTTACCAGTATATTATTATTTTTATTAGTATAGCAAAAAAACATGTGCCAAATGCTTACAGGGTGATGTTAAAACTTTAATAATTTTATTAAATACAGGTAAAAAATTATGAAAATGATTTGTTTTACATAAAATTAATTGATATCTAAAAGAAAAAAAGGGATAAAAAGAAATAGGTTGAATAATAGGGATTTTATATGAAATTCAAAATTCAAGCTAAATGTTACTTTCAAGGCTCAGAAGAGGTGTTGGATAAAATGGGCATCATCAGGAATAAAATTTTACTTAATTTGATTTTTTGAAAAACTAAATGAAGTTTTCAACTGATTTTTTTCCAATATTTAGTTGGACACTTTATCTATATCAAATTACTTCTAGTACCATGATTGACCAAATTAAATCCTCATTTCCATATGCAGAATTGATCCCATATGGCTGGACTAGGCCAAAGGTGTCAACCACAAGTTTGAGAATTCTTCTGGTGGACACTTTTATGATGGACAGTAGTAGGGTGCAAGTCTTCTTTAGTTAATCTAGTATTCCTCATAAACATTTCCAACTTATTTTTGGCCAAAAATCAGGCGGAAAGTTTTTCCATATAAAATTACTTCTAATGCCATGATTGACTAAAAATTGATTCTCATTGCCATATAGAGAGTTGATCCCATATGACTGGATCTGGCAAAAGTGTCACCACAATTTTTGATAAACTTAAGTTTGAAAATTTTATGATGGAAAGTAATTGCAAGTCTTCTTCATTTCATCAAGTAATCCTCATAAAAATTTCCACCTGTATTTTGGCCAAACTTCAGGTGGACACTTTGGCCATATTAAATTAATTCTAGTTCCATGTTGATAAAAAACTGATACTTATTGCCATATATAGATATTAAACCCATAAGACTGTGCCTTTCCAAAAGTGTCTACCTGAATTATGGCTAAACCTCAGTTGGACACTTTTATGATGCAGAGTAGCTAGGACAAAAGTATTCTTCAGTTAATTTGGTATTCATAATAAATTTATCCTCCTGAAGTTTATCCTAACTTGAGGTGGAAAATTTCGGAAAGCACCAGTTAGTCACTATCCATCAAAAAAGTGTTCACCAAAATTTTGGCTAAACTTGTGGTGGACCCCTTTGATCAGCCACAGTCAGATGAGATCAACTCTTTAGATGGGAATGAGGATGATGTTTTGGTCAATCATGGAAATAGAAGTAGTGTGATGTGGCCAAATTACCCCCCTGAAGGTCAGACAAACCTCAGAAGGACACTTTTTAGCAGGGAGTAACTGAGAAAAATCCATTTATCAGAAGGAAAATTTTTTATTGGATAGATGCCAAGGTTTCATACTTGTGTATTATGGCCAGTATTAATTTTGAAAGTGTCTGTCCAAGCAATTTCATTGCCCATCATGACTCATTTTGTTTTAAATGTTTCAAACTGCATGATACAGTATTAAGGTGTCACATAGTATAATTAAGTTCTATTAAGTGACCTCCTATGAAGCCTAAATTTATAATTTAATATCTTACATAATAATTATTTTTATATAAATTCATCAATATTTTATTTTATTATCAAATTTAATAGAGCAAGTATCCTGAATTATTATATATGCATAAGCTTAGGTTAGATCAATTTGTGTTCAATTTGTGCTCATCAGAGGACCAAAATCAAGTTCTGGAGGATCAACTTGTGCATAATTTGGAATCAGTTGATATTCTGTCTATAATCAATCTGAGAATAAATGTAAATCTAACTCTAATTTACTTATGTTTATAAAGTATTCATAAACCTGGCATATTTAAGGGACACTCTAAATTTCAAGAGAGGGGATTGCTAGCAATTCACCCCTAGATTTCCTGTGGCAAATTAATTGCGGAAAATAATCTGCATACCCCAATTATCTTCCGCAATTATTTTTGCTAATAATTGGGTTATTAGACACTTCACGTGTCAATGTTCACTTCTTATCCAACATTTTTTTACTCAATTTTTCATAACCACATCTTGGACAACTTTCTGTCATAAACACATGTTGCACAACGTTCTGCCATAACCACATCTTGGACTACTCTATGGATATGCCTCATGGATGTGATGAGTTTGGGATCACGAATCAGGAACGGAAATTGGGGTATAAGAGGCAGGATAATGCATTATCATGGATTCCTTATCCACTAGCCCCGGGGCTAGTGGATAAGAATCCTCTGCAATTAATAATGTCTGATCCTGGGAAGAAAAATTCTGATTCCTGATTTCCAATCCCTGAACATTGATACCCCCTATTAAACAAACACTATAAAACAATTATCATCATATATAGATATATTATAAAGCAGTTATAAATTGATATTATCTTTATATAAGCTATAGCTATATTTTATTGATCTATTTTCCACAACTAGCATGCATAAAAATCCAAGTATTGTGAGTTTATATTGAGAATAACTATTTTATTAGTCTTCCCCTGAGTTTTAATCACTAAATCATTTATCAATAAGTAGTTGCACCATTAATACTTACTATTAAATCATACTTAGATACTAGCACACACTGACAATTGGGGGTCTTTCCTTAATTATTACTTATTATTTAGTATAAGCCTTAGGATGTGATTTTTACTCTAGTATATCTCAAACAAACCAAATATTTGGGTCTGCAGCACATTAGTGGGTCATCATAAATCAGTTATTGCAGAGAAGAACCCTTATAATAATTGTACTGATTTTTTATAATAAAAATTAGGTATTTACAGTAGTAACTGTACCCAATATAAACCCAATTTCACTTGGTATTTGGTCACCAATATAACACCCAATTAAATTGGTATTTGGTTAAAGCTTAATAAGCTAACTATTCACCCTTATAAAGTTCTAGTTAAACTTATTATTTTATTTTCAACAGATTTTTTCAATTTTTCTTATATTTTATTTAAATAAATAAAGGTATAAATTCAGGGTAAGCTCCAGTGCTTACATTAGTAATTGTGTTGCTAATATTTTTTGTCTACTAATTACCATATAGTTTTTCCCTTTTGTAGACATGAAAATTTTGTATTTAAGACACAATTAGTGCTCCACAGGACAATGTAAGTGAAAAACCTGCTTATAACACCAGGTCTAAAGCTAAAAACATTGCTCCAGGACATCACCATGGAGGGTCAATCCTACCCACAACCAGAGTCTATGAGTATAGAGGAAAAGGACACCCTTCTAAAAAATATAACAATCAAAAAGACTTCACCTCCTCTGCAGGATCAACTGTCCCATCTGGCCAGACAGGTTCTGAAACTAGAGGAATCAAATTCTGCCATGCTAAAGGAGGTAGAGAAGTTGCAAAACAACTGCAAGGTGGGGTTCCAACAAATGAATCAAACCTTGGAAGAGTTAAATGTAGGGAAGCCAAGCCAAAAACCCCCTACCCAAGGAGGGTCACATCATTCCCAGGAAAAAATCTTGGTAGAGAAATGGAAGTGGGATTGGTTCCATCAGCAGTGGTCCAGCCACAATTGCAACAGGGATCTACCCCCTCATCAGACTGCCTTAGCTCACCCTTACAAAGGAAAACAAAAGCACCAAAAGTCAGGTCTTGCTCCTATCCCATGGTAAGTAGATTACCCTCTCATATTAAACACAATACTGATGATTACAATATAGGTAATGTTATTGATGTAAATTCTGTACAGAAAATTGAGGAGGACTTAAGAAAATTAGGGTTTGATGTAGATACACCTGATTTATCTTTTGTTAATAAAAACAGTACTATTTATAATAATAATACAGTTAACCCTCAGTTTGCACCACTTATTAGTGAGATGAGAAGTTTACCAAACAGTGAAATCATTGAGAAGGAATACATGGAGTATTTTAATAATAACCCAACTGTCCATATAATTTTTTCAATATTATTGAATAGAATGACTGAGTGTGAGGAACAGACAATTAATCTCACAAGTGATACAATTTTGTCCTTGAAATTGAACATTTTTCAACTGGAAACAAGAAATAAAGAATTAGATAATGAACACTTGGATCTAACTCTTAAATATGATTCTTTAAGCAATAAATATAGTGAACTTTCAAACAAATTCTGTGAGTTAGAAAAAATGCATGAAGCGCATTTATTAAAATCTGAATCAAGAACTAAGTTATCTTTTACACAAACAAATCAGATTGTCTCTGATCTTTTAAAAAGATTAACTAAAGTTGAAATTGAAACTGCTAATCTACTAATGAATCAGGATAATCATAAGTATACACAGTATAATAATAATCCTTTCATTGGCAAAAATGAATCTAAAACATTTCCCACACCACCACAAGCAAAACCATCTGGTGGTAGTGTCAAGTCTGAGAGAACAAATGTAAGTCACAAATCTGTGAAAGAGGAGATACAAGATCATTTATCCAGAGTAAATGAGTTATTGAATTTACCTAAGATTAGTGAAAAAAAATCAAATCAGAAGAACTGACCAAAGATTGATCAGTACCCAACTTATGATAGGGAAGCCAGCTCTGATTGGCAACATTTTATTCAAAGAATTGACAACTTAAAATTCTCATATAAATTACCAGATGGAGAAATAACATCAAAATTAATTTCTCTATTTAAGGATTTTGCTTTATTATGGTTTGAAGCTGTTTTGAGTGAGGGTAAAGATTACTCTTGGGATGAATGGAAGCAACTAATTGAAAAACAATTTGGAGGTTCTAAATTCAGGCCTACTCAGCAAAGATTATATGAGAAAACTAGGTATAATCTCTTGAATGGTGAAAAACCTATGGTATTTTTAATGAACTTAAATAGAATATTAAAATCCATTGAGCCAAACATTGATTTCAACTTATGAAAAGATAAGATAATATATAAATTACCTATATCTGTCAGAGACATTGTTGTAGCTAGAGCAATAATGGTTAATAAATATTCTGAATTTATTAATATTTGTAATGAAATATTATTAAACCATATGTATGAAGCAAGGTACACCACTTATAAACAAAATAATGAACCTGTGAAAAATTAGAATTTAAAAACACTTCAGGAGAAGCAGAAATAACATACTGCACCTGTAGTACCTAAAAAGTATGAAACTAATACTTGTTATGAGTGTAATAAGCCTTGGGTTAAAGGTCACAAATGTGAGAAAAATATAAATATAGTTGAAAATCAGCATGAATCTGAAAATGACACAGAAAAAAGTAAAGATTCAAGTGATTTTGACAGTAATATCTCATATAGTGATGAAAATGAAGTCTGTTTGTTGGAAGATGATTTGTCCATCTTTGAAACTCCAATATTAAATATGGACTCAAATGAATCTGTAATGAATTTTGAGGATGCTGAAATCATTAAGGATATACAAGCTGATAATTTAGAAATGACACCTATCACGGTTCCAGCTATCATTTCTGGAGAAAATGTAAATATAGTGTTGGACACAGGAGTCGCTGGTTTTGTTGTTTCTAAAAATAAATTACAATAAATTGATAGTGAGTATAAATCAAAGCTTGAACCCCTTCAAAGTAAAAATTGGAGAGGTTTTGGATCAGTACTACACCCCATTGGTAAATACAAAGCTGCTGTTTTCTTTAAACATCAACATGGTTATGTTAGAGTAACTTGTGACTTTGTAGTAATTGATAATACTAATTGTAGTAACTGTTTTATCATTGGAAATGACATTCTGACAAAGTTTGGTGTGAAATTATACCCTTCTAATAATAATTTTACAATTGGAATGAATGGTAAAAGGAAATTTAAAATAAATTCTTTTAACACAGTCTAATACATTGAGTCAGTGATAAATATTCCGTGCAAAGGAAGAGAATCCAATGAAATGGAACTTCTGGAAACAGAAATTTCAAAAGCATCATTTGGCACTCAGATAAGTGAAGCTGAGAAAACAAATATTTTGGACATAATTAAAGCATTTCCAATGTCTTTTGAAAATGGAACCAATGAACTTGGCCTTGTAAAAGATCATGAGATGAAAATTAGTTTAACCTGTGATATGGATAATATTCCTGCTAGTCTTAAAAAGAAATCATATGCTTCTTCACCAATGAAGAGGAAATACATAGAGGAACATATTAAGATGTTATTAAAAATGAATATTCTTGAGAAGTTTGAAACTACACCATATATTGTGTAATATCACCAGTGCTAATTTCTTATGAACAAGATAAAGCAAGACTGTATGGTGATTATAAAGCATTAAATACATTTACAGTAGATGATATTAATCCCTTTCCAAGGATTTCCTCTATACATGCTACCCTTAAAGTTCTAAGTATATAAGTTGACTAGATGGAAATAAAAGGTACCATCAGATTCCTGTAGAAAAGAATTCACAGACCTTTTTGTTGATAACAACACATATGGGAATATATAAATAAGTCAGGATTCCATTTGGACAAAAAATGATCCTTCAGTATTTCAGAAGTTAATGGATATAAAATTCCATAATGAAATGATTGAGGGATGGATGATGGTATAAATTGATGACATCATAGTGTTCTCTAAGACATATGATGAACACTTAATCCATTTAAAGAAGGTATTTCAAAAAATGGATGAAATAAAAATGACCCTTGCATTGAAAAAATGTAAATTGGGGTTTGAGTCTTTAAAAGTGCTTGGTCATATTTTATCTGGCTTCCAAATATGTGTAGACCAAAATAAGGTGGCTGCAATCAAGAATATTAAAATTCCTGAAAATTAAAAGGATGTACAATCTTTTCTTGGTATGTGTGGTTATTATAGACAATATATAAAGAGCTACAAATTAATAGCTGCAACATTGACCACACTGATAAAGAAATCAGAAGCTTTCATTTGGAATAATGAAAGACAACTGGCTTTTGATAAGTTGAAAGAATGATTGATTACAGCTCCTATCTTGGGATTACCAGATTTCCAATTGCCATTTGTATTGTATAAAGATGAAAGTTTTATTAGTCTGGGTGCTGCTTTGAATCAAAAACAACTTATTGAAGGAAAAATGTCAGAAGTAGTAATTTGCTATATTTCACATACTCTAAGAAGTAGTGAATTTAAATATGGTACTACTCAACTTGAATGTTTGGAAGTAGTATGGGCTCTTGAGAAGCTACATTATTACCTTGAAGACCAAAAATTTGAGTTAACAACTGACTGTAGTGCAGTTAAGTCACTCTTAAACATGAAACTCCTAATAGACATATGTTTAGATGGAAATTTGCTGTACAAGAATACAGAGGACGGATGACTATTAAACGTAGAGCAGGAAGCTTACACTCTAATGTAGATCTGTTATTTAGAGTACCTCTACCAAATAATGATGATAATCCTGATTATGCTCCTGAAACAGAGATTATTAACATTTATGTCATTTATATTATAGATCTTGAGGATGAATTTATGCAATCAATTCTCAATAAATATGCTTCAGATTCTGACTTGAGTAAACTTGCTACAATATTAAATGATCCATCTAATGCTTCAATGAGTGTTTTAATAAAAACATTGCCACATAAGTATAAAGAAGCATTAGAAAAAGGAAAAATTCCATTGAGGATGGTTTTCTATATTACAGGAAAAATTAAGCAATTTAATTGTAATTCCCCCTTCAATGAAGGAGTTAATGTTAAATATATGTCATGATGATAAATTAGCAGGTCATTTTGACTTCCATAAAACATTAACCAGAGTAAAAAATACAGCTTGGTGGATTAACATGTCTGATGATGTTCAAAAATATGTTGAGACATGTGATTCTTGTCAAAAATCTAAAAGATTAACAGGAAAAAGAGCTGGTTTATTACAAAAAATTGAGCAACCAAAAGCTCCATGGGAATAAGTTGACATGGACTTTGTAAAAGGTCTGCCAATAGCAGGGCATAAGAGTTATAACTCCTGCTGGCTAATTGTAGATAGATTTACAAAAATGTGTAAATTTATTCCTACCCACAAAGAGGTTTTTGCAAAGGACTTAGCTTTTTTATGGAGGAAAAAATGTTGAATATAGCAGGTTTGTGCAAAGTAATAGTCTTAGACAGAGATCCAAAATTTACTTTTGAGTTCTGGAAATCACTTATGGATGTTTCAGGGTGTCAATTAAAACTTTCTACAGCACACCATCCACAAACTGATGGACTAGAAGAAAGAATGATACAAAAATTAGAAGATATGATAAGAAGATACTGTGCTTTTGGTCTTGACTTTAAAGACAATGACAAATTCACACATGACTGGGTAACCCTTATCCCAGGTTTAGAATTTGCATACAATAGTACAGTACATTCTGTCACTGGAAAAAAGCCATTTGAGTTATGGTTGGGTTATGAACCTAATACCCCTGCTAAAACTCTTAATAAATTAACTAGATTGAATATTCATCCAGGTACAAAATCTTTTCTTCAGATTCAAGAATTATGCAAAAATCATGCTCAAAAATGTATAAATAAGGCATTTGAGTATGAGAAGAAAAGATGGGATAAAGCCCATAAAGAACAAATGTTCAAAGAGAGTGATAAAGTCCTTATTTCTAAACCACAATTCAATTTAAATAGTATTGTTGAATTGAAGGATCCATTCATTGGACCATTTGTAGTAAAAAAGATGGTTGGTAACAATGCTGTTGCAGTTATTCTATATGCACCATATGATAGAAAACATCCAGTATTTCCTATTTATCTTATAAAACCATACCATTCTAATGATACTGCTCTATTTCCAAGAAGATCAGGAAGGCATAAACAGAAACCTGAAGAAATATTTGAAAAGGCAGAAATAGAAAAGATACTTAAAAAGAGACACCTTACTAAAGAAAAGGGAGTTGAGTATCTATCGAGGTTTAAAAATAAATCATGTGAATATGACCAGTGGATTCCAGAAAATGAAATCTCTGATTTTAAAAATCTCTTGAAAAAATTTAAATCCAAATAATACTTTTTAATTCAGTATTTGTATCATAAAAATTTTAAAATTATTTTTCTATTCACTCCTTACTTATTAATTAAATGTATTAACATTTTTTTATAGTTTTTTTGGGTGAGGGAGTTTCAGCCTAGGTATCTCCAGGACTGAGTAGTTCTTATGTTTAAAATAAGATAACCTTAATTACATAAAGCTTATAACTTAAAATTAAGGTTAAAATACTTATATATATGATTATAATACATATATATATATTTATTACTCTATTATATAGCTTATAGTAGTTTAAAAAGCTTATTCATAGCCTAATAATACTTATTAAGATGTTAATGGAGTTATAATATACTTATCTTAATTGATATTAAGTAATTATAGACATACATAAGCTTATATGTATACATAAACCCCATATTCAGTGAAATATGTAGTTATATTATTTATATTTAGGTATATAAGTGGGTTTTAACCTCTTAATAGACTATAACCTTAATTTTTCTGCTTATTTTAGGTCATATGGATGTATTCAGTGGACTCACAACACATACACAAGCATATACACCTATTTCAGGTGCATATATCCAGTTTGGACAACTTAATCTGCTTCCTTGGATGGATTTTCACGGATTTATGAGTTGGGATATGATTACTGGGTTTAAATGGATGATTGGTGATGTTATTAAGGGCTTGGAAAGTTAATTTGGTTCCTTTATATGCTTTGGGTTTCATTATATACTCTTTGGATGAGTTATCATACCTATTTCTTTATGGTATCTGCTTTTATCTGCTTATTCTATTTATGGTATGGGTCTGTGGTATCATTAATTGTGATGGAGGTTCCTTACTGGAGGTCTGGGTGTTGAAGCTTCTTGAAGTGGACACCATGGGGAGGTTATGGGCCCTCACAGGGCTGTAATTTCCAGGGATAGCAGTGACATCATCTGGATTGAAGGTCTGTGCACTCCAGTGGATTTTGGTATAAGTAAGGGAGGATTTGACGGGTTATTGGACATCACTTACTTATTACACATTAAAGAAACACTTTAACACAATTATTATCATATATAAATATATTATAAAGCAGCTATAAATTGATATTATCTTTATATAAGCTATAACTATTTTTATTGATCTATTTTCCACCACTAGCATGCATAAAAATCCAAGTATTGTGAGTTTATATTGAGAATAACTACTTTATTAGTCTTCCCCTGAGGTTTAATCACTAAATAATTTATCAATAAGTAGTTGGACCATTAATATTTACTATTAAATCATCCTTAGATACTAGCACACACTGACAGAATGTGTCTGGTTATTTTATGAGAATTCATCCAGTGGTAACATCTGTATCCAGTCATCTTGCTGATAGTTAATGAAAAAGCGCAAATATTTTTCAATTTCCTTATTCACTACTTCAGATTGACCATCAGTTTGAGGATTCCATGTTGTTGATAATATGGGATTAATGTTCATTTTCTCATGCATTGCTTTTAACAATTTATAGTTAAAATTACTTCCCCTATCTGATACTATACTTTCAGGCAATCCATATAATTTCCAGACATGCGCCACAATTAAGTCTGAAATTTCCTCTGATGTAACCTTAGTAGTGGTGGGGATAAAGTGTGCCATCAACCAATGTGAGGATAGCATTCTTTCCTTGAGACTTAATAATTCCATTATAAGATTGTAGGAGAGCTCCCTCCATGGCTGTTTTGAAATATTTAGTGGTGTCAATGATGTTTTTGTTAGAAAAACCTTATTCCTCTGGAAAGAGTTTCATGCCTCTACATAGCACTAGACATATGCCTTCATGGACTTTCAGTAGAAATTGTGATTCACAAGCTTTACAGTCTTCAGTGGTACTGGATTCCCTGCCATGCGGGAGTCATGCCTTAATTTGACCACCTTCCTCTTGAAGTCTTCATCATTTGGAACCACTATCATCCCATTCCAATATAGTTTTTCCCCATCTAGGTGATACTCCTTCAATTTTTTCCTTTCCAATACCTCTTTTGATAACAGCGCCTTTACCAACTCCTGAACCACCTCATCCTTTTTCTGATCCCTTCTTACCCATTCCTTCAAATCTTCATCTTCTAACTCCACCTCATCTAGGATTACCCCCTCTTTAAGGTCCCCCTTCAATAAAATAGCACCAACAGTATGTAGCTTGTCCAGTGCTGGGTGCATGTCAGGACATTGTGATAGCACATCATCTTTGCCACTTTTCTT
This sequence comes from Hemileia vastatrix, assembly GCA_030280995.1. NCBI lineage: Eukaryota > Fungi > Basidiomycota > Pucciniomycetes > Pucciniales > Zaghouaniaceae > Hemileia > Hemileia vastatrix. The sequence goes on along the minus strand of JASXTE010000004.1, from coordinate 22,124,965 downwards.
CCCTGGTCATAATGTAACAAAACATTAAAGCTACTTAGCAGTTCTTCCCAGTGTGCTTGTTGGCAAGTCAACTTTTTAGTGATCAGGAAGGTATCCAATTATTTATGATCTAAGTAAATAATAACTTGTAGTCTGTGAGGCCCTCCTTCCAAATAGTGGCTCCAGGTGTGTACCGCTTCTACTAGTTCCAATAGCTCCTTACCATATCTTTCATAGTTTAATTTGGTGCCTAGAAGAGTTCTTGACAGTTATTCTGCTGGGTGCAGGACATTTTCAGAATTGTATTGGGATAATACTGCACCTAGTGTAAAATATGAGCTGTTATGTTCCAGAAAAAATGGCTTTAAAAAGTCAGGGATTGTAAGAATAGGGGCTGTCAAAAATTGTCTTTAAAGGTATTCAAACAAATCTTTTTGGCTGCCTGTCCAGATAAACTTGACTTACTTCTTTGTGAGGTTGTGCAATGGTCAGCAAATGTGGAAGTAATTTTCAATAAAATGCCAGTAAAAATTTTCAAAGCCTAGAAATGACTGGAGCTCTTTTAATGATGTTGGTTTTCTCCATTCTTTTACTGTCTTTACTTTCTCCTGGTCCATTTTCACCCTATTTTTTGAGATGATCATACCCAGGTAGGGGATTTCAACTACTGAAAAGACACATTTCTCCTGTTTTAACCACACTTAGGCCTCCCTCAAGCTCTGCAAACAGTCTTTCACATGTATCTGGTATTCTTCCATTTTTCTAGAGTAAATCAGGATGTTTTTAAGTTATAATACCACATCTATGCCTATTCTGCCTCTAAAGATACTGTTGGTGAAATGTTGGAAAGTGGAAGGTGCATTACATGGACCAAATGGCATTACCAGAAATTTGAAATGACCAAAATTGGTGCATAATGCCAGTTTGTGTTCATCACCTTCTTTCAAACATATTTTGTGGTGACCTGCCCTAAGATCTAGGGACATGAAGATCTCTGCACCTTTAAGGCTATCAATTAGCTCAATAGTCAGAGGAAGGGAATATCTGCTCTTTACTTTCAGCCTGTTTAACCTTCTGAGATCCATACAAGGTCTTAATGACCCATCCTTTTTTCCTGAAAATATCACAGGGGCAGCCCAGAAAGATTTGGATTCCATAATAAAACAACTCTTTAAATTTTCATCTATCTTCTCTTTTAGCTCTGTTGACTCTAGGGTTGATAATGGGATTATGCAGCTAAATTGAGGGGTTGTTCCTGGAATCAGATCAATGGCAAAGTCATATGATAAATGAACTGGTAGGGTCTTTAATTTTCCATCTTAAAACAGTGGTAGGAATTCAAAGTAAGCTTCAGGGTTCATTTCTTTGAGGATTTTTGTTGGATTTTAGGACTGGACCTTGGCTGCAATCCTGGTGGATATGTTCAAAGCTGTTGTGTCACATTCCCACTCCTCTTCTTCCTCCAGCACCCCCTCTAAGTCCTGAATTTTAGAATCAAGAGAAAGTGTCAGTTCTTGTGGCAAGTCTCCTTATTATAATGAAACACCAGGAGACTCTCTGGGAAGGGCCCCTGACCCCTGCAAAGGCCAGGGAAAAAATTATTTCTCTGCACCATCCACCTTCCCATCTTCTGCCTTATCCTTCCTATTTTGTGCCTTTCATCTGCCTTTTGGCCCTCTCTGGTGCTCCCTGTTGGTAATTCATCCCCAGCCTGCTTCTTAGAATCAAGAGAAAGAATCAGTTCTGGTAACAAGTCAACTGATGATAACAAAACATCAGAAGACTTTCCAGGATGGGCCCCTGACCCATGAAAGGTCCAAAAGGCCAATACTTTAGCACCAGCATCACCTTTCCTTCCCATCTGAACCTTCTTTTCCTTCCATTCAATGTGTGGGTTATATTGGTCCAGCCATGTCATACTTTTCCTTCAGGTTTGTTGCATATGCCCTGCACTGCAACTTATTTCTGTCACACCAAAACCTGAAAAAAACCTTTTCTCTTACCTCTCCTCCCCCACCAGGGGATCTATCCAACATAATTAGATGTCTAGGGTGGTTCAATTTTTCTTTTTTCTTTTTATTTCTCTGTAAAAAATTGTTTTAGATAAAATAGTATGTGGCTCTACAGTCAAATAGGTCTTGTACATTTGTTGTGGCATCAAGGGTCATTAAAGGCAACTTTAGTATAATATGATTATCATTTTCTTCAAGTGGCTTACATGCTGATAATTCTTCTACCAAACCCTCCTTATTCTTTCCCTCTAATCTGCTCAAGGAGGGCACAACCTTCACTCCTGAGCACTGTCTTTTACCTGCTCCTTGCCTGTGCTATCCTCCATCTCACTAACCCTGGTCTTCCCCTAGCACTCCTTTACTACATGAACACCATTTACACATTGGAGGCACGTCCCTCTACTCATACACCTCTGGTATTCCTCATCAGATAGATTTTTTAACCACTAGTGCTGCGTACATTGACTGCATCAATGTCCATGACATTTGGGTCCCTGGAATTGGCCTCACCTGATGAGGCATAGCTGCACCATTGATGAGTGCCACTCCAACCATCCATTTTCTGATGTCTGCGCTTGTTGTATATTTGGATGGCTAGTTACATGAATGCTTGGAGGAAGGTTGGATGAGGGTTACTAATTAGGGTGTTCCTGGTTTTTTATGAGAGCCCATTTCTAAAGTGAAACATGAGTTCTCCTTCTCCCCATGTTGTAACATAGCTGGTGTGGCCCCAGAATTTGGACACATATTCAGAAACAGAGTGTTTCTTTCACAACTTGCCTAGAGAGCTCTCTGAGGTTGTGGTCACATCAGGGTCAACAAACACCAATTCAAATGCTTCCATGAACTGAGGGAAATCTGTTTCCAACTTAACATTTCCAAGGAATTCCTTTGTATATGACCTTGCCCAGTGTGCCGCCTCATCTGTGTGGTACAAGATTGCAAATCCCATTTTTGATTTCTCATCTGGGAACTGATGGTGGTTGACTAGGACATAAAGATTTGTCTGAAATGCATAATGATCCACCTGGGGACCTTGCTTTCCATCAAAGATTGCTGGGACAGCAATCTTTGGACCTTTAAGAAGAGGCTCTGGTGTTGTGGACCGTGCCTGTTCCTCAGCTTCAGAAGCATCCAGTTCTGCATCCATGGGGCCACGGTATGAGGGCCTTTCCTCTGCTATACATTCCATGAATCTGGAGTTTTGTTCTTGTAATTGTGCCATTTTCTCTTGCATTTCAGAAAGGGTTTCTGCGTCAGGTTGACCTGAGGGGTTCATTGTTCTTTGGTAGTGCTCCATTTGAGAGATTGGAAAAAATGTTAAGACCTGAGAAGACAGACTACCACTAGTGATAACACTATCCTAAGACAGGACTGACTATTCTGGATACAGCAGTGAGACTACCTAGACTGACTATGTTGGGACTGCCACCAGTTAGAGAAGACGGGACTGACTATTCCAATAGGAAGTGAGACTAGGGAGAAACTGGATTTACTAGATAAGTTGTCCAATGTGGAGTACTGCACAGCACTTGGCCCATATAACCCCCTTATGCAATATCCACTCTTCTGACTCTTTGAAATGCATAGCGCCCATAGTGATCCCCCTCTCCACCTCTCAACCAAATACTAACAGAAAGACTCAAGTACTTCATACTTCCAAATACACCATCCAAACACTTCTTAACCTATCTGTAACCAGTTTTAGACAGTTGTTCAGGACTTTTCAGGAAAGTTTCCTTAAATGCCTTGAGCTTATTCAGGACCAACCCATCTTTCACAATAATTCTCATCAACCACAATGTTATTCTTCAATTCAATTGGCCATCACACTATGTTGTTTGTGTGCCAATGGTAAAAGAGCTGCCTTTAAAAATTTGGAAAATGTCTTTGATTTAGGGTATCACTGCAAAAAATCAAGTGGCACCTGCTAGCAGGTGCCTATCCCTATATTCAGTTTTGATTTAAGAGTAAATTTTATTTGATATTGTGAAGGCTAGTGTTCTAATTGCTCAGTGTGCAGTTTCTCCAGAAGAATTACAGCTTCTCTGAACTTGAGTTAAATCAAAGATAGGGATTGGCACCTGCTATCAGGTACCCATGTTTTTTTTTCTTGTGTATGGATCTGTAAACACTTATACAAAACAATGCATCACTGCTATCAACTCCTTGGAATCTAAACTTCTCACATGGCCAAAGAAGAACAGCTTGAATCATCTCAGGTTATGCAAGAAGAGGGTTTCCCCGGATGTATTGGTTTTGTTTATGGTACTACTATTTCTTTGAGTCAGAAACCTATTCAAGGTGGAAACAATTACTTTGACTAAAAAAAAGAGGTGACTTATTTTTAATTTATTTATTTATTTTTCATTCATACTAACACAAACAGCTATATCTTCTCTATAGATAGTAAACTTACATTCAGCTTATATGTGACATCAACAAAATTTTTATATCTTTCTTTGCTGTCTATCTTGAATCATGTAATGATTCCTACATCTTTCAAAGAATGAGAATTTCATAAGAACCTGAAAAATTCTTTGATGAAGATAAGCATCTTCTGGAAGATTCTGCTTATTTGAATTGAAAGTATGTACTTTCTGCTTTTTGGGGAGCAGCATCTGAAGACAATCAAAATGCCAAGTTCAACAATCATTTGGAAAAGTCAGGAGTCTTTATTGAGAATTATATTGAAATCTTGAATGGGTTTATTTCCAGTTTGAGGGTATTAAGAAGCCCTCTTAGAAATAAATCCAAAATGGGGGCAGTGATCAACTGGATTCTGTGTTTCACTATACTTCATAACCTACTTGCTAACCTCAAAGATCAATGGTTAGAGTTGTAAGAAGATGGAGAAGTTGAAAAACCTCTGACTATATCCAACTCTTCTACTTCTCAAACCACAAGAATATGGGTGAAAATTCTTTCAATCACACTTTCATCTTAGGATATTTAACAATTTATTCTTAAATTTTTATGAATTTCATTTCATTTTTATCTACTATTACTACCTTCTTTTGCTTCACAAATATTACTTACCACTGGTATATATTCCATCATTATGCCAATAATACTCCAAAATTTCTCAATACAACCCTTTTAATTTTTTTTCATACTCTTCAAAAAGTCAAGTTGCATTTATTATTCTCTTGGTTTTTTAATCTTATTTTTGCATATTGAATTTAATTTTGAATTTTAAGTGAAAGTCTCTTTTTCCCTGTCTCACTTGTTTTTGTTCACCACCTCAAGATGAATTTTCAGCTATCACATAATTTTTCAGTAATTCTTATTTTTTCTTCCATCCCTCATATCCATTTCCTCCTCTCCTCTAACATCCCTCAAAGATTTGAAGTCTATTTTTTCAATTTTATTTTTATAGTTACTAATTGTTATTTTTTTCTTTTTTTAACTCATTTTTCTGGTAAGTTTTTTTGTTTTTCATTTTTATGGTAAAAATAACTTCTTTTGTTTCTCTCTTATTTTTTTCTCCATCCTACTATTTATCCCTCCTTAACCTGGTCATTTTCTCCATGTTCACCCCTCCTTGGTATAGACGTATCCCCCTTTCCCCCCTTTCTATTATCTTTTGCTTCCTCTAACCCCCCTTTCATCCCTTTTTGGCTGCATCTAGCCCCCTTTCTTCCCTCTTTGTTACCTACAATCCCCCCAAAAACCCCAGAAAACCACACCTATAACCCCCTCTACAACTGCTTTAAATCCCCCCTATACCCACTTCTTCCTCTCTTTGACCTAGCCCACCCCCCTTACATTGTTCAGTAAAAAACAAATTTCAACCATTGTTAATTAAAAATTGAGGAGAAGGGGTGCTTTAGAGAGTGTTTTGGGGGGCTTGGAGAAGGTTTGGTGCAGGTTTGGAGGGGGGTTTTGGAGAGGGGTTTGAAGGGGTTTTAAAGCAGGTTTGAAAAATCTTTGGAAAAAAAATTTGGAGGGGGTATTATAGACACCAAAAAGGGGAGAAAGGGGGCCAATGAGGCAGCCATAAAGAATTTGACAGAAATTTTTTAGAACATTATTTAACATCTTTCTTTTTTTTCTTTTGCAGAACTATACAGAAATATTCCTCAATTTCAATTAATTTAATAATTATTCTTATTTTTTTTTTGAAGAAATTTTTTTTTGGCTTTTTTTTAAAAATTATTTGAGTTTCTTTTGATTTTTAAAAAAAATTGATGGTTTTTTCACCAGTAAAATTTTTTTAAATAAAAAATGTCTGTTTCTTCAGATTCAAGCTTTACACCTCTATCTGCTTCTTTATCTTCTTTATCATCTTCTTTAAAACCTTCAATCATAATAAATGATGATTGATCTTATCAAAATAAAAGAGTTTTAAAAAAGAAAATACACTTGTAAATTCAATTTGGCCACATATCAAGAATTAATGATTACAAAACTAAATTCAATAAAAAAATAAATATCCCAAGAAGTTACCTGAAGATATTGAATATCACAATGAATTAAGAGGCAATGATGTTAAGGCAGTGATAAGTAATACTTTTAAACCTCAATTTATTTACACAAATTATTTATTTGATGGTGTAAGTGATGAATTCTTTGGTCAACAATATGATCACATCTCTAAACTATATCAAATAACTTTGGTTTTCTTACCAATAATGAATATGATTTGTTTGGTGGTAACACCACACATTATGGGGGGCGGACTTGCTAGCAAGTCTGCAACCTTGAGCCCTAATTCATATCTTTTTGATCCCACATTGAATTAGTGATGAAACCACCAAAAGAAAATATTGAAATTCTGGTGAACTCAATACAAATACAACTTGAACATTTAATGAAGCATAGGTAATGATACTTTGAACAAATCTTGAGATATGAAGAATAAGATTTTTTTATAAAAATTTTAATACAGTGCAGACCACACCCAAATTATTCTGAAAAATAGATATTTTTTAAACTATTTAAAAAGTTTCTTTGCAATTTTTAAAAAAAGAACACCAAAGTATAGATTTTGCAAGATACCATCTGACATAATTATATTAGTTTCTTTGGCCAGAAATACATGGAGAAAATATAATTTAAAATATGTCAACTTGTTCATGAAAGATTATTTTGTGCATTTATATTATTTATTGTATTATTTTCAAGAATTTAAAAAATTATATACTTATTTTATGACTAGATAGTATTGAATATTATTAATAATTAAAATATCTAATGAAAGTGCAAAATTCTTAAAAATGATGTTAAAAAGACTTCACTTAGACATATAATTTTCAACTTCAATTGACATACTATATTTTACTAGTAAATAAAAAATTATTTTTATACTAATATTTATTAAAATTTATTTCCCTTCATCTTCAAAATTTTCAAAATATTAAAATATAGATTTTTATTTGATTTAAGTGAATGAAGAAAATAACAGTATAGGACTTTTAGATTTTTAGGATTCAAGGAATTTCTTTTCACACTCTTGGTAACATGCTTTATATATTTTATATTTTTTGTATATTTATTTTGTATTACTATCTTCTTTTATTGTCTTTTTTTAATCCCTCTCAAGAATACCCCACTCTTTTCCCTTTGAAATATTTATTTTTCCTCACCTCATCTTTCTCCCCACCCTTTTCACTCCCTTCTTCATTATTTTCAACCCCTCTCCAAATTTTCCTCCCCCTCTCCACCCCTTTCCAATCCTCTCCTTCCAGTTTTCTTACCTCCCCATTCCTCCCTAACACTTTATTTTTATATACAGAAATAGGGACTGAGTTGAAAGGGAGGAAATCATTGTTCAAGGATTGTGGAGGCAAGTTAAAGAGGAGGAATGGGGCTACAAGGGTCGGGGAGGCTGGAGAGAGGTGTGAGGAAGGGTATATGGGGTAGCAAAACGTTTGGGAAATAGTTGGAAGGGAAGATTAAGGGTTTCTGAGGCATTTTGAATGAAGAAACGGGTTGGGGAGAGGTTGGGAGGGCTGAAATGGGGATCAGATGAGGATGGAATACAATGGGTCTGGGGGGGTAGCAAAAGGGGTGGGGAGGGAAGATAAGCATGTGTTGATAGAATTGAAAGGGACAGGGATTGGTGCAAACTGAGTGTGAAAATAGGAGGATGGACCCTGTTCTTCAGGAAAAGAACCAAGTTCACTGCCATAAAATATTAGCTGAAACAAGAAATATATAAGGTGAAACAGATAACTCCAAAGTGTTTTTAGACATACATTAGCATTTTAAGTAGGATGCTAAAGCTAAACCCTAAAATGTTACTTTATCATGTAAATTATTTTTGAATTATGGTGTATGGATTTGTTTAATTGTTATCTAACTCAAAATACAGATGTATTGATCATTTTTTATATACATTGTAATATAAAGAGTAAGAAGTAATATGATATAAAAAATACCCATATAATATTAGTATAATTTTTCTTTCAAAATTTTTTATCTAATTTGGTTGATAATTATATATATGACAAAAAATTATTGGTATTTTAGAAAATAATTTTAACCAAAAAAATTTGATTAAATTTTAAACCATTTTCATAGGCCTCATTAGGTTAGCTTACATATTTTAGAATGTACATGTGAGCTCTGCTGGTGAGGCGAAAAAAATCTTCTACCTGAATCATGGTCTTTAAATGAAGATTTACCACAAGATATAATTATAAAATTATTATTTTTTTCTTGATTTATTAATTTCTGATTACTATATGTACCATAATAAATAAATGTAATTAATAAACACTCAGGGAATGAAAAAGTATAAAATTTTATAATATATGTATTATTATTTAATCATTAAAAGAAACAACTCTCTGAGATCTCTTAATTTCTCAAAATATTTTATTGCAATAAATACCTACAATTTTTTAAAATTAAATATCTTAGCTTTGATAGAACTTAGATTGAACTCTAAATGACAAAATATGCATGACTGTGGTTCAACTTTATTTAAACTGTGAGAAGTTCTTTTAATTTCTTAAAATTAAAAAAAAAGTTATTATAATGTAAGTCTAAGTATATTTTTTTAACAAAAATATTTTTCTTTACATGATATGAATTTATGGGAATAAATAAAAAAAATTAAATTTTTTTAAAAAAACATTATTTCAAAAAAACTGTCATTTTATCTTTAATTATTATAGAATGATTTTTCTTTCAATTGATAGACTGAGAAAAATTCAACAGATATGTTTATATTCCTATAATATCTATAAATAGTTTCCAGAGCTCCTATTGATACTCAATATACTTTAACAAAAGAAAAAAATCTCTTTTAAATATAAATATTGCAGGTACTTCTTAGTAACACATTCTTTAATATAGATCTATATGTTTATGTTTAAATAAATTCCAATGCATAAAAATAGAAGTTTTTAAAATATAAACATAAAATATATTTCAAAAATTTAAATTTCAATTAAAGTTAACTTATCAACTTGTTTTTCTGCTTTAATCTTAACTGAAAATTCATAATACTCTCAGTTGAAATTGATTTAAGTAAAAGATTAATTATTCATGTATTGAATTTTGATAATTAAAATATTTAAGAGGATTTATATAGTTTTTTCTTTCTAGAAATTATCAAATATATTGACTCATTAAATGTATAAGATAATTTATTTCTACCTATAGGTTTTATTATCTTATTTCAAATAAAGAATTGAAAAACAATAAACCTATATTTCTAACATGAGGAGAAGGTGCAATTTTAGAGCTGTAAAATTATCTTGTAAACTATTTATCCCACCAACCAAGACTATGATCCTCTATAATTTTAATTAAGAAAATTTGAATAAAGAATCTGAATTATATTTACATATATTTTAAAGTATTTTAAAAAATTTATACTAATCAGAACTTAATTTTTATAATGGTAGCAGTTTATGTTGTCATGGTTCAAGTTATCTATTGTATCTTTCTTAAAAAAATTTTTTATATAGATGTCTTTCTACAAATAAAATTATGGAGTGATGAATAATATCAGTTCTACCTTTTTGGTAGAGTATTTGAATTTTATGAAAGCCTGAAATTTGCTATTGTGCACCTCTTCTTACATGGAAACACTGTAAAATTTGTGAGGTGAGTCTCCAGATGAAAAGTATCTTTATCTCAAATATCAGAATTAAAGTACACTATAATATTCAGCTAAAACTTTTAAGAAATATTCTTCTATTTACTTAAAAATTATTTTCATAACTTTAAGCACATTTTATCAGTATTTTTTATGAAAGGAATTCACTGAGTGGTATTTTTTTTGAGTTCTCTAGATCACTTCAACAACTGAAAGTATGCCAAAAAATATTTATGAAATCAATAAAAAAGATATTCTAAAATCTAGATAGATATTTCTTTACCCATGATATAATATATATATTGTCTTAGTAGCCGAGGAATTGGTAGAATTTTAAAAAGAGAAAAAATATTTTGGGGATTTTTTTCCTTTTCTTGCATTTTCTATGCCCCCAAAATGCATTATTATCTAAAGCCTAAAGATATATGATAATTCTAAGATACATAATCTACTATTTTTCATTTAAAATTAATTAGTGTGAATAAAATGCAAAAGCTCTTCATTTAGTAAAAAAGCTTCAAAAATAATTACTATACTTTAAATATTGGTTTTTCATGTTTTTAATTGTAATCTATAATAAATAGTTTAAGTTTTCTTTTGATTCTATTTTTTTAAAGAAAATTCAATAGATTGAAATATACCATTTCTAAATCTTTACATTCAAAAAATACATCAAGGAGAAATTCAGTTTAAATTGTGTTAATTATAAAATTACAGTTTTTCAATTCTGGAAAAACAGTTTTAGGTAATGGAAAAAGTCACTGAGTTTTATTTATATGTTATCTGAAAGTTTTTAGTAACATTATTGTATTTAATAATTGTAATATTATTGATAGATTTTCATTGATCAAATTAAATTAATAAAGTATTGTTTAAATAAGTTGCATCAAAAAATACTGTGCATTGAGTAGACTCATGGAATTATTTTTTCTGGCTTCCATTCAGTTATCCTCACACTTTCACTATGATTTCAATATAGATCCATAATTGTTTGTGTGATACTTCAAGTGAAAGTTCTGTTTTACTTCAGTCTGAGTTCCATCTGATTTCCATCTGACTTCAAGTTGAGGACTTGCTAGAAAGTCCCCCCCACAAATATTGTGTGGTGTATTGTGATTTGTTTTGGATGGAAACCAGGGTTTGTTAAAGTTTATTCTCTTGGTAAGTTTTATAATTTTTATTTTTTCATTCTTAATATAGTTCACTCATTTTAATGCTATAGGCATTAATTATCTGCTCAAAAATTTATCTAAAGTGGAAATAGATAATGATTTTGGGAAATGGGACTCTTTACCTTCCTTTAATTTTTTTTCTTGCTCTTTGTCTTAAAGAACTCTGCAATAAAGCCTTTAAAAAAATCTTAAACTTGCAACAAGATTCGGAATATCAAACTTGTGTGACTCAGAATGAGAATAAATGAGTAACAAATATCTATTATTCTCCAATGTCATAATAACACATTCTTTATTTCATAAAAAGATTCATACCAATTCAAATGATGCCAATTGTCTTACTTTGTGGATCTTCTCATATATAAACCATATTACTAGACAACCTATTCCTTCAAAAGCTAAGATTAATATTCATAGGTTATACTTTCAGGATTGTAAGTGTATAATCAGCTTTGGTTTTAGAAATGGAATTATTGAAATTTTTTGAAACTCTTCTCACAGTAATCACCAAACAAAAAAAGAACCCGCAGGTTTGAAGTTTTGTCAAGAATTCATACATTTTGGAGGCTTATTTCAGATCAGTCAAATTTTATTCCAACAAATCATCAAGGAAAAAAAAGAAGGTAAATGTAATAAATTTAATAAAACCTTACATAGATCAAAAAAGTATGGGTATTTGTAAAGTCATCAAATATTTATTATTATTTAATAAATTTTAAATAAATAAATCTGATATTTCAACTTACTTAGCTAAAGTAACAGGCCAATGACCTTGTGTTGAATAGATGGTAGTCATGACAACATTAATCTGATTCATGGGATTCCTCTAGCCTATACCTGTGGAAATTCCCAAACTTAGTTTCTAGACTTGATCTGAATTTTGGCTAGAGTAATTATCATTACTTTAAACCTAGTAAATTTGATTTATTTTATTTATTTATTTTTTTAATTATATTAAAATTTGGTGACTTTCACCCTTACTTCAATAAAATTCAGAGGAGGATATTGGCAAATTTTCAAATCTGAAATGCAAAATTGATGACTTGAAAATTTTTTGGTGATACCCACCCCTTACCTCAATAAAATGGAAGGGAGGGTAATGCCAAATTTTCCAAAAAGATATAGATTTTTGTTGATTATAGCTCTACTTATAAATGCAAATAAATGGTGAGGTGATAAAAGTATGTTGGTGATGAGGATGGTGAAGGGATAGAAGTTAAGATGGTGGTGAAGATGTGATGAGGATTTTTGCACAGGTTTCAGTATTTTTTCACCATCTGAAATTTCATTGAAGTATTACTACATTTTAAAGGATGGTTGATAAAAGTATGTTGATGATGAGGATTTTTGCACAGGTGTCAGTATTATTTAACCATCTGATATTTTAAAATGGCAATATTTTAGAGTCCAGTAAGTACAAATTAGGGGGTATCAATGTTGACCGATCCGCAATTAAATTAATTGCAGAAAATAATCTGCATACCCCAATTATCTTCTGCAATTATTTTTGCTAATAATTGGGTTATTAGACACTTTACGTGTCAATGTTCACCTCTTATCCGACATTTATTTACTCAATTTTCCATAACCACATCTTGGACAACTTTCTGGATATCCCAGCCTTCTACCTTGCTGCGCACTTCCATTCTCATCCCATCCTGTTCATTCTATCCGCTCAGAATTTCTCCCCATTTCATCTATTTGATTCTTCTCCTTTTCATCTCGCTATCTCATCTGCTTGTTTCTGCTCCTTTTCATCTTCATTTATAATAACATGCCTCATCATCCTAGATCTTCTCAAAGGCAGCTATCACCCAGTTGTTCTTCAATTCCCACTACTTCCTCTTTTCCCCGCTCAGCCAAGAAATCAAAGACTGTTCAATTAAAAAAAGATGATCATCTCATTCTTATCAACTGGCTGAAAACCAAATCTAACTATGATTCTTGTTTTGGTACTGAGTATGCCACTAAAGTAGGACGGCCCCCCACATCAAAAGTTAATGGCTATCTTCTAATGGCAAATGAATTACGCAATAAGACCAAGGGAAGGATTGATCTTTTGCCTAAACAGATGTCTGAACGCTTCAAGCATTATCGAGCAAAATACAAGAAGGCAAAGGCTCTTTCATCTTCCACTGGTTTTGGGGTTACTGACATTGATATAACTAAGGGTATAAAATCCATAGACAATAAACTTGATTCTTTATGTCCTTACTTTAAAGAGATGGATGCAATTTTTGGAGAGCGAGCCGATGTTAATCCTGTAAACATGTTGGATGGAGAAGATCCTATCTCCGAACATGATGTCGAAGCAAATCTTTTCCCATCCTCTTCCTCCACTCAAGCCTCCCCTCTTCTAAATTCTACGAATCTAGATAGCTTTGCTATTGATCCTATTGGCGATTTAACCCAACCCAATCTAACTCAGGTCTGTTTCTTTTATCTTATCAATTCTATTTTTTTATTTACTTATATTTTTCTTATTTCTTAAAAGGCTGATGAACAAACCCAGGATCCTCAATCAACTGAGTCTGAAGCTAGTGACAATGATGAGGAGGAAAATGCTACGTTGAACAAAAAGAGAAGGGCTTCAACTAGTCTAAATTTCCTCTCCCAAAGAAGACGAAAAAGTGATACTTCATCACAAACACCTTTTTCTTCGATGGAACAGTTTTTAGAGAAACGTGATGCTGGTAAGTGATATCATACCTCTCATTACTTTACTCTGCTTTTCTTCTACTTTATGTTAATTTTTATTCTCACTCTAGAACAAGTGGAAATTGCTAAAGAGACACTGAGCTTTGAGAAGAAGAAATACGAGCTCTCTTTAAGGAGGGATGACAGAGTACAAGATTTGGAAGAGAGGAAGTATGAGCTCTCCTTACGGAAGGATGATTGGATCCAAGATTTGGAGGAGAAGAAGTTTGAGCTCTCTTTACAGAAGGATGGTAGGGCCCAAGATTTGGAGGAGAAGAAGTTTGAGTTAACTCTTAGTATTGAAAAATCCAAAAATAAGGAAAAAACACTCGAGCATCAAAACTTAATGGAACAGATGAAGTATAAGCATGATCTCCAAGAAAGTTCTAAAAAGAAAGATTTCTTGATCGAATGCATTAAAGCAAACAAATCTGTTGAAGAAATAGAACGTTTAATGAAATTTTTTGTTGACTAGTTTCTTTTATTTCTTTCACACTTCATGTGTTCATATTTATTTGTACATAAATTTTACAATTATTTTCTCTATTTCTTGAAATATCGTATTTTAATGATAAATATTCTTTTTTTAAATAAAATTTTCAAGTCTCCTTTGAAAATTTGACAATCCCCCACCCCTGTATTTTTTTGAAGTAAGGGGTGGGTATCACAAAAATTCTTTCATGTCATGAATCTTGAAAGTTTTATATGAAAATTTGGCTTTACTACCCCCTGCATTTTACCGGTATCCTAAAAATTCTTACATGTCAAGAATTTCACAAGTCTTATAAAAAATTTTGGCACAACCCCCCATGGATTTTATTGAAGTAAGGGACGGGTATCACAAAAATATTTACAAGTCAAAAAAATTCTATATCTGTTTAAAAAAATTGGCAATACTCTCCCCTGCATTTTATTGAAGCAAGGGGTGGGTATCACCAAAATTTTTCTAAGTCATCAATTTCACATGTCAGATTTGAAAATTTGGCAATACCCTTCCCTGCATTTTATTGAAGTAAGGGGTGGAAGTCATCTAAATTTAATATAATTACATAAATTATTAAATAAATATCTAATATATATCAATTTCCCTAGTTTAATGTAATGACAATCCCTCAAGCCAAAATGCAGACCAAGTCGAGAAACATAAGTTTGGGACTTTCTACAGGTATAGGAAAGAGGAACCCCATGAAACAAATAAATGTTATCATGATTACCTGTTATACAACACAAGGTCAATGGCTCATCACATTATTTGAGAAAATTGATATATAAAAAATATTTATTAAAAATTTATGAAAAAATATAAAATTTTCGATGACAACTCTAATCCCCATACTTTTTGGATCTAGATAAAGTTTTTTTAAATCGAATAACTTTACCTTCTTTCTTTACCTTATTGATTCTTTGTATCAACTTATTACTGATTTGAAATGAGCAACCGAAATGAGTGAAATCTTGACAGGATTTCAAACCAGGAGGAGCTTTGGTCGTTTGATGATTATCCTTAGAAGAATTCCAAATAGTTTCGATGATACCATTTCCCAAACCAAAATCAATGATGCACCGGTGGTCTGGAAAATATAAACCATGTCCTTTGATTTTAGCTGGAGATGGTATTGGGTGGCCAGTTATCGGATTGATATATGAGAATATTCCAAAAGTAAGATAATTGGCATCATTCCTATCGATATGAATCCTATTGTGGAATCGAGAATGAGTGATAATAACATTAGAAAATAAAAGATATTCGTGGCTGATATCTTCCCATTCAGAGTCACACCAATTCGGTATTCCAACTTTGGTTGCAAGGTCATGATTTTTTTCAAATGCCTTATTACAGAGCTTTTTGAGTTGAAGAGCAAGAAAAGAATTAAAGTAGGGTAGAGTGTCCCATAAGCGAAAATCTTCATCTTTTTGTGCTTTAGTGATATTATTGAGCAATGAATATATACCTATATAATTGAAATAAGTGAAATGATATTAAGAATGGAACAAAAATTATTAGACATACCAAGAGAATATCCTTTGACAAAACCAGGTCTCCAACCAAAACCAATCATGATACCACCCAACAAATTCTTATTCCTTATAGGTAATCGAACCAAAGCCATTTGATAAAGAGTTATGATAAGATCGGATAGTTGATTAAAAGCTTCATCTTTTACACCATCGAATGAATGAACTTCCAAAATGAATTGAGGCTTAAAAGCATTGCTGATAACTGCAACAACTCGATCATCTTTAAATTCTGTTAGATATTTGATATCTTCTGGTAATTTTTTTGGATATTGATTTTTTTTATCTACTTTAGTTTTATAAAAAAAAATGTTTGGGATATGACGAAAATAACTTTTGCAGAGAGACTTTTTTTTTAAATATCTTTTCTTCTTATGAGACTGATTATCTTTAATTTTTTTTGATGATTTAGAAGATGATTGTATGGAAGTTGATTTCAAAGAAGATGATAGAGTTGATTTCAAAGAAGATGATAGAGATGATAAAGATGAAGATGATAAAGAAGATAAATTTATTTTTGATGATTTAGAAGAAGATTGTATGGATCTTGATTTTGAAGAAGATGATAGTGATGATAAAGATGAAGATGATAAAGAAGATAAAGATGAAGATGAGAGAGAAGTAAGGGGTGAATCTGAAGAAGAAGACATTTTTTTGATCTGAAAAAAAATTTAATGTCAATAAAATTTCAACTCAATTTTTTTTAAAAAAAATTCTCACCTTATTTTTCAAATAAAAAAACTGTTTTTTATTTAAAAATTAAATTAGAAAAAAAAACAAAAAAACAAAAAACAAAAAACAAAAAATGAGTAAAAAATTTTCCAAAAAAAAATTTTATTAAAAAAAAAACCTGAGGTTTTATTTTTAAAAAGAAAATAAAAGCAAAATCCTTAAAAAAAAAAAAAAATTTATCCAAAAAAAAAAATTTCAGTAAAAATTAAATCACAAAAAAAAAAAATTAAAAAAAAAATTAAAAGTGAACCTGAAGATTGGTTATTAAAAACCTTCTCACAAGATCCTGAAAAAAAAAAAAAAAAATCAGTAAAATCAAAATCAAAAATAAAAAAATTATTTAAATAAAATCAAAATCACAAAAATTAATTATAGAAAAATTAAATATAAAATTATAAACCTTTTTTGTATTGTAAATAAGAGGGACAGTCCTTATCAGCAAAAAAAATTTTTTTTTTTCTATATTACTGCAAAAAAAATAAAAAAAATAATCAAAATTACAAACAAAAATTTGTTAGTATCTTTATTTGAAAGTTAGTAACCCATCTTTATCTCCCATTAAAGTCCCCTTTTCCCCCTCAAATGCTCTCCTTGCCTGCCTCAAAATCCCCCTGAAATACCCCCCTTTCACCCCTCTTTAGGTCCCTCATCACCCTCCTTCCCCCCTCATTAGCTGCCTCAAACCCCCCCCATTCCCCCCTCTTTAGCTCCCTCAAACCCCCCCATTCCCCTCACCTTAGGCGCCTCAAACCCCCCCCCATTCCCCTCTCCTTAGGCGCCTCAAACCCCCGCCCTTCCCCTCTCCTTAGGCACCTCAAACCCCCCCCATTCCCCTCTCCTTAGGTACCTCAAACCCCCCCCTTCCAATCTCCTTACCCCCTCCCAAACCCTTTCCCCAACACCCACCCCCCCCCCTGTTTATTAACGAACGATCTGTAACGATCGTTCGTTAATAAACTGGGGGGGGGGGGGTAGAGGAGGATATAATGATTAGGTAGGGGGGTAAAGTGAGTAGAAGGGGGGGAAGGGGGGGTGTTTGAGGCGCCTAAAGAGAGGGAAAGGGGGGTTTGATGTGGGTAAAGAGAGGTGAAGGGGGGGGGTTTGAGGCGCCAAAAGAGAGGTGAAGGGGGGGTTTGAGGGACATAAAGAGAGGGGAAGGGGGGAGTATTGAAGCACCTAAAAAGAGGGGAAAGGGGGTGATGAGGGACCTAAAGAGGGGGGAAAGGGGGGATTTGAGGCAGCTAAAAAGGGGGTAAAAAGGGGGTCAGAGACAGGTAAAGAGAGGGAAAAAGGGGGGCCTTGAGGATGATAAAGAGAGGTGAAGGAGAGAAAAAAAAACAAAAAAATAAAAAGATAAAAAAGAGAAAAAAGCAAAACAAAAATTAGTTTACCCTAGAACAAAAATAATAGAAGCACTTACAAAAAAAACAAAAAAAAAGCAAAAAAAAGCAAAAAAAAAGCAAAAAAAAAAAAATCATGATTAGCAAATAAAAAACCATGAAAAAAGAAAAAAAATGACCTACCTGGTGAGCTGAGTTGAGAAAATAAATGCAACCAAAATATTTGAGGGATGTTTGAGGAGAATAGGAAAAGGATATGAGTGATGAATGAAAAAAAAAATCACTGACAAAATATGCGATATAAGAAAATATGCGATTTCATGTTGAGGAAGTGAAAGAAAACCAATGAGCCATCCAAAAAAAAGATATTCATCGTAAATTCAAAAAAAAAAATGAATATGCAACAAACCAAAATACAAAACCAAGTGATTAAAGTACACAAAGAGGACAATTGGAAAGTATGAAAACATAAAAATTAAAAATTAAAAGGGTGAAGAGAAATGTTGAAGAGTAATTGGCATTATAATGGGGCGTATGCCGGTTGATTGAATGATTTGTGAATCAAGGGAGGGGAGTGCCAGTGGTGGTTCAGGATCCTCTTCTTCATAAAGATCATTCCACTCATCCTTTAAATCAGCTAGAATATTGTGGAGTATTACGCAAGTCAAGATCCAATGATTTGCAGTTTTGATCTCCAATTTTTTTTGAAATTGGATTCTGAGCTCCCGAAGACTAGAAAATCGTCCCTTTAAAATACCTATAGCATGTTCAATTCGTACTCTTGATTGTGCAAGGTGATAATTAAATTTAGTTTTGGGGTCATTTTCTGAAGTTGCACCACGGAAAGCAGGTATAATGTACTTTCCACTTGCATATGCTGAGTCTGCAAGGAGGTACTGAGATTCGTCAAAGTATGATTCAGGGGATTGAGAAATCCTCATTCTTTGGAAGACGGAAGAGTCATGACATGATCCAGGGCAGCCACTGTGAAAAGCAATAAATTTTTTATTGACATCGCATACAAGTTGAACGGCAATAGAGTATCTAGAAAGAAGATTAAAAGTTAGATTGTGAAAGATGAGAACTTGGAGAAGATTTTGAAGAAACCTTTTTTTGCGATCAAAATAATGGTTGCCATCATGAGCAGGCTTTTGACTCAAAGGGATGGTTGTGCCATCAACAAAACCTATACAGCCAGGGAAACCTTCAGCTTGCATTACTTGAGAGGATTCAAGTCGCTGTTCTGGAGTTGGCCAAGCAAGAGTTTGAGACTTGAGGGAAAGGATAGCAATCATACAGCGCTTGGTGTATAATATCACGGTACCATATCCTATGTTAAAGAGATTATCCAAACGTCTTACGGCAGCACCATTTCCATTTGAGCCAAAGCGACATAGAGCAACAGCAAGTTGGATGGCAGGATTACGCTGTTTGTTATGAGAATTGTTATGGAAGATAGGATGATCGGAGATGAGTTGATAAAGTTTGAAGAAAGAATCGGGAGAAGTTCTAAAAAGTTGTGTGAAGTTTAAATGAGGAATGTTGAGAATGGAGGCCAGATCATATCGGGGATCATGATAAAGATTTGGCCCCCTGGTGATGATGTAACGCTTTTTGGAAAGAAAACACATATAAGCTAAAGCATCTTCCAAATCAGAGTCAGATTTATAGTAAAGAACTAAAAGAAAAGTGATAGCATTCATTGTTGAGTGAAGTAGATTCCTAGTAGAGAGGTGTTTCATTGTTGCTGGTGGAAGGGTTATGTGATGAGGGAAGTGGGAATTCACCGCCAAATGTGCAGTTGGGGTGTGTAGATAGAAAAAAAACTTAAGTGTTCGCCACCAAAATTAAGTAGCATAGAGTGAGGAAATACTTAAGGATGGCATCAGCAATTATAAGTCATGTGACTTTCTTATAAATCCATCATGGATGAGATGAGTTTGGGATCAGGAATTAGGAATGGAAATTGGGGTATAAGAGGAGGGATAATGCATTATCGTGGATTTCTTATCCACTAGCCCCAGGGCTAGTGGATAAGAATCTTCCGCAATTAAAAATGTCTGATCCCGGGAAAAAAAATTCCTGATCCCTAATTGCGGATCCCTGAACATTGATACCCCCTATTGTGTTATCAGAATCTCATGATATAAATATTTTTGATAATATTAAAAGTAACTATTAAAGTAATTCTCCAACCATTAAAGAAAAAAAACAATTAATCAATTAAAAAATTTAAGTAATTTATTGATGTCCTCATAAGATTGGCCATTTTCCACACATTCAGCAATAAATTTTTTTTTTAAGTTTTCTTGCATTTCCAAATCACAAATTTCCATTTATCTTTGAAAAAAACAGTCTTTTGGTTTCTCTGAGAAAAGATGAACTCTTTCCATCTCCTCTGAATTGAATCTTGCCTTTTCAAAATTTGATTGAAGAATAAAAATTTCCCCAAATCTAAGGCCCAATGATCTTTCATTAGCATATGATCAAAATTCATCTTCTCAAAGCTAAGGGCATATTTTGCAATAGATTATTTTTCTGAGAAAATTGAATAGAAAAAATTAATAAATATGTTATTGAAGAATTTATATAGTGACCAAATCTTACTTAAATATTTTTTCTCAAAATTATTGTCAAGGGAAGGCAAAGAGCTGGTTGAAGTATTACTAATTTATAAAAAATGGTTCAAGTTCATTGAAGTTGAGGCTTTATGCTTTAGTTTGGAGTTTGAGCTAGAGGTTTCAGGAAGTTCATCAAAAAGAAGCTTCCAAAGCAGGATTCTCGTTGCCAGAATTTTTAATATTTTTTGAAATTTAAGTTTGAGTAGGAGGAGACTATAAAATAAAGAATGAGAAATTCAGAAAAGAATTTATGAAAAAAAAAGTGAACATACATCAAAGAGTTGGGGCTCTAAGGGCTCAGATATGCTCTGAAATAATTGTTCTACTTGATAGTTGGGATTATCTTCAGGTAAACTGTAGTTAAAATCTGGAGGTGATTGATGTTGTTGAAGTACAGGTGTGTTAGGAGGATTATTAGATTGTTGGGAACCAGAGGGTATATCCTTAATTCTATCATGTATAAACCAAGGGTTTAAATTAACTTGGGAACCAAAAAGATAATCCATTTCCTCATAGAAAGACACATGACATTGAGCTTTTTGGAAACAGTTGTAATTCCATTCTCCAAATCATTATCACCAATATCTAATCTAGTGGAAGTGGAAGAAAAAAAAGCATTTTGATCTTTTTATTGATAGCTTTTTAATTTACTTTTCATTTGCTTAGGATTGATTTCAATTCTCCCTTTTGTTTTCTTCTTTACCTCATTTGGCATCAACAAGAAGACATTGACCTTTGATAAAGGTGGAAGTCCAATTTAGGTGGACTTCTCAAATCTAGAACATGCATCATATTTTAATTTAATTTTGAGGAAGTTGATGATGATGAGGTCATCTTCCATTTTTAACTTTCCAGACTTTGATTTCTCAGGTGAGGGGCTTGCATTACAGGAAGAAATTTGTGATGAAGTGTTTTTTTGAGTTGCCTTTTGAGTGTTGGAATTTCTGGAAGAATTATGAAACCGGTATGTTAAAAATATATAAAAAGAGGTTGAAAACATAAAAAAAACAAGGGAAAAAATTTGCCTATCTGAAATGTTGCAATAAGATGTTTCAAATATCAGTGAGAGGTGTGTGCCAAGGATTGATGAGGGGATGGAGGTAAGGGTATC
This sequence comes from Hemileia vastatrix, assembly GCA_030280995.1. Lineage (NCBI taxonomy): Eukaryota > Fungi > Basidiomycota > Pucciniomycetes > Pucciniales > Zaghouaniaceae > Hemileia > Hemileia vastatrix. Next base: position 22,103,232 of record JASXTE010000004.1, on the reverse strand, counting down.
ACATGTGACAGGGAAAGGATAGGTAAGGAAGGGATGATTTGGCCAACATGTGGCTGTGAAAAAAAATCAGGAAAAAAGTGCTGATTTGAGGTCAAATCTGACACCTATTTTTGAAATAAGTGACTTTTTTAAAAAATTTAATTGCTGATTTGGTTTGAAAGCTGCACTTAAGTTAAGTTCAGATTTGTAAGAACTGAAACCATCTGATATGTGACTTACCAGTAGTTAAGAAATACCATTCTCATACACTTTCCCTTAATCTTCATCACCATTCACATTTGTTGTTATAGGGGGTATAGACATTAGCAGATCTTCAATTAAATTAATTTCAGATAAAAATACTTATAGCCCAATTATATTCCACAATTTATCTTGAAAAAATTGCTTTATTAGACATTTTATGTGTTAATGTTCACCTCTTATCCTCAATTTTTAATAACCCATCTTGGACAGCTTTCTGGATGTGCCAGTCTCCCTACTATTCTGTGCACTCTCACCCTTATCCTATCCTGTCAATTCTTTCTATCCGTTCAGATCTCTCTGATTTTTTCTGCTTCTTTTCATCATCAAACATTTTAACATGCCTTCCAATCACATATCTTCTCAAAGGTAATCTTCTTGCACATGTTCTTGAAATTCAACTGCTCCTTCTTACCCCCACTCATCTAAGAAATCAAAGAAATTTCAACTAAAAAAAGATGATTACCTCATACTTATCAACTGGATAGAAACTAAATCTAATTATGATTCTTCTTTTGTTACTGAGAATTTAACTCAAGTAGGAAGCCCTCCCACATCAGAAGTCAATGGCTATATTTTAATGGCCAATGGATTTAGAAAGAAGAAAAAGGGAAGGATTGATCTTTAGCCAAAACAGATTTTGGAACACTTCAAGCACTAACAATCAAATACAAGAAAGCTAATACCCTTTCATTTTCCACTCTTTTTGGTATTACTGATGTTGATATCTGCAAGGGAATCAAATCAATAGACGATAATCTTGATTCCTTATTTCCTTAATATAAAGAGATGTACTTTACATTAGGAGAGAAAGCTCATGTTAATCCTGAAAACATGTTGGATGGAGAAGATGCTAGTTCCAAATATGATATGGAGAGAAATATTTTTAAATCCTCTTCCTCCACTCAAGCCTCCCTTCCTTTTAATTCAAACAATCAAAATATCTTTTCAATAGGTACTTATGGTGATATGAACCTACCCAATCTAACTCCAGTGAGTTATTTTCATGTATCTAGTTAATTTTTTTAATTACTTCTCTTCTTCTTATTTCTAAAAAGGCTAATGAACAAAGCCAGGAGCCACAATTGAGCCACTCTTAAGCTAAAACAATGATTATGATGACAACAATATACCAAATTCCTCAAGAAAAAAGCAAAGACCTTCAACTACTCTAAATTTCATCAGTCAAAGAAAATTAAAAAGAGATAGTACTTCTCAAACCCCTATTTCTTCTATTAAAGATTTTTTAGAGAGACTTGATGCAGGTAAGTGATAGGATACCTCTTAATACCTTAGTCTATTTTTGTTTCATTTTTTGTTAATATCTCTTAACACTCTGGGTAAAGTTGAAGTTTCCTGAGAGAATCTTAAATTTAAAAAGCAAAAATATGAACTCTCTTTCCAGAGAGATTATATGGCACAAGATTTGGAAGAGAGGAAATATGAGCTCTCTTCACAAAGGTATGATAGGGAAAAAGACTTGGAGGAGAAGAAAATTGATCTAACTCTTAATATTGAAGAATTAAAGAAAGAGGAAAAAGCTCTCAAGTAAACCTTCCTATTGGATCATATAAAAATTAAATATCAGCTTGAAGGTGATTTCAAAAAGAAATTTTTCATGACAGAATGTGTTGAAGCCAATAAATCTATTAAAAAAATTAAACACTTAATAAAATTTGGATTGATTACTATCTTTTTGTTTTCTCTCCTATTTTAGTTGTTCTGATTTTAATTTACAAGAAGTTATTACATAGTTTTCTGCGTCTTTCATTACTGTATCCATCATCAGTTGAACAAAATATCAAGAAGTGTAAGAAATGCATTTTTAAATGGCCCCAATGACAAATTTCAATGCATTATTTTTAATTCATTGTGTTTTCAAATAAAATCTTTCAACTTTTAAAATCAAGTTAATAAATTATCATTTCTAAGTAGAGCTAAGTCAAAAAATTCTATATCTATTTTTAAAATTTAGAAATATCCCCCCTAGCATTTTATTGAAGCAAGGGGTGAGTATCACCAAAAAAAATTCAAGTCAAAAATTTTGAATTTCAGATTTGAAAGTCTGGAAATACCCTCCCCTGCAGTTTATTGAAGTAAGGGTTGAAAGTCACCAAAAATTGATATAATTACATAAATTTAGAGATAAATAAGTAAGATATTTCAAATTTACTAGTTTTTAAGTAATGATAATTCCTCTAGCCAAAATGCAGATAAATCTAGAAACTATGTTTGGGAATTTCGACAGGTAAAGGCTAGAGGAGCCTTATGAAACAAATCAATAATTTCATGATTACCATTTACACAAAAAAAGTTTGTTGGCCTATTACTTTAGTTTATTAAATTGAAATATAGATTTATTTATTAAAAGTTTATGAAATAATAATAAATATTTGGTGACTCTAAAAATCCCCATACATTTTTGATCTACCTAAAGTTTTTCTAACTTATTAAATTTGCTTTATTTTTTTATCTTTTGGATTTGAAGGATTAAATTTTGACTTATCTGAAATGGGCATCCAAAATTTGTGAATTCTTGACAAGTTTAAAAACATGGAGGTGCTTTCATTGCTAGTTGATTACTTTTAGAAGAGTTCCAAAAAGATTCAATGATTCCATTTCATAAACTGATGGAATAATTATCCTTTCCAAGCAGAGGAATATTGGTTGTAGAAATATTAGTCACTGAAGTAGACTGCATGTTTATAGCAAATTATTGATGGAATAAGAAGTATGGGCCTGGGCCCATAACCTATGAAGTTTATGGAGTTTGAATATGTGGAAAAACCTTTATAAATATAAAACAGTCTTGTGAGTATTTCTCACAAGCCTTAAATCTATGAGTGTGCTACCAACCTAGAAATAGATTAAGGCCACTCATAAGTGACATGCATTGCACATATTATAACTTAAGTAAGAAGTACCTTTATATTCTACACTTATGAACAAGAAAGAATAACACTTGACCTTTTATTTTATCTGGTGAAGGAATATGTTGGCCAGTAATAGAATTAATATTATAGAATAATCCAAAAATAAGATAATTGGCATCATTTAAATTGGTATGTATACATTTATAAAAACAAGAATGAGTGATTATAAAATTTGAGAATAATAGATATTCACTGCTAATCTCTTCCCATTTAGAGTCACACCAGTTTGGTATTCCAACTCTGGTTGAAAGCTCATGATTATTTAAAGGCTTTATTGCAAAGTTTTTTAAGTCAAAGAGTATGAAAATAACTAAAAAGAAGGTGAGGAGTCCAATTTTTGAAAATCATTATCTTTTTTGGCTTTTGATAAATTTTTGAGAAAAGAATAGATGCTCTAAAATTAAAAAGAGAAATGTTTCTAATCATTAAAAAGAATTAATTCACTAACCAAGAGAATATCCTTTAATAAAACCTGTTATCTATCCCAAACCAACCATGATACCACCCAACATATTCTTATTTTGAATGGGTAAGCAAAAAAATGCCATTTGATATAGTGTAATAACAAGATCAGACAGATGATTAAAAAGTTTTTCTTTTAAACCATTAAAAGAATTATTTACATAAATAAATTTCAGCTTAAGCAACATACTGTTTACTGCTTTAACTTGATTGCCTCTTAATTGAGTTAGATATTCAATATCTTCAGGTAACTTATTGGGAAAATTATTTTTTGTAGACCTTAGTTTTATAATACTTGATTTTTTATGTGTAACAAAATAAACTATCCAAGTGTATTTTTATTTGTAAATTTCTTTTATTATGATAAGAGAAATCATCTTTATTATTTTTGAAGATTTAGATGAAAATTATTTTGGTATAGAAATTGAAGAAGATGATAAGGAAGAAAACAAAGATAAAAATGAAGATGGAGGAGTAAGGGTTGAATCAGAAGAAAAAGACAATTTTATTTTAAAAAAAAAATTACTGGTCAAACAAAAGCATAAAAAAGTATTTAATAATTAAAACATACTCACATAATTTAAAATAAATAACCATTATAGTGTTCCATAAAAAAGCTGTTTCTAAATTTGATTGAAAGTTCTGATTTTTATTTTAAAATTCTGAAAAAAAATAAGAAAAGAAAAGGAAAAACAATAACAAAAAGTTTTTACTAGTCAAATATAACAAATGCAAATTATTTAATACCTACAAAATACTCACATAATTCAAGATAAATTTCCTTTAAGGATTTCCACCAAAAGGTTGTTTCTAGCTTCAATTGAAAGTTCAGATTTTTATTCTAAAATTCTGGAAAAAAAATTAGTTAATCATAAATAGCTAGCTGGCTGGTGTTTTTTAGGAAGTGGGAAGTGGGGATTGCAGCGTATGTGGCACATATATTGGGGTTGAAGGGTACATAATTTCATTTTTTTCATAGGGGGGTGGGTAGTTGCATGTGGTGGTATTTGGTGGTAGGTATGTGGTTATCCAGCCAGACAGAGCTTCTCTGGCTACTTGGTCATTTAAGAGGGGTTTTGGGATGAGTGGTGGTATTGGCTTAGCCATGCAGGAAGCTGTCTGACTGGCTGGTATTTTAAGTGGGGTAGTTGTTCACATATTGTGTTTTTTAAAATGATTCATGAAAATTGTTTGTTAATGAACAATAAGAGAAGGGGTGGACCAGAGGTAAGGGAATGATAAGGGGGTTAGGTAGGGTGTTAAGGAATACCAAGGAGAAAGGAATGGGAGTGTTGAGAGTGCCAAGAGGGTAGAAAGGGTTTGTAGTAGAAGCCAAAGCAGGAGGGGAAAAGGTGTATATGACCAAGCTATAAAGGGATAAAGAATATGATGAAAGAGATAAATAAAAGAAATAAAAAAGGGAGAGAGAAAAAAGGTTTAACTTTACCTTGAAAATCAAAAAAAACCACTTGCAAAAAAAATTTAGATACAAAAAAGAAAAAAAATCAGAAACAAAAACAATAATAATAATAATAATAATAATAATAATAATTAGCAAACATAAAATTAAAAAGAAAAAAAGACTAATACCTGAAGAGATGAGTTGAGAAAACCATTGAATTCAAATTATTTGATTGATGCATGAGAAGAGGAGGAAACAAATATGAGTGATGAAAGAAAAATAGAATGACTGAAAAATTATGCAATTGAAGAAAATATGTGATTTCATGTTTAGTTGATGAAGGAAAAAAAAGAGACATGAAAAAAAGAGATTTTAACAGAAAAATCAAAATCAATATGCAAAAAAATAACCATTACAAGTGAATTAAGCACACAAATCTATCATTTGGAGAGTATTAAAAAATTAAAGGTTTGAATTGAGAAATGTTGAAGTTTTCTTTTCATAATGATGGAGTGTATCCCAGTGGAAAGTAAGTTTTGTGAACCAAGGGGAGGGAAGGCTGGTTCCAGCTAAGGATCCTCTTCTTCATATAAATTATACAACTCCTACTTCAAATCAGCCAGGATGTTATGAGGTATTACATAAATAATTATCCAATGATTTTCTGTTTTGATGTCCAATTTCTTTTTTGAAATTGGATTCTAAGCTCCCAAAAACTATAAAAACTAACCTTTAAAATCTCAATAGCATGTTCAATGTGTAATTTTGATTGTGCAAGGTAATAATTAAAGGTTATTTTCTAAAGTAGAACCTTAGAAAGCAGGTATCATGTACTTTCCACTTGCAAATGCCAAGTCTGCAAGAAGGTACTGGAATTTTTCAAAGTATGAGTCATGATTTTGAGAAATCTTCATTCTTTGGAACACAGAAGAGTCATGACATGATCCAGGGCAGGCACTATGAAAACCAATAAATTTTTTATTCACATCACACACAATTTGAATGGAAAGAGAGTATCTAGATACAAGATAAAATTTTAGTTAATGAATCATAAGAAATAATAGAAAAACTTTATAAAACCTTTTTTTCAAATAAAAGTAATGGTTGCCATCATGAGCAGGATTTTGACTCAATTTTATAGCTGTACCATTAATAAAACCAACACATCCATGGAGACCTTCAGCTTGAATTACTTGAGAGGATTCAAGTTGCTATTGTGGAGTTGGCCAAGCAGGTGCTTGAGACTTGAGGGAAATTATGGCAGTCATGCAGTGCTTTGTGTGTAATATTACAATACTATATTCAAAGGTAAAGAGATTCTTTAAACTTATTATAGCAGAGCCATTTACATTTGATCCAAAGCAACATAGTGCAACAACAAGTTTAATAGAAGGATTAAGCTGTTTATTACCAGAATTTTTAAGAAATATAGTCTGATCAGAGATGAGTGGATAAAGTTTGATGAAGGGATTGGAATAATTTTGAAATATTTTTGTGAAGTTTAAAGGCGGAATTTTGAGAATTGAGTGGAGAAAGTATCTGTGATCATGAGCAAGATTTGGCCAACTTTGGTTGATTTAATGTTTTTTGGAAATAATAGACATATAAGCTAAAGTTTATCCAAAATCAGAGTCTGAATCAGAGCTAGAAATTAAAGATAAATCAAAAATATTCATAGTTTATGAAACTTCTTTCCTAGTAGAGAGGTGCCTCATTGTTGTTGGTTGAAGTTTCAGGTGATGAGGGAGGCAGATATTTTCCACCAAATGAGCAGGGGGGGTGAGTAAATAAAACATAACCTTAAGTTTTCACCACCAAAATTAAGTTTCCTAGAATGAAGAGTGACATAAGGATGGCATCCTAAATTATATGCCATGTGAGTTTCTTACAAATCAATCATGGATGTGATGAGTTTGGGATCGGAAATGAGGAATGGAAATTTGGGTATAAGAGGCAGGATAATACATTATTATGAATTTGTTATCCACTAGCCCTTGGGCTAGTGGATTAAAATTTTCTTCAATTAATTATGTCTGATCTGGACAGAAAAAATTCCTGATCCCTAATTGCAGATCCTTTAATGTTGATACCCCCTATTTAATTTCCCCAGCTTCACAGTTTCATTTGTTTTGGTTCAGCTTCAAGCCTTGAAATTGCATAAAATTTCTATGATTCTGTCTCACTATGATATCCCATTTTCTATTCATCTCTCACTTGCATCACTCATTGTTGGTTCTGATACTTTTTACTCCACAGCTCTCAAGGTAAGTCACTTTATCATTTTTGTTATTTAATTGCTGATTGAAATGTCTTTTTTTGTCTCTTTCTTTTTTTTTTCTTTTTTTAACATATGTTTTGATTTAATTTCTGATTGGAATGTTCTTTTTTTTCCATTTTTCTCAATTCACAATCATTTTTATCTTTGTCTTATTGAATTTTTGGTGTTTTTTTTCATTTCTAAGTTTTTTTTGTTTTTTTGGCCTTTTTTTATTTTTTTGCTAGTTTTCTTCAGAATTATTTGGAAAAAATCAGAAACATTTTATGAGAACTATTATGTTGTGTTTAGGTGTTTTTGGGCATTTTTTGGGCATTTTATTATTTTTTTTCTTTGCTAAAACACTTTGGAATCACTTGCGGTTAATTTGAAAACATTTTTCAAGAAGTTTCCTGTTGTTTCAAGGTGTTTTGGAGCACTTTTTGGGCATTCTGTGTGGGACTTGTGGATAATTTTTCTTTTTACTTTTTGTGAATTTTTTAGGCACTATTCTGGGCACCTTTTGACAAGTTTTTACATACATTTATGGGAGATTTCGGGTTACTATTTTGGGCAAGATTTGAGCACTATTGGGAAGGTTTGGTGAATGGTTTCATCATTTTTTGAGACTTTTTCTTTGAGGTGGCTTGAAGAAGGCTTTCTAAGTATGTTTTATCCAATTTTTATTACATTTTTTCATTTATATTGATTTTTTTCAGAATTTTTTAGATAAAAATGACTGATAATCTGGTGTTTGTAAGCTGGATTCATAAAGCAAGAAAAGAAAGTAATGTGAAAAGTAATTTTTTTGGTAGGTGAAAAAGTATGGGGTCTAATATAGGTTGTCAAGTTTTAATTTTATTTCATTAATTAGAGTTAAAAAATTCAAATAGGATAGTCTACTTAAAGCAATAAGCCATCAGACCATGTGCCATATAATAGTAATCCTGGTGTCATTTTTTTCCTTCATGAGGTCCATTTATACACAGATTTAATGATTTTATTGAATTTGGTCACAGATGACTTCCATTTAAATTTTACATGAGTTTTTATTTATACAACTTTTTCAATTATCTTATATGACTTGATTATATGTTAATTCATGGAATGAACTTGAAATTTGGAAATCAAGGCCCTTACCTTAATAAAACACATGGGAGGATATTTCCTTTTTTTTTCATCAAAAAAATTTTTTGGACTTCGAAAAAAATTTGGTTTCCTTCACCTCCTACTATGATAAATAGCAGAGGGATGTGTTAGCAAAAACATTTATTGACATATATTTATTTGACTTAGAAAAAAATTGGTGATCTGCACCCCACAATATAGTAAATAGCATAAAAGTTTTTTCCAAAATAAACTTGCATACTATGTTTCCATAAATTCTCTTTGTCTAGATAGATTTAATCTCTCTAAAAACCAAATTATTTTTCAATTTTTTATTTTTAAGAAGTTTTTGATTCATTCCTCATCTAGTATTGAAGACTATTCTAAGAAGGGTTATCAGCTCAAAAATAAGTGGTTGATGCTTGGCACTTTTTTATTGAGACTATAACTTCATGATCTCAATATGGGCTTCCTCCTTTTCTGGTAAAAAGTGTTGCTTTTAAGAATAAAAGAAATAAATTTTTAAAAAAATCATTAATAAATACAAAAAAAAGAAACAAAAAGAATTAACCTTATTTATTTTTTTAAACAATCTCCTGATAAATGTGAGAAACAGCCTTTGATGTAGATTGAGTTTCCTCAAAAATAGCAGAAGCTCTTCACTTGAGTCTGTTTCAAAGAGGTTTTGATGCTTTATCTTCTGACCTCTCATCATCAGCTACTTCCTCAAAAAATTTTAGATTTGATGATCCTTGGTTCTGGTCAATACATGGGGAGTTTATTAGCATTGAAAAGGAAAAAATAATAACAAGAGTAATTTAAGCTTACTACCATGGGATCATTGAGCTCAATTTCAGAATATACAGTCACCAGAGAAAAAAGTGGGGACCTGATAACAGGTGCTAATCCCTATCTTTGATTTAATTAAGTTCTAGGTCATCTCTAACACTTCAGAGAAGACTGTACACTGAAAACTGAGCATGCCAGCTTGTGTGACATAAAATCTGAGTTATTCTTGAATCACAAATGGATTGAGGGAATTCCATCTACTAGCAGGTTTCAAGTGGCTTTTTATGGTGAGTGGGTTCTTCAAATTAAGGAGAGTCAAGTAAAGGATCTATAAGAAACTCTTACATATTAGATATGAGCATCAGATATTTGAAGTTGTGAGGATATAAATTTGAGCAGTTAAAATTGACAAAAAAAGGAATGAAGAGATAATAATAGACTTACTGTGGTTAGGGCATCTACCACCATGTGGGTAACACCCCACTCCATGCATACTTAACTATTACTTTGATGCATATTCCAGTTCTGTGTCATTTACAACTCACATTAGCTATTCATTTTGGTAAATGTTGGGTACAAGTAAGTATATATACTTACAGATACTTACTTTGCAACATTAAATTGCACCTCTTGCTGCCAATATTTTTGTTGTTTTTCATTTCTCATCAAGATACTGTTAGGTTTTGGTTGAGAGGTGGGGAGGAGGAGCACTACAGAGGCTATGCATTGTAAAGAGGTGGAAGTTTAGAAATTTTATGAGGGGGTTATATAGGGCAAGCAATGTGGAGTGCTCCCCATTGGACAACTTATCTAGTAATCCAGTTATTCTCTAGTCTCACATCCAATTGGAATAGTCAGTCCTGTCTTCTCTCACTGTTGGAAGTCCCAGAATAGTCAGTCTTAGTTAGTATTACTTCTGTATACAGCATAGTCAGTCCCATCTTAGGATAGTGTTAGCACTAGTGGTAGTCTGCCTTCTTAGGTCTTAACATTTTGTCTGATCTTAATTGGCACATTACCAAAGAACAATGAGCCCCTCAGGTCAACCCAATGTAGCAACCCTCACTGCAATGCAAGAGAAAATGGAACACTTACAAGAAAAAAATGCCACTCATAGAACATCTAGTGGAAGAAAGGCCCTTATACCATGGCCCCACAGAAGCAGAACTGGACTCCAATGAAGCTGAGGCACAGGCACAATCCAGGACACCAGCACCACTTGTTAAAGGCCCAAAGATTGCAGTCCTATCAATCTTTGATGAAAAGCATGCTCCCTGGGTGGATCAGTATACATTGCATGTAAATCTTTATGTCCTTCTCAACCACCATAAGTTCCCAGATGAGTGATTAAAAATTGGATTTGAAATATTGTACCTCACAGACAAGGCAGCATGCTGGGCAAAGCTATATACAAAGGAAATCCTTGTAAATGGAAATTTGGAAACAGGTTTCCATCAGTTCATGGTGGCATTTTAATTAGTATTTGGATATCCCAATGTGTCCACAACCTCAGAGAATTCTCTCAACCAGTTGCAACAGAAACACTCAGTTGCTGAGTATGTGTCCCGATTCCGGGGCCACACCAGCTATGTTACAATATAATTAGTCCCCTTGTCCAACCATTCTCCAAGATCTCATGGAACTAGCTATCCAAATTTACAACATGTTCACAAATCAGAAAATGGATGGTTGTAGTGGGGCAAATATGCCCCATCAGGTGGGGCCAGTGCCAGGGACCCAAATTCCATAGAAATTGATGCAGTCAACGTAAGCGGAACTAATAAGAAGAAAAGGCTATCTGATGAGGAATAACAGAGGTGTATTAGTAGAGGGCTGTGCCTCCAATGTGGAAATGGTGATCATCTAGCAAGGGAGTGTAAGGGTAAGATCAGGGTTAGTGAGGTGAAGGATAGTGCAGGTAGAGCACAGGTATAAGACAGTGCTCAGGAGTGAAGGTTGTGCCCTCCTTGAGCAGAGTAAAGGGAAAGAATAAGAGGGATTCGGTAGAAGAATTATCACCATCTAAGCCACTTGAATGAAATGATAATCATATTATACTAAACTTGACTTTAATAACCCTTGACACCTCATCAAATGTACAAGCCCTAATAGACTGTGGGGCCACATACTTTTTTATTTCTAACAAGTTTTTAAAGTGAAATAAAATTTAAAGTGAAAAGTTGTACCACCCTATACATCTAATCATGCTTGACAGATCCCCAGGTGGGGGAGGAGAAGTAAGAGAAAAGGTTTTTCACAGGTTTTGGTGTGACAGAAACAAGTCGCAGTGTAGGGCATTTGCAACAAATTTGAAGCACAAGTACAACATGGTACAAGGTATGACATGGCTAGACTAATATAAGCCACACATTGACTGGAAGGAAGAGAAGGTTCAGATGGGAATGAAAGGGGATTCTGGAACTAAAGTATTGGCCCCCTGGCCCTTTCAGGGGTCAGCAGCCCATCCTTGAAAGTCTTCTTTTGTTTTGTTATCATCAGTTGACTTGCCACCAGAACTGATGTTTGCTCTTGATTCAAGCAGAAGGCTTGGGATGGGTTTCTAACAGGGAGTTTCAGAGAGGGCCAAAAGGAAGAAGAAAGGCATCTAAAGGAGGAGAAGGCACAAATAAGGAAGGATAAGGCAGAAGATGGGAATGTGGATGGCACAGAGGAAGCATTTTTCCCCTGGCCTCTGCAGGGGTCAGGGGCCCCTCCCAAAGAGTCTGCTGGTGTTTCATTATCATCAGTAGACTTCCCACAAGAACTGACTCTTTCTCTTGATGCTAAGTTTGAGGACATGGAGGGGGGCTAGAGGAAGAAGAGTAGTGATAATGTGACACAACATCTTGGAACATATCTTCCAATATTTCAGCCAAGTTCCAGTCCTCAAATCCAACAAAAAGCCTCAAGAAAATGGTCCCTGAAGCTTACTGGGAATTATTACCACTTTTTGAAGATGAAGAAGTCAAGACCCTACCACTTCATTGACCATATGGCTTTGTCATTGATCTGATGCCAGGCACAAACCCTCAATTTAGCCGCATAATCCCATTATCAACCCTAGAGTTAACAGCACTAAAAGAGATGATAGATGAAGATTTAAAGAATGGTTTTATTAGGGAATGCAAGTTTTCCTGGGCTGCCCCTGTGATATTTGCAGGAAAAAAGGATGTTTCATTAACACCTTGTATGGATTTCAGAAGGTTAAATGTGCTTACAGTAAAGAACAGATACACCCTTCCCCTGACTAGTGAGCTTATTGATAGCCTTCAAGGTGCAGAGATCTTCACATCCCTAGATCATAGGGCAGCTTACCACAACATACTTGTGAAAGAAGGTGATGAACACAAACTGGCATTATTTCAGCCTAGGTATCTCCAGGACTGAATAATTCTTATACTTAAAATAAGATAACCTTAATTACATTAAGCTTATTACTTAAAAATAAGGTTAAAATACTTATATATATGATTATAATACATATATATATAATTATTACACTATTATATAACTTATAGTAGTTTAAATAGCTTATCCATAGCCAAATAATACTTATTAAGGTGTTAAAGGAGTCATAATATATTTATCTTTAGTGATATTAAGTAATTATTGACATACATAAGCTTATATGTATACATAAATCTCATATTCAGTGAAATATGCAGTATATTATGTATATTTAGGTCTATAAGTGGGTTTTAGCCCCTTAATAGCCTATACCCTTTGTTTTTCTGCTTATTTTAGGTCATATGGACATATTAGGGGGTATCAATGTTCAGGGATCAGCAATTAAATTAATTGTGGATAAAAATCCTTATACCCCAATTATCTTCCGCAATTATTTTTGCTAATAATTGGGTTATTAGACACTTTACGTGTCAATTTTCACCTCTTATCCGACATTTTTATCCTCAATATTTTATAACCACATCTTGGACAACTTTCTGTATATCCTAGATTTCCCACCTTGCTGCGCACTCCTACCCTCATCCCATCCTGCCATCTACCCTGAAAAATTTTTCATTTAAATGTCCAATCCTCTTTACCATAGACAATCTCTCTCACCAACATCTTGAATTCCAGGCCAGAACCTCCCCTATGTGGTAAGAAAGTGAATATTTTCGATCTATGAATCAAAACATTTAGCATTGTATGATTTCATAGCATATTTTGAACAGAAATGGTATGATCTTTCTCAACCTCCAGACTTGAGAGGCAGTGTTAAAACTATCTTATGGGAAGTAGATGGTAAATAGATTTTCTATTTTATGTGACGAGCTACTGCTTCTAACCAGGATACTACTGTATTATTTTTATTTTTTCCTCCTCTAAAAGAGACTCCACCTCACTTCTTCACCTCTACTTGATTCCCCACCCTGCAAATCCACCTCACTTGCCTCCCATTTACCTCCAATAGAAACCCCACTCCTCAAACTTACCTCGCTCTCCATCCCTTCATCTCCACTAGACACCCCAGCACACCCTTACAACTTTAATTGATGCCCCACCCCTTAAATCCACCTCGCTTTACTCCCATTTGCCTCCAATAGACACCCCACTCCTAAAACTTAACACGCTCTCCATCCATTCATCTCCACTAGACACCCCAACACACCCTTTCAAGTTTTATTGATGCATGAACCCTCAAATCCACCTCTCTTGCCTCCCATTTTCCTCCAATAGAAACTCCAACACACCTTTGTAACCAAACTTGATTCCCCAAGCATCAAATCCATCTTGCTCCCTTCCTCATCATGCAAAAATCAACTTGCCACCCTCTCCATAGCCTCCAACCAAAAACCCTCCACCTTTACAGCCAATATTCTCTTCTTCACTTCATCTCCACAAAAAAATGATAATCTTAAAGTATGTAATATTAAATTTATAGAGATGAATAAAGAAAAGTAATACAAATATATTAAAATAAGTTTATGGTACAGACAACTTTTTTTCAATAACTGAAATAGTCTATGGGACTAGATATATGATTTAATAGCCCAATATAATAAAAATGAACATTATTTGATGAAAATAGCTAATAAATAAATAAATTATGAACCAATTAATAATAAAATTATTATATTTCACACCATTAAGCATCTCCAAAAAGTAACTAAAAGTCTGACAAAAAGTCACTTTAATTTGTACAATTATATATTTGGCAAAACCATAAATGCTTGGCCTTTTTGCCAAAAATTATTTAATGCTTTTTTTGCCTGTATCAGCACTTTTCTGGCCCTAATTAGGGGTTTTTAGGCTTTTTTGGGTGATGCATCCAACTTAAAAGATGCCACACCAGTATAAAACGTCCACAAAAAATGTCAAAAGGGCCAAGAGTAATCATTCATGCCATAAATAAGTAAAAAAGTAAATTTGTTCCCAAAAAATATTAGAAAATTATTGACCTGAATCTTTTGTAAGTCTCCTGAATACAAAAATTACAGTCCTGTTATATTCAAAATTTTTGAAATATATATTTTTTCTCTATAATGATGTCTATAAGTAAAGGTTAATGTGATAGTTTGTATTAATATTAACTTTTTTTACAAATATTGATTAATGTGGACAAATTAAATATATTTTCAAGGTACTAAAGAAGCACATAAGAGGGTGGCCAGCTAGTTTTTGGGTGATGAGGTGTCAATTGGAGGTGAAGACGAAGGGAGAGAGGTGAATTTGATGCTTGGGGCATCAAGTTTGGTTAAAAAGGTGTGTTGGGGTTTCTATTGGAGGCAAAAGGGAGTAAAGCGAGGTGAATTTGAAAGGTGAGGCATCAATTAAACTTGAAAAGGTGTGCTGGGGTGTCTAGTGGAGATGAAGGGATGGAGAGCGAGGTAAGTTTGAGGAGTGGGGTTTCTATTGGAGGCAAAAGGGAGTAAAGCGAGGTGGATTTGAAAGGTGAGGCATCAATTAAAGTTGAAAGGGTGTTCTGGGGTGTCTAGTGGAGATGGAGAGATGGAGAGCGAGGTAAGTTTGAGGAGTGGGGTTTCTAGTGAAGGTGGAAGGGAAGGGAGAAAAGAAGATTAGAGGTGTAGTGGAATTGGTGGGAACATGAGGGAAGGATAGGATCAGAAACTTATGTTAATTTACAAAGGAAATATTTACAAAAAAGGAATAAACCATGAATTTAAAAAAGAAATGAGGGTGTGTAAATAGAAAAAAAGGTTAAGTTTTTGCCACCAAAATTAAGTAGCATAGAGTAAGGAAAGACTTAAGGATGGCATCAGGAATTATAAGTCATGTGACTTTCTTGAAAATCCATAATGGATGAGATGATTTTGGGATCAGGAATTAGGAATGGAAATTGGGGTATAAGAGGCGGGATAATGTATTATCATGCATTCCTTATCCACTAGCCCTGGGGTTAGTGGATAAGAATCTTCCGCTATTAATAATGCTGGATCCGGGCAAAAAAAATTCCTGATCCCTAATTTCAGATCCCTGAACATTGATACCCCCTATTCAGTGGATTCACAACGCCTACAGAAGCATATACATCTATTTCAGGTGCATGTACTCAGTTTGGACAACTTAATCTGTTTCCTTGGCTGGATATTCACAGATTTATGGGTTGGGAGGTCATTGCTGGATTAATATGGATGTTTGGGGATGGTATTGGGGGCTTGTACATTTAATTTGTTTCCTTTATATGCTTTGGGTTTCATTTTGTTCCTTTTGGATTAGTTATTTTACCTGTTTCTTTATGGTATCCGCTTTTATCTGGATTTTCTATTTATGGTATGGGTCTGTGTTATCATTAATTATGATGGAAGGTCCTTACTGGAGGTCTGAGTGTTGAATCTGCTTGAAGTGGAAGCCATGGGGCGGTGATGGGCCCTCACAGTGCTGTAATTTCCGGGGATAGCAGTGACATCATCTGGATTGAAGGTCTGTGCACTCCAGTGGATTTTGGTATAAGTAAGGGAGGATTTTGATTGGTTATTAGACATCACTTACTTACTAAAATTCAATTAAGCATTTAAACAAAATTATTTTCATTTAGAAATATATTTTAAAGCCTTTATAAATTGATATTATCATTATATAAGCTATAACTATATTCTATTTATCTATTTTCTACCACTAGCACGCATTTAAATCCAAGTATTGTGAGTTTTATTTGAGTATAACTATTTTATTAGTATTCCCCTGATGTTTAATAACTAAATGATTTATAAATAAGTAGTAGGGCCATTAATAAATACTATTAAACCATACTTATATACTAGATACACTGACGATTGGGGGTCTTTCCTTGATTATTATAGATTATTTAGTATAAGCCTTGGGACGTGATTTTTACTTTAGTATAGCTCAAACAAACCTAATATTTGGGTATTCTTCACATTATTGGGTTATCATAACTCAGTGATTGCGGAAAAGAACCCTTATTATAATTGTACTAATTTTTTATAATAAAAATTAGGTATTTACAGTAGTAACTGTACCCAATATAAACCCAAATTTGCTTGGTATTTGGTCACCAATATAACACCCAATTAACTTGGTATTTATTTAAAGCTTGGTAAGCTATTTATTCACCCTTATAAAGGTCTAGTTAAGCTTATTATTTTATTTTTAACAGATTTTTTTGAATTTTTCTTATATTTTATTTAAATAAATAATGATATAAATTCAGGGTAAGCTCCAGAGCTTTTATTAGTAATTGTATTGCTAATAATTCTTGTCTTCTAATTACCATATAGCACCACACAATATGGGGGGCGGACTTGCTAGCAAGTCCGCAACCTTGGACCCAAACTCACCATAGATTGAACACACATTGAGCTATTGATAAAGGAACCATACAATCAGGGATGAACACCACTCAGCAGAACAGTTTTAGGTGGGTGTTCAAGTAGAGTTCAGTATGGGTTCAGTATGAGTTCAGTCTGAGTTCCATCTGAGTTCCATCTGAGTTCAGGTTGAGGACTTGCTAGCAAGTCCACCCCCTATATTGCGTAGTGTAGGTTTTCTCTTTTTTAGACTTAAAATATTGTTATTCTTATCAATATGAGTGCTCCCCAGGACAATTTAAGTGAAAAGCCTGCTTATAATACCAGTTCTAAAGCTAATAAAAACATTGCTCCAGGACATAACCATGGAGGGTCAATCATACCCCCAGCCAGAGCAAATGAGTATAGAGGAAAAAGACGCCCTCTTAAAGAAGATTACAATAAAAAAGAGGTCTTCTCCTCTGCAGGATCAACTGTCTAATCTTGAAAAACAGGTCCTGAAGTTGGAGGAATCAAATTCTCTCATGCTGAAGGAAGTAGTGCAATTGCAGAACAATTGCAAGGTAAGATTCCAACATATGAGTCAAATATTGGCAGAGCTAAAGGGAGGCCAGCCAAGTCAGAAACCCCCTACCCCAGGAGGGTCACATCACTCCCAGGAGAAAATCTAGGCAGACAAATGGAAGTGGGATTGGTTCCATCAAAAATTGTCCAGTCACAGCTGCAACAGAGATCCTCCTCCTCATCAGACTTCCTCAGCTCACCCCTACAAAGGAAAGCAAAAGCGCCAAAAATAAGGACTGGCACAAATACCATGGTGAGTAGATTACCCTCTCAGATTGAACACAATACTGATGATTACAATATAGGTAATATTATTGATTTAAAATCTGTACAGAGAATTGAGGAGGACTTAAGAAAATTAGGTTTTGATGTAGATACACCTGACTTGTCTTTTGTCAATAACAACAGTAATATTCATAATAATAATACAGTTAATCCTCAGTTTCCACCACTTACTAGTGAGATGAGAATTTCACAAGATAGTGAGAGAATTGAGAAGGAATACATGGAGTATTTTATCAATAATCCAACTGTCCATAGAATTGTTTCAGCATTGTGGAATAGAATGACTGATTGTGAGGAACAGTCAGTTAAGCTCACAAATGATACAATTTCATCCTTAACATTGAAGATTTCTCAACTGTCAACATGAAATAAAGAATTAGAGAATGAACATCTGTCTCTAACTTTGAAGTATGATTCATTGAGTGATAAATATAGTGAACTTTCAAACAAATTCTGTGAGTTAGAAAAGTTGTATGAAGCAAACTTATTGAAAATTGAATCACGAACTAAGTTATCTTTTTCCCAGACAAATCAAAGTGACTCTGAGCTGCTACAAAGATTGACTAAAATTGAGATTTAAACTGCCAATATACTAATGAACCAGGATAATCATAAGTATACTCAGTGTAATAATAATCCTTTCATTGGCAAAAGTGAATCTCATTCCTTCCCTATACCACCAAAAATAAAACCATCTGGTGGTAGTGTCAAATCTTAAAATTTAAGTCACAAATTGGTACAGGAGGAAATATAAGACCATTTATCAAGAGTAAATGAGTTATTGAATTTACCTAAGATTAGTGAAATAAAATCCAATCAGAAGAACTGGCTTAAGATAGATCAGTATCCAACTTATGATGAGGAATCCAGCTCTGATTGGCAACATTTTATTCAAAGAACTGAAAACTTGAAATTCTTATATAAGTTACCAGATGAAGAAATATCATCAAAATTAATTTCATTATTTAATGATGTTGCTTTATTATTGTTTGAAGCTGTTTTTAGTGAGGGTAAAGACTGCTCTTGGGCTGAATGGAAACAACTAATTGAAAAACAATTTGGAGGTTCTAAATTCAGGCTCACTCAGAAGAGACTTTATGAGAAAACTAGGTTCAATCCGTTGAATGGTGACAAACCTATGGTATTTTTAATGAATTTTAATAAAATATTAAAAGCCATTGAGCCAAACATGGATTTTAACTTATGGAAAGATAAGATAATATATAAATTACCTATATCTGTCAGAGACATTGTTGTAGCTATAACAATTAATGTTACTGAATATTCTGACTTTATTAATATTTGTAATGAAATATTGTTAAACCATAAGTATGAAGCAAGGTACACCACTTATAAAAAAAATAATGAACCTGTGAAAAATCAGAATTCAAAAACACTTCAGGAGAAGCAGAAAAATCCTACTGCACCTGTAGTACCAAAAAAGTATGAGACAAATACTTGTTATAAGTGTAACAAACCTTGGGTTAAAGGTCACAAATGTGAGGAAAACATAAATATTGTTGAAAATCAACATGAATCTGATAAGGATACAGAAAAGAGTAATGATTCAAGTGATTATGACAGTAATATCTCATATAGTGAATAAAATGAAGTCTGTATGTTGGAAGATTATCTGTCCATCTTTGATAATCCAATATCAAGTATGGACTCAAATGAATCTTTAATGGATTTTGAGGATGTTGAAATCATTAAGGATATATTACAAGATATTGTGCTTTTGGTCTTGACTTTAAAGACAATGACAAATTCATGCATGATCAGGTAACCCTTATCCCAGATTTAGAATTAGCATACAATAAGACAGTACATTCTGTCACTGGCAAAAAGCCATTTGAGTTATGGTTGGGTTATGAACCTAATACCCCTGCTAAAATTCTTAATAAATTACCTAGATTGGATATCCATCCAGGTACAAAATCTTTTATTCAGATGCAAGCATTATGCAGAAAGCATGCTTAAGAATGTATAAATAAGGCATTTGAGTATGAGAAGAAAAGATGGGATAAAGCCCATAAAGAAAAAATGTTCAAAGAGGGAGATGAAGTCCTTATTTCTACACTACATTTCAATTTAAATAGTAATGTTAAATTGAAGGATCCATCCATTGTACCATTATTAGTAAAAAAGATGGTTGGTAACAATGCTGTTGAAGTTATTCTATATGCACCATATGACAGAAAACATCCAGTATTTCTTATTTCTCTTATAAAACCATACCATTCTAATGATACCGCTCTATTTCCAAGAAGATAAGGAAGGCATAAACAGCAACCTGAAGAAATAGTTGAAAAGACAGAAATGGAAAAGATACTTAAAAAGAGACACCTTACTAAAGAAAAGGGAGTTGAGTATCCATTAAGATTTAAAAATAAGTCAAGTGAATATGACCAGTGGATTCCAGAAAATGAAATCTCTGATCTTAAAAATCTCTTGAAAAAAATTAAATCCAAATAATACTGTAAAATTCAGTATATGTATCATAGAAATTTTAAAATTATTTTTCTATTCACTCCTTACTTATCAATTAAAATATCTTAACATTTTTTTATTGTTTTTTTTTGGGTGAGGGAGTGTCAGCCTAGGTATCTCCAGGACTGAATGATTCTTTTACTTAAAATTAGATAACCTTAATTACATTAAGCTTATTACTTAAAAATAAGGTTAAAATACTTATATATATGATTATAATACATATATATAAAATTATTACACTATTATATAACTTATAGTAGTTTAAATAGCTTATCCATAGCCTAATAATACTTATTAAGGTGTTAATGGGGTTATAATATATTTATTTTTAGTGATATTAAGTAATTATTGACAAACATAAGCTTATATGTATACATAAATCTCATATTCAGTGAAATATGCAGAATAATATGTATATTTAGGTCTATAAGTGGGTCTTAGCATCTTAATAGCCTATAAACTTTGTTTTTCTGCTTATTTTAGGTCATATGGACGTATTCAGTGGATGCAAAACGCCTACAGAGGCATATACATCTATTTCAGGCGCATGTACTCAGTTTGGACAACTTAATCTGTTTCCTTGGATAGATATTCACATATTTATGGGTTGGGAGGTCATTGCTGGGTTAATATGGATAATTTGGGATGTTATTGGGGGCTTGGACATTTAATTTGTTTCCTTTACATGCATTGGGTTTCATTTTATTCCTTTTGGATTAGTTATTTTACCTGTTTCTTTATGGTATCCGCTTTTATCTGGATTTTCTATCTATGGTATGGGTCTGTGTTATCATTAATTGTGATGGAAAGCTCTTACTGGAGGTCTGGGTGTTGAATCTGCTTGATTTGGACGCCATGGGGAGGTGATGGGCCCTAACAGTGCTGTAATTGCCAGGGATAGCAGTGACATCATCTGGATTGAAGGTCTGTGCACTCCAGTGGATTTTGGTATAAGTAAGGGAGGATTTTGACGGTTATTAGACATCACTTACTTACTACAATTCAATTAAGCATTTAAACAAAATTATTATCATTTATAAATATATTATAAAGCCTTTATAAATTGATATTATCATTATACAAGCTATAACTATATTCTATTTATCTATTTTCTACCACTAGCATGCATTTAAATCCAAGTATTGTGAGTTTTATTTGAGTATAACTATTTTATTAGTCTTCCCCTGAGGAATAATAACTAAATAAATTATAAATAAGTAGTAGGGCCATTAATAAATACTATTAAATCATACTTATATACTAGATACACTGACACATTATGCACCAAATTTGGTCATTTTGCATGGATGGTAATGCCATTTGGTCCATGTAATGCACCTTCCACTTTCCAACATTTCACCAACAGAATCTTTAGAGACAGAATAGGGATAGATGTGGTGGTATACTTTGATGAAATCCTGATTTACTCCAGATCAATGGAAGAACACCAGATATGTGTTAAAGACTGTTTTTACTGCTTGAGGGAGGCCCAAGTATGTTTAAAACCAGAGAAATGTGTTTTTTCAGTAGGTTAAATCCCCTACCTGGGTATGATCATTTCAAAAAATAAGGTGCAAATGAACCAGGAGAAAGTAAAGACAATAACGGAATGGCTGACACCAACATCAGTAAAAGAGCTCCAGTCATTTCTAGGCTTTTCAAATTTTTACTGCTGATTTATTGAAAATTACTCCCACATTTGTGACCATTTCACAACCTCACAAAGAAGGAAGTCAAGTTTATCTGGAAAGGTTGTCAACACGATGCTTTTGACTACCTTAAATTACAATTTGTGACAGCACCTATTCTTGCAATCCATGACTTATTAAAGCCATTTGTTCTGGAATGTCACTGCTCTGATTTTGCACTAGGTGCAGTATTATCCCAATATGATGCTGAAAATGTCCTGCACCCAGTAGCATATATGTCACAAACACTTCCAGGTTCCAAATTAATCTATGAAATATATGATAAAGAGTTATTGGCACTAGTTGAAATGGTGTGCACCTGGCATCACTATTTATAAATTGGGCCACACAGACTACAAGTTATTATTTAAACAGACCATAAAAACTTGGAAACTTTATTGACAACAAAACAGTTGACTCTATGGTAAGCACGCTGGGCAGAACTTCTAAGTAGCATTAATTTTGTTGTTACATTCAGACCAGGGAAGAAAAGTGGCAAACCTGATGCACTATCTTGATGTCCTGACTTGGCCCAGCACCGGACCAGTTACATACTGTTGGGGCTACATTATTGAAGGGGGACCTTAAAGAGGGGGTAATCCTAGATGAAGTGGAATGGAAGGATGAAGATTTGATGGAATGGGTAAGAAAGGAGCAGGAAAAGGATGAGGGGATTCAGTAGTTAGTGAAGGCACTGCTATCAAAAGAGGTATTGGTAAGGAAAGAATTGGAGGAGTATCACCTAGAAGGGGAAGCAATATATTGGAATGGGAGGATAGTGGTTCCAAATGATGAAGAGCTCAAGAGGCAGGTGGTCAAATCAAGGCATGACTCCCCCATGGCAGGGAACCCAGGACCGCTGAAGACTGTGGAGCTTTTAAATTGTAACTTTTACTGGAAGTCCATGAAGGAATATGTCCAGCGCTATGTAGCGGCATGCCACTCTTGCCAGAGGAAAAAGATCATCTCAACAACCACATCAATAACCCTGTTAAGCATAGCCAAGAAGGCATGGAAGGAACTCTCTTAAGATCTTATAGTGTAGTTACCCAAGTCACAATGAAAGAATGCTATCCTCAAAGTAGTTGACTGCTTCACCAAGATGGCACACTTTTTTCCCACCACTACCAAGGTTACATCAGAACAAATTGCAGACTTAATGGCGGCGCATGTCTGAAGATTACATGGATTGCCTGAAAGTATAGTATCAGATAGGGGAAGTACTTTTAACTCTAAGCTGCTGAAAGCAATGTATGAGCAACTGAACATCAAGCCCATCTTATTAACAGCATGGCACCAACAGACTGACAGGAAATCTGAGATAGTGAATAAAGCAATTGAACAATGTTTGCACTATTTCACTAACTATCAGCAAGATAATTGGGTACAGCTGTTACCATTAGCTGAATTCTCATACAACAATGGGGCACATGCCACAATTCTACACTAATTATGGGTATCACCTAACATTCTTTATAGGCACCCCATCCATATTACAAGTTCCAGAAGTGGAAGAACCAATACAAAGAATATTGAGTATATGTCAGGAACTCAAAGTGGCTCTTAAATTATCTCAACAATCAATGAAGCATCATCACAATCAAGGAAGGACCCAGCACTGTGCGCTACAGGTAGGTGACAAGGTTTAGTTAAGCTCATGTTTCATTTCCACATTACGCCCCAGCGCTAAATTAGATCACAAGAAAGTGGGGCCATTCAAATTCAAATGCAAGGTATCTGACTCAGCTTATGAACTGGAACTACCAATCTCAATGAGACAAGTACATCCAGTCTTCAACATTTCATTGCTCACAAAGCATAAAGAAGATACAATTTCAGGATGCCCAGAAGAGCCACCAGTGCCAATCCAGGTGGGAAATGAAGAGGTGTTTGAAGTGGAGAAAGTTGTTTCTAAGAGAGTGTATAGGGAAAAGGTTCAGTACTTGGTGCATTGGAAATGTTATGGGGTTGGAGATAGGTCTTGGGAACCAGTGGAAAATTTGATGGAAGCAAAGGAAAGGTGGAAGGAGTTTGAGAAGGAGTGCAGGGGACAGGAGGGGTAAAAGAGGGGGTAATGTTAGGGTTTGGTTAAGAGGTGGGGAGGAGGAGTGCTATGGGTGCTATGCATTGTAAAGAGGCAGAAGAGTGGATATTGCATAAGGGGGTTATATGAGGCAAGTGCTGTGGAGTGCTCCCCATTGGACAACTTATCTAGTAATCCAGTTATTCTCTAGTCTCACTGCCAATTGGCATAGTCAGTCCCATCTTCTCTCACTGTTGGAAGTCCCAACATAGTCAGTCTTAGTTAGTCTCACAGCTGCATCCAGCATAGTCAGTCCTGTCTTAGGCTAGTGTTAGTGCTAGTGGTAGTCTGCCTTCTTAGGTCTTAACAGATACTTAATCACAACATTGATTCTACAACAGTTTCACACATTATCTTCTAAATTCACTATACTCACTGCTCATCACCAAATTTGATTGATTTTCACTATTTTACACAACTGGCAGCACACTCCAAGCCTCAATTACTAAAATATGCCAAGCAACCACTAGAAAATGTGCTCTCTAAACACAAATAGGAAATAATATACTCTTATTCTAATGTACCAAGTTATTCATTGAAAACATTGAATGACATGCATAAAAAATTAGTAGTTGAGGTTTACCTAATGAGTGCCAAAGTCCCAGGGTTGAATATTAACTAAATGTGGTGAATAGTAAAAGATACTGCATAGGGTGGTTGACTATTAAAATTCATTATGAAATGACCAAGTAAAATGCAATTATATACTTATTTTTTACCAACACGGAGGTAGATGCCCTTAGATGATTTAAGATTTGATTTGGAAAAGTGGGAGGGAGAGAAGAGCTATGATGTGCAGTTGATTGGTGGGAGGTGGGTATTGGTGGGCTGAATTTTGGTTGAGCAAATGGTAAAAGATTAGGAAGTATTTGACCCCATGTTTGAGAAAATGGTAGCAGTGTCAGTGCTTTGTCCGGAGTGAACCCTAGTTAATTGCATCACTTACCTATCTTAGCAGTGTCAGCACTTTGTCCAGAGTGAACTAAAGTTAGATGTGTCGGCTGTACCACAGGTTTTATACCATACCTACTAGGTACATAACACATAATCACTAAGTATATCCTAATCTTGACATAACAGAGACCCCAAGGACCAAATCAGCCATGTTTCATGGCATATTTGTGTGGCATTTCTCAAATGAAATCCACCAGGCATGTTTGGTAATGTTTGAGACCCCCTATTATATATATATATATATATATATATCAGTATTTTTTTTCTTATAATATACGTTTGCAGTAGTTTTACTTATTTGATAACTTACAATGGTCTTTACCATTTCCTTATTTTTTCTTTCATTTTACTCTGTATTCTTACTAATATCTAAAATGATATACTTATCAGGATTTAGATATATATATATTTCCTGACAACAAAATTAATTGAGATTTTCAGATTATATTTTGTGGACTTTTTTTTTTTTTTTTTTTTTTTTCAATTTCTTTATGACTGTTAAACTAGTTTTGGAGTACTATTAAAATTACAATTGCTTTATTAGGATATGGAAGAAAGATAAGGTTGTATGATTTAAAGAACGTCAAAGATTGGGTGCGGAGTTCAGTCGAAGATATGCAGGCTTGTGAAAACACACCGAGAGAGTATATTGGTTTACACTACCAAATCTCATTTTCTTTAGGTTCCCATAGAAATTTCTATAATTTAAACCGACTCGTCTCATACATCGTTTCACTTGTTCCTCATAGAATTGGTATCATCATGAATCTTTTTTCCCCTTAAAACACATCCCAATTCATATAATCCATCAAGAATAGCAAAAGGCTGATGTCAAAAAATTAAATGACATAAAGGTCATATTAAACTATGGTTTTCAATCACCATTTTGTGGTACTTCTCCTAGGTTCATCATTTCTACAAGGTAATTAACACATTGTTGGCCAATTGGAATATTTTCTTTCTCGGTGATTTGACTATCTGGTTCCAAGGATTTTTCATTTTCATCTTTAAGCTGAACTCGTTCTGAGGCCTCACTCATTGGACTTTCGCCTCGGCCATTTAAAGTACCGATTTGTTCTGGAGAAAGTTTTGAGCAGAGTAGCTTGATGACGGTAAGGTGGTGATTCATGGCAGCCCAGTGTAGGGGAGTGTTAGAAGAGGGAGGATTATTGTACCGAATCACATCGTCTGGCGAAAGATATTCCAGTAACCATCTGACAATATCTAACACCCAATGAAAAAAGAAAGATAATGAGAAACGATGCGAGTAGTAGATCTATATTTTTACAAAAAAAAAAAAACACCTTCGTGTCCATTAGCAGAAGCCATATGAAGGCAGGTATTACCACGTTCGTCTTGACAGGAAGATAGCCACGAGGCACCAAATTTGTCAACAAAAGCTTGAATGTCTTGCAAATCGCCATACCTGCATGCAAGGATCAAATCCTCTTTTTGATCATCGCTAGGAGAGTTTTTGAGCTCCATTCCCGATAAATTCTCAACAAACACTTAATTCAAAGGGAGGAAAATCAAGACCAGGTTATGGAGGTGACAAGATAAAAAATAAAAATAAAAAAGAAGATGATTTTGCATAGCATATGCAACGGAGATGATGATAATGTTGATGGTTTTGGCAGAGTAGGTTTGATGAGGCGAGAAGCCAAGTGATGGCTGGAGAAGCAAAAAGGCGGGGTGAAGACTGAAGGAAGGGAAAGACTTTCTTAGACTCCAGAAGGATGAGTTGCTTCCTTCGCCATTCCTTCTCCCATCTGGACTCTCGGATAGTCCCAGCCGTGATGCAACTCATGTTCTGGGAGAAGCAGATCTTCCCTTGCTGCCTTCAGCCCGTGAGACTGCCCCCACCCCCAGCACTCATGGCCCCCTGCCGCACTCCCTTCCGCGCCCTTGCTGCTGCCCCAACGTTTCTGCCCCAGTCGATGGGCCGTGCTTCGCGCTGTTCACCTCTTCCCTTCCCTCTCCTGGTCCGTGCGCTTGCCTCTTCTGCGCAGCCCCGCAGCACCCTTCCCCATCCCCTCGAACCCTCAACTCTCCCTCCTCCCCCTCCTTACCTCCCTCGTCCGCTCGGTGTCTCCGAAAGGCCAACAACTATCACACCATCAAGGGCTCAGAAACTTGCTCATTTCGTCGACGATACGCAGCGCATTCAAGAACGTAGACACATGTAAGTATCATACCTCTTCGGTAAGTAGGAAGATCACCATTCCTGGTACATATTGATGGTAATCAAACTGCTTGCTGATTTGCGCTGCTCCATTGGTTCGATCTCAAGTATCTCCGAGGTTTCCAAAGGCTACTATCATGATTGGGCCCAACTCCGCAAAGATGGGGCAAAATTATGGACTGGTCCACCTTCTTTAATCAAAGAGGAGGTTAGGACACGCTCTTCTTCCTATGTCTATTGATCACCGCTCTCCAGTGACTTATGTGTGCAACCTCACTTTCAGAGAGCCCTTTATTTCCCTAACATTCAAGGTATCACTCTAGCCAACAAAAAAGCTACTCATACCACCGATGCATTTCAGAATCGGGTCACGTTGGTGGCTATTGAAAGTAATCGGATGTCTGAAGTATATATATCATTTATTACCACTTCATAAATTTCATGAAACCTAAAAGTTTACATCTTGCTCAATCACAGGAACACACTCTTTCTTTTTATCAAGAATTGACTCAAATCATGGCTGGAGAGCCTAATTTTCAATTGCTAAGGGTACGTTATGTTTAGGTGGCTAGGCCACCAAGTGCCTTTTTTTAGAAATGAGAAAAACTTAGACACTCCTCCAACTCATCTTCATACTGCAATACCAGATTAATATCCAGGAAAATCTACTCAAGTCCTGGCTAGTTAGTCTTTTTATCCGAAATCTTAGACAAAGCGTTCCAGTTTATCAGCATCCTCGTTATTTGCTTTCAAAGCAAAGCCTTGAATATATCCGTGAACCTTTAGCCATGGTAAACAAATTAATAGGGTATGTCTATTTAGTTGATTGGGAAATGAAGGTAAGGTGGGCAGGTTGTGGATTTGCAAATTCAGAAGAAATAAGTGCTTTAGCCAAAAGCACACGAGTATTACTGAGCAGGTTGAAAATCCAATCTGAAAAAACGAAAAAGTAACCATAACGCTATACCTGGGAATTAAAACTGGGTACTAATTTAGTGAGGCCTATCACTACAAAGCACAACACCATTTAATGCAGAAGGGGTGTGTGTGGGGGGGGGGGGGGGGGGTAGAAATATGTATATGTCACTTTTCTTTTTTGTAATTACTCCGAAAAAAAAACAAAAAAACACCTAATCCACTCCAGAAATTCATATGAAGGTCAATTAAGACCTGAAGATGACAAATTTTACAATAGAAATGAAGACTTATCTGAGTCACCTATATTTTAAAATTTAAGATTGTATGAACCCATGACCTTATTTCCAGATCATAAATCAAAGATCAGATGTTTTTTTTTTGCAAAAGACATGAGGCACAGGAGGGGATAAAAATGGTAACTGGATGTGGAGTCATTTTCTGATTTATGAAACTTTTTTCAATTTTGAATGCACTATGTGTTCCATGATGTTGAATGAATATCTCTGCTCAAAAAAAAAAAAAAAAAAAAAAAAAAAACTTCCTATTATGCAAAAAAAAAAAAAAAAAAAAAAAAATTGTAATAATAGCATATGAGGTAATTAAAGATTTCTTACTTTCTGGTTTATAGCAGCAAAATTTGAAGACTTATTACAGAAAGCTTACAGAAGGTTTACAGTTTACTTTTAAACCCATTCCTTCTACTTTGCATCTTACCTCCTCAACCCCTCTCTCTCCCATACTATGGAGCACCCTAGTGAGAGAGCACCCTTCACAGCCCATATACATTAAGAAAGGTGTCAACATTAACCATTCAGTATTTACCAACTAGCCCCCCTTTTTTTTAAAAAAAAAAACCAATAAGTCCACTTATTTCAACAACAACAAAAACAACAACAACAAAAAAAAATTGATTGATTGATTGATTGGATGTTGAAGTTAACTTTCAAGTCAGTCCTCCTTTTTTTTTTTTTTTTTTTTTTTTCTCAAAGTAGTGCACATTTAGGTTTTTGGTGGATATTGTATCATATTTCATGGGTATGATATAACATTCTTTTTCCATCATATATATATATATATATATATATATATATATATATATTACTTTCTGGGTATTATTGAGAGAAAAGCATTATTGTGGGTTAAGTTTTTAAGATGGTTAGTAGACCTTTAACCCACTTATATATATATATATATTTATTTTATAAGGGGTTAATGTTGGTTTAATTTTGTTGTATATATATTCTGACACTCAATTTTATTTTATTTTTTTCCTATTGGAAGAGTAGAACTTTGGTTTGATTAAGTTGTAGACTTTATCACTTAGATTTTTTTTTTAATTTATAAAAATATGTTTCCATAGAGATAATAATCATAATCATAAATGTATTACATAGGTTCATGATATTGAGTTTTTTTGGATTTAAGGTAAGCAAGTTTGTTCCTGCTTGGAAACAAATGGGTGTAATGAAAAAAAAAGAAGGAGCAGAGCAAAAACAAAAAAGGGGTAGGAAGTCATTGCTATTTGATAAACAATGTTTTATTATTATTATTATTATTATTATTATTATTATTATTCTTATCATTATTATTATTAATATATTTATTTTTTAAAAAAAAAGATGAAGTATTACTCTGTAGAATTCTACATATAAAAATGTAACAACTTGAAATAATAATAATAATAATTGAGGGTATTTGAAATAGTAGATACTCATCCCCAATCTTTGAGATTTAATTCAGTTCTAGATCTTGTATAACTCTGATGAAAAAAATAAACTTAAAAAACTGAGCATGCTAGCTTGTGTGGGATGAAAATCTTAGTGTTTCTAGGATTATGAATGGATTGACATGGATTGATACCTGCTAACAGGTACACACATAAATGTGTTGTGGTAATAAAGAAATGCTGTTAATGTTTCTGACACATTATTGAACCTAATGACTAGTATTATGAAATCCACACTTTTGGGTTGTGAAACTTCAGATTCAAGAGGAGGAAGTGACAGTTTTTTTTTCCCTTTTTGAAATACACACACCTGTATTAGGAGGGCTGGTGTGTTTTTGAAAATTGGTACTTAAATAAATGTGAATTGGCCCACTCTGACACCTCCTTCATGAGTAAGTGCCACTCTGATCAAAGAAATATTTGAGTAAGAAATATAGTTTTTCAAGTGCACAAATGAACCACCTTTCACCGCGCAATACGGGGGGCGGACTTGTTAGCAAGTCCGCAACCTTGGACTCAAATTCACCACAGATTGAACACACATTGAGCTATTGAAAAAGGAACCATACAATCAGGGATGAACACCACTCAGCATAACAGTTTTTGTGGGTCTTCAAGTAGAGTTCAGTATGAGTTCAGTATGAGTTCAGTCTGAGTTCCATCTGAGTTCAGTCTGAGTTCAGGTTGGGGACTTGCTAGCAAGTCCACCCCCTATATTGCGTAGTGTTTCATTAAAATGATTTACAAACTACTAGACTTATATATCCTGCATGTTACAACACTGATCTAAGAAGTTAAAATATAAGTATGCTTTTTTTCTTTTGCTGATGGTTATCAGATGGTTATTTAGAAGAAAGAAGAGAGAGGCAAGAAGAAGAAGAAAGAAAAAAGGGAAGAATAAAAAGAGGAGATGAAGATAATGACAACAACTAAGGACTAGAATGAAGTGAAATGACTCAAAGGGGAAACTATTATTGAGTAAGTATTTTATTTGTCTGCTATAACAAAACAATATCTAATATTAAAAAGACTCTTAATGCAACCTATAGATAATATATAGTTTTTAAATTTAAAAGGGGTCAGTTACAGAATAAAATTTAAAAAGCAAATATGCTATTTTGCTATTATTTTATAAAAAAATAAAAATACAGTGTAATTAATTATAGTGATAAGTGAGGGGGCTTCAGGGGATTAACCAATGCCCTTATATAGGCAAAGGGCCCTCTGAAGCGCAATAAAAATGTATATACAATGTGAGAAATAAGATAAAATAAAATAAAATAAATGTAAAAAAAATATACTATTGAAACTAAAACAAGTAAATAACCATGGGCAAGAGCCCATCTGTCAGCCAGGCTACTAGACTTACCTGGTAAAATAATTAATTATTTTACTGAGTTGAAGTCACACCCCTTTTTCTGACTAACAATTAATTATTTAATTAAGTATTACTTACAACTAACTAGTTAAGTACATTAAGTAGTATAAATAATTAATGTAAATAAATGTCCCCTACATTTTTACTCCCTAACACCGTGCTCAATAGTATAAGATTGATTGGGAATAAAAATTAGTAATAAAATTATAATAAAAAAACTTTAAGTTTATTATATTACCTCATTGAGAGATCTGGAATCCCGTGAAAGTAATATAATTAATTAATTATTATGTAAATAATTGTGACAGTCCAAGGAACTCATACTTTATTGCTAATAAAATTGATGCCCTTGTTGACATACCAATTCATTTATTTTCTTATGTCATATATGTACTCCTTTTAGTCATTCTTTTTCTCACATTCTTACAGTATATGGTGTAAATTCTGTATCTTTTATTTCCTCATGTTTTGCCTATAAAAGGCCTCCACTTTTGTGCTTTTAAAAACATTCCTTCATTACTTACATTTTTATTACATTTACATTACAAACACTTATTACTATATTTTATAACATTAGTATTTACAACGGCGTAATTCTAATCTATAATTTATATTAATATTTAAAAAATACCTCTTATATTTGAGTAAACAAATAAATTTGATTAAGAAATACGTACTTTTCTTTGAGAGTTCATTAAATCCCCAATTTTCCTCGTTTAAACCTCGAATAAACTTCTAGACCCAAAAGGACCCCTTGACAATTGGAGGCCTTCCTGAATTATCGACAGCGCATTGTGATTTGAGGGCGTAAATCAAAGGGACCATCAGCATTCGAGTACCTGTAAGGACAAGAGAGCGACAAAAACAAGGAACGTCATACGTCACGTGACAAAATTTTTTTGCTGCAAACGGGAATTGAACTGCACTCCAAAAATTAGGTTCATATATTGACTAAACGTCATATATATCGTGGTAATTATTGATATTACTATTTGTGGGTCACTTTGCACTCTTCATTTGCTACGTATTTCCTTTTACTCAGCACTCTGTAAGTGGCATTAATTTACTCATTTTACAGGGGGAGGTGTCTGGTAATTTGGAATTAATTTTTTATTATATTTTTTTATTTAT
Source organism: Hemileia vastatrix (assembly GCA_030280995.1). Lineage (NCBI taxonomy): Eukaryota > Fungi > Basidiomycota > Pucciniomycetes > Pucciniales > Zaghouaniaceae > Hemileia > Hemileia vastatrix. Next base: position 22,070,907 of record JASXTE010000004.1, on the reverse strand, counting down.
TTTTCCTAGTTGACAATAATAGAGCAATTGTTCTTAGTCCTAGAAATAATAATAAAATTAAATTTTAATAATTAATTATTATAATTTTCAGTTGACTTTTTGTCCTGATAATTTAAATTTTATTTGTTCCAGTTGAAAAATTGTCCTAACAATAAATTTTTTTTTAATTAATAAAAAAATTCATATTTAATTATTTCAGTTGACATTAAGTCCAGGTAGTTAATTAATCAGTTGATTTCAATCCTGATAATACAATAAATTTTTTTAATTAATAAAAATTCATATTTAATTATTTCAGTTGAAATGAAGTCCTGGTAGTTAATTAGTTGATTTAAATCCTGAAAATAATAATCTTAAAATTATCAATAAAAATTTTAATTTATTTCTTCAGTTGATTATTTTATAATCCTTGTTTTAAATTATTTTAAATTAATAAATTAATTATTATTTAGTTGATTTTTATCCTAAAAATTTTATTATTATTATTTTTATTTTATTTCTGTAGAATTAAAAATAAAGACTAATTCATCTTATTGTCTCTCTCCTTCATTTCAGTTAAATCTTAAAAGAATGACTGACCAAAGTGGTTCTGCTGCACGTGAAGAGGAAATAGACTTAATTGATTATGATGAGCCTACTTCTGTAAGTTCTCCTTTAACAAGAAGAATTTCTCAAATTAATAAATCCTTACCCCAAACAGGATGTGGAGATGGAAGAAGTGGAAATCCCAGTAGACACAACTCAACATCAGAAGCCTGTAATAAACCCACCAGAAGAACTTCCAAAAGGATTCAGGATAAAAAAGATGCCATTGCCTCAACAGGTAAAGAATCTGTCAACTCACATAAAGGAGCTAAGGACAGAAAACTTGAGAGTAAGGGCAAGAGTAAATGCTCTGGAAGAAAAGGTGAGAAAAATAGATACCTTTCTTCAAGAGAAGAAGAAACCTCTTCCCCCCAGGGATCATCAACCATTGGCTCCCCAGTCCCAAGAGAAAGTGGAAGTGTCCAAGTGGCAGTGGGATTGGTTAAACACTCAGTGGGACAACTTGTCTCAAAATCAGCATCAGTTACCTCAGGCAGGTCCGTCAAGACCCAGCCAGGTCAAACCCACACCTCCTCACCCCAATCAAGGAGGTAAAAGAAGAAGAAAACCCAATATGGTCATACCCAGCAAACCCTGGTAAGCCCCTCTATTGATTCTCAAGTGCCATTTCTTGTAGCTGATTCTGTTCTTTCAGGTAAATCTGAGAGGGAAGAAGAAACCTTGAGACCAGTAGAGGCTGGGAGCAGTAGACAAATAACTCATGTATCTAATCCATTACTTTTCATTGCTACTTCAATGATTAACCCTGATATGGCTGTAATTGATGAAACTCTTGACCCTGAGTTTTATGAGAGTCTGGAAAGTTACTCAGTTTCCTTATTGAGAAACACTCCAGATGTAGCAAAGATTAATGATGAGTACTTGAGAGATATTATTGCAAAACAGAATCATATTATGAACAATATGCAATCAACTCAGAAGTTTAATGGTTTATTAACTGAGCAAGGGTATCAATCCTTAAGGAGTGAATTTCAGAAAGTCTGATGATTTGTTTAATTATAAGGCAACTCATGAAAAGAAGGTTGCTTTGTGGCAAAATATCAAAAATGATTTGTCCAAATTAAAAGATACTGTATCTATCTGTTGTGAAGAGCTGGAGATAGATAAGATGAATCTGAAGAGATTGAATGACCATTATTCATCTTTTCAAATTAAAAATCAGTTATCTTTTGCAACTATCAATGAGAGTTTATCTAGTCTTCCAAGAATGAAAACAAGACTAACAACCATTGAAGAGAAATTGAACTCATTGTTTAATGACCAGAAATATTCTGACATTTCTTTAAAGGAACATATAGTGCAGGATGCTCAAATATTACCTGTGGCTAGTTCATCTAAAGTAAAATAGTTCCAGAAATACCTGTTGATACCACTGAGTTTCCATCAAAAACTGATGATGCACCAGGATCTTCAACAGAAGGATTAAACAATGAGATTACAACCCAATTGGAGAAGTTACAGCTGCTTCTTACTCAGAAACAAGCTAGTACTAAGGAGACTCCTTCAAATCAAAAGAATTGGCCAAAACTTGACCAATACCAAACATTTGATGGTGATTCTTCTTCTGATTGGCAAAAATTTATTTGCAGAATTGATAACTTGAAAAACTCTTACAAACTCCCAGAAGAGGAAGTTGTGTCTAAGTTAATTTCTTTATTAACCAATGTAGCCCTTATGTGGTATGAATCTGTCCTATTAGATGGGAATGATTACTCATGGGAAGATTGGAAGAAATTAATTAAAGCACAATTTGGGGGCTCCAAGTTTAGGATGGCTCAACAAAGGAAGTATGAGGAAACTAAATATAGTTCTTCTACTGATAAACCTATTGAGTTCTTAATGAAACTAGTTAAAATCTTAAGAGCTATGGACCCAAAAATGGAGTTTGAGTTATGGAAGGACAGGATCCTTTATAAATTACCAATGTCTTTGAGAGACTTGATAATGGCTAGGACTGAGCTCACCAGAGAACCTTCTTCTTTCATCAATACTTGTAATGAGATTCTTCTAAACAACAAGTATGATTGCAGAAAATTCATTCCTAGAACCACTTGGGAAAAACCCTCAACTTTTCAACAGAAACCTCTGGAAAAGGTTGGGAAGCCTTCTGCCCCTGTTGCACCTAAAAAGTATGCAACAAAAACTTTTTTTAAGTGCAACAAACCTTGGCAGAAGGGCCATGTTTGTGACAAGAAGATAAACCTTGTAGAACAAACAGAGGAGCATGCTGATGACACAGTAGCACTGAATGATACTTCAAGTGATTGTGCCAGCAATATTTCATATGAATCTCAACAAGAAATCTTGATTCTAGAAGAGGATATCCATTATTTAAATACTATTGATATTGATAATAATGATTTATCTACAGTTGAAGATGCTGAGATCATAAAGAACATTGAGGATAGCTCAATTGTTATTGCCCCTCTCAGGGTACCAGTCTTGATTAATGGAACCAGCATTGAAGTTGTTCTGCATTCTGGAGCTGGAGGAAGTGTAGTTTCTCAAAGAGCACTGCTTCAGTGGATCAAGACTATAAATCAAAACTGATGCCTATCATTTCTGAAAATTGGAGAGGTTATGGCTCTGTTTTGTCCTCCATTGGTAAATACAAAGCCACAGTGTTTTTTAAATATAACCATGGTTTTGTAAGAGCTATTTGTGATTTTGTTGTCATGAAAAATGATAACTTGAGCAATTGGTTTATTGTAGGGAATGATATTTTAACCAAGTATGCCATAAAATTGGATCCTTCAAACCAATGTTTCACAATGGGGATGAATGGGAAGAGAAAATTTAAGATTTCCTCCCCTAAAAAATTATTAAAACCAGAATTGAACACATGTAATTCTGTGGTTCAATGTAAAGGAAGATCTACAAAGGAAATGCATACCCTTATGTCTGAAATTGACAATGCTTCTTTTGGAGAACAACTTTCTGGTGAGGATAAAGATTCCATCATTAACTTGATAAAGTCTTTTCCTATGGCCTTTGCTCATGGGTCACATGAACTGGGATTAGTTGAAGAGGAAATGAAACTTTAATTGTCTTGCCCATTAACTGATATACAACCTAGTTTAAAAAAGAAGCCTTATCCTGCTTCTCCCACAAAGAGAAAAGATATTGAAGACAATATCTCTACCCTTTTAAAAAGGAATATTATTGAAAAGGTAGTTGAAACACCTAAATATTGTGTTATCTCACCTGTCCTAATTTCTTATGAGAAAGATAAAGCCAGGTTATGTGGTGATTATAGAGCACTAAACACTTATACTGTTGATGATATCTACCCTTTACCTAGAATCAGCTCTATACATGCTACTTTACAGGGTGCTAGATATATCAGCTGTTTGGATGGTAATAAGGGATATCACCAGGTACCTGTTGAGAAAAATTCTCAGAATTTTCTGATGATTGCTACTCATATGGGTATTTATAAGTATATTAGGATGCCTTTTGGACCTAAAAATGCCCCTTCAGTTTTCCAAAAAGTCATGGATAACACATTACATCAAGAGATAATTGAATGATGGCTGATGGTTTATATTGATGATATCATTATATTCTCAAAAACATTTGAGGACCATCTTAACCACCTGTGTAAAGTATTCCAGAAAATGGATGAAATAAACATGAAACTTGCTTTGAAGAAATGTAAATTTGGTTTCCATTCTTTAAAAGTTCTTGGTCATGTTGTTTCAGGCTTACAGATATGTGTTGACCAAAACAAAGTGGCAGCCATACAACAGGTGAAGGCTCCTACTACAGTTAGAGAGCTCCAGAGTTTTTTGGGAATGTGTGGATACTATAGACAGTATATTAAAAATTACCAAGTCATAGCTTTACCCCTTACCCAATTAACTAGAAAGGATGTTGCTTTTGTCTGGAATAGTGAAAGGCAAAGAGCCTTTGACACCATGAAACACTGTTTGATGTCAGCACCAATTCTTGCTTTACCTGACTTTAATCAACCATTTGTTTTGTACACTGATGCCCGTTTCATTGGTCTTGGTGCTGCCCTCCATCAAAAACAAGTGATAAATGATAAAGTTTCAGAAGTAGTAATTTGTTATATTTCAAGAACCTTGAGAAATAGTGAATTGAAATATGGTGCTACTCAATTAGAGTGTTTAGCTGTAGTATGGGCTCTAGAAAAGCTTCATTATTACCTAGATGACCAGAAATTTGAACTTGTCACTGACTGCAGTGCAGTTAAATCCCTTTTAAACTTGAAAACACCTAACAGACATATGTTCAGATGGCAGCTGGCTGTTCAAGAGTACAGAGGGAGAATGACAATTATTCATAGGGCTGGTATTGTTCACTCAAATGTGGATATGTTATTGAGGTTACCTTTACCAAATGATGACTCTAATCCTGCTTATGATCCTGAGGATGAAATTATTCATATTCATGGGATATATGTGGCTGATATGGAGGAAGAGCTATTACAGCTTATTCTGGAATCATATGATAAGGACACTGACTTGAAAAAGTTATGCACCATATTAAATGATCCAAAGAATGCTTCAATACAAGCATTAATTAAAACCCTTCCACCAAAATACCAAAAAGCCTTGGAAAAAGGTAAATTTTCAATTGATGAAGGATATCTATATTATAGAAGAAAGTTGAGTAATTTTATTGTTATTCCTCCTTCTATGAAAGAAATCATCTTGAAAATTTGTCATGATGACATATTAGCTGGACATTTTGATTTTGACAAAACAATTATCAGAATTAAGAACACTGCTTGGTGGGCTAATATGTCTGAAGACACAAAATTATATGTTGAATCTTGTGATTCTTGCCAAAAATCAAAAAGATTAACTGGTAAAAGAGCAGGATTAATGCAACATATTGAACCTCCTGATGCTCCATGGCAAATAATAAACATGGATTTTGTAACAGGATTACCTATTTCTGGTAAAGACAGTTATAACTCTTGTTGGGTTATTGTGGACAGATTCACAAAAATGTGTAAATTTATCCCTACCCACAAGGATGTTTCCACTAAAGAATTAGCTTTCTTGTGGTGGTCTCATATGTTTAATACTGCTGGTTTTCCTAAAGCCATAATCTCTGATAGAGACCCTAAATTTACTTCTGAATTTTGGATGTCTCTGATGGATGTTTGTGGTTGTGATCTGAAACTTTCTACTGCCCATCACCATCAGACTGATGGTTTAGCTGAAAGAATGATTCAGACTTTAGAGGACATGATAAGAAGATATTGTGCCTTTGGCCTTGAATATAAAGATAATGACAGATTCACTCATGATTGGGTTACCTTACTTCCTGGGTTAGAATTTTCTTATAATAGCACTGTTCATTCTGTTACTCAAAGAAAGCCTTTGGAGCTCTGGCTTGGATATGTTCCAAATACTCCTGCCCAAATTCTCAATAACAAAATACCTAAATTGGATATACATCCTGGTGTAAAATCTTTTCTTCAAATGCAACAACTATGTAGAAATCATGCTCAAAAATGTATTGAAAAATCATTTGAATATGAGAAGAAAAGATGGGACAAATCCCATAAAGAATACACTTTTAAAAAGGGTGATGAAGTGTTGATTTCTACAGTCCACTTCAACTTACAAGGTAATAACAAATTGAAAGATCCATTTGTTGTCAGAAGAATGATTGGAGATAATGCAGTTGAAGTTATTCTGTACTCTCCATATGACAGAAAACATCCTGTTTTTCCAATATCTCTTTTGAAACCTTACACATCCAATAGTGATTTATTTCCAAAAAGGAGGGTTAGACCAAAGAAAACCCCAAATGAAATCACTGAAACAGCAGAAATTGAGAAAATTTTAAATGACAGAATAGTTACTGCTGAAGAAGGTACAGAATACTTATTGAGATTCAAGAATAAATCATCTGAATATGATTCTTGGATACCTGGGAAGGAGATATCTAATCTTCCTACTCTACTAAAAAAGTATAAAAAGAAAAAATCATAGCATTTTTTTTATTGTTTTTTTAGAGGGAGGGAGTGTCAGCCAGGCTACTAGACTTACCCGGTAAAATAATTAATTATTTTACTGAGTTGAAGTCACACCCCTTTTTCTGACTAACAATTAATTAATTACTTAAGTATTACTTACAAATAACTAGTTAAGTACATTAAGTAGTATAAATAATTAATGTAAATAAATGTCCCCTACATTTTTACTCCCTAACACCGTGCTCAATAGTATAAGATTGATTGGGAATAAAAATTAGTAATAAAATTATAATAAAAAAACTTTAAGATTATAATATTACCTCATTGAGAGATCTGTAATCCCTTGAAAGTAATATAATTAATTAATTATTATGTAACTAATTGTGAGAGTCCAAGGAACTCATACTTTATTGCTAATAAAATTGGTTCCCTTGTTGACGTACCAATTCATTTATTTTCATATGTCATATATGTACTCCTTTTAGTCATTCTTTTTCTCACATTCTTACAGTATATGGTGTAAATTATGTATCTTTTATTACCTCATGTTTTGCCTATAAAAGGCCTCCACTTATGTGCTTTTCAAAACATTTCTTCATTACTTACATTATTATTACATTTACACTACAAACACTTATTACTATATTTTATAACATTAGTACTTACAACGGCGTAATTCTAATCTATAATTTATATTAATATTTAAAAACTACCTCTTATATTTGAGTAAAAAAATCAATTTGATTAAGAAAAATGTACTTCTCTTTGAGAGTTCATTAAATCCCCAATTTTCCTCGTATAAACCTTGAATAAACTTCTAGACCCAAAAAGACCCCTTGACACCATCTCCCACCAATTAAAACCCAAACACTGTAACAAAATTAAGTGGGACATTAAATTAGTTTGAAACAAAAAGAATCTAACCATTTTAATTTAAAACAAGTTTTACAATGATTAAGAAAAATAGTCATTTTTAAGTGAAACAAGAAGTATACTATTTTTTTACGCAAAATTTTAATGTAAGTCATTTATTTTAGTATAAAACATGAATAAATAAATTTTTTAAACTATCTCATTAATGTAATAACTATTTTGAGTGAAAAGAAAATTAATTTAATGAGAATACTTATTTAGAGTAAGAATTTTAATATTTTTTATTAAGTAAGTGTTTTAACTTATTTATTAATTTATCAGACACAATTAAGGGTCAAAAAAGCACCAAAAAATTATTGATATAGGGGTTTTATTATTTAATTTAAATAAATTAATAAATTATAAGTTGAATTTACTTATAATTATCATATGAATTAATTAAGTATTAACTTATAAAATTAAATACATAAAAAATGCGCCAATATTTAATAGAATAAAATGTATTTTATGTCTATTTAAATGTATATAAAATTTATATAAAAATAAAATTAATATAACACTTATTTTAATTATTTTTAATATGATATTTATATAATTTTATTATGCAATATAAAATTTATTTATATACATAAAATACATAATTTTTCACCCTCTTTCAGTTCCAATAAATTATCATAATATTTAGTGGGCTCCTGGTACAGCCTGGCTGACAATGGTAAATTTTATTATCTGATTGCTAATAAGTTATATTGTGGTTTGAACAGTATAAACAGAAAAATATAAGAAAATTGATTAATAAATGAATAATTTTTCAGCAAGTCTGAGAAAATTCCCAGTAAATTCCTGTTCTGTAAAGGTTCCTTCAAAAGATAAAAAAGATGCATATAATTGAAATTCTTACTTTTTAAATGATATTATAATGATACACACAGCAAAAAAAACCATAAAATAGACATCTAGTAATTTTTTAGGTTTCTACTTGATATCCTGTGTATGATTCTGCTAAAGAACCTGTTTGAGCTCTTTCTGAACCAAGCCTGAACTTTTTTACACCTTCTCCCCCAGAATGGCACATAGGAATAAATAGGAATGTGTTTAAATGAAGAGGGAATCTGTGCAGGCAAAGAGAAGAAAAAAAAGAAAAAAAAATTGGTGAAAATATTAAATATGTAAATCTGAGATGGTTTGCATCCTTTAGCACTTTTTTGCTAGATACCTTACCAGAATCCTTACCACTCATATTGATTCAATGAAACAAGTTAACACTGTTCTTCTCCCTCAAAAGCCAATCATGTTTGAGCTCTTTTTTATCCTCTACTTTCACACCCATCTCCATCAAAGACCCATGAACTTCTGTTATCTTTCATTTAAATAAAATCATTTTTTGTCTTCTTCTATTTACCTTCACTTTTTTACCTCACTCTTCTCCTTTATTCATGTATCTCTCACCATATTCTCTATCCAATTTCAACCACTTTTTTTTGAAAGAAAAAAAATGAAGGTAGAATAATGTCTCTCACTTTTTTTTTTTTTTTTTTTTTGTGTGTTTCATCAAAACTAGTTTCTTGCCCATATTTTTCATCCTAGTCTAAAACTAAGTATTTTGCTCTAAAATAAATGGGTGTTTTTAAAAAATGAATACACAAATTTAAATTTTTATTTAAAAAAAAAGTGCATAGTTTTTTAATCATGACAAAAAGTGTAATGATAGAATGTAAGCTTGGATAGGATATCATGTCATGTTTATATATATATATTTGGAAGGAATTAACTAATTCTGAAAATGAAAACTTTAGCATTTTTTTAAGGAAGCTTAAAGCCTATAAAAATTTTACAGCTCATGAAAGACACTATGTCGTTTCACATTTGAATTTTTGAATTAAATTGAATTTTTTTTTTTGGAAAGAAGAATTCCAATCAAAGAAAAAATTTGATAAAGTCATCCTCAAGAGAAAAAACAGAGCATGTGTCATCCAGGCTGTACAAGGAGTCCAGTAAATATTTTAATTTATTGGACCTGAAAGAGGGCCTAAAAGTATGCATATTATGTGTACAAATTAATATTAGGGGGTATCAAAGTTAAAAAATCCTCCATTTCAAAATACCTCTTTTTTCCAACAATTCAACCAAGATTATTTTCTAAAATATTCCATATTGTGCCTCAAAAACTCTATTTTACAGAAAATTAATGTCAATTTTTTAGCTTTCCTTTTGTGTTGTATAATACCTTTTAAATAATTACAAATTTCTAACTTTGATACCCCCTATTATATTGATTAATAAAATTATATAACAAACTTATGATAATATAATTAAAATAAGGGTTATATAAATTGTACATACAACTAAAGAAGCATAAAATACAATATATTCTATAAAATATTGGCGCTTTTTTATGTATTTAATTATTATAAATTAATAATTAATTAATTATAAGTAATAAATGTAATTTATAATGTAATTAATTGATTAATTATAAGTAATAAATTTAGGTAAGCCAGGTGCAGACCCCTCAATGTTACCAACTACACCCCTCATTCCAAATTTGGACATCCAATTGAACTACAAATTCCTGATTTTCCCAAAAAAAATTATAACACTAATAGTTCAGTTACTCAATAGCCTATTGAATTATTACATTGAGTTTTTCCCACAGAAGATTGAGTCACAAAATAAAACTACTTTTATAAATTTATCAATTACACCTCTTGCCTTTCCACTATACCACTTTGTGAGTTTCTCATTCTTCTTTTTGATTGTAGAAAGTGCACCCCTTGGCCATCTCCTAAATTTTTCTGACTTCATTTCTGGATTTTTGTTTTACAATGTTATCAACTATACCTAAAGTTTAGTTTTACACTACTTTAGAAGAAGCTGAGAAGGCTAAAAAAGCTTTTGCTGAAAAGAAAGGTGCAAGCCTTGTGTGTACTCACTCCAACAAAGATTGTTTTGGGGAGGTAAAACAAGTGTGAATTTATAGTGCACATTCTGTAAAATCTATAAATACTAGACCCTATATCATGGAGAAAACACAAATTAATACTAGAAAAGTCTTTCAATGTGATTGAACCTGGAAAGCTAATGTTGTATGAGGAACAGTCACAAATTTGAAAAAAAAATATCCACTTGAGAGCTTAGATATTCAAGTTAACACTTTTTATTTACTCAGTTGGACATTGATCATAAGGTGAGTTTCAATCTTTTTTATTAAATCCACAAATAAAAATCTAGCTATTTTCATCTGCTGATTTGAGTTAGACAGATTATCCATCATTTATTTGGCCACTCATATATATAAATGTCTTGCAAAAACATTCTGTGGATCTTACTTTATCAGCAGATGCTGGTGAAAGATCACTTAATGCTAAACAGCAAAAAACTGTCACTGAATTAAGTAAACCTGGCATTAATCCTGGCACTATACTGACTGAATACAAGTAAATGACCCATCAATTAAAGCTATTACTAAAGATATATACAACATAAGTAAAGAGATCCATCAATAAATGCTCATTGACCACACTGCAATTGAATTTTTGTTATATAGTTTTCTGGAGGAGAATATTATACACAAGTATAAGCAAGATGAGGAGAAACAAATTATGCACCTTTTTTTGCCTGCAATGAAAGCATTAGGCTTTTCAAAGAATTCCCAAATATTATATTAATCGACTCAACTTACAAGACAAATAGGTAAAATAATTTGGTTTGATAAGCTTCATATTCATGCTAAAATTTTCTTAAAATAATTTAGATACAAAATGCCCCTACTCCACATTGCAGGTACAACTTGCACAGGTAAAAATTTTTCTATCTGTTATTTTTTTTTGAAAAAAGAAAAGGAAGACAATTACATGTGGGCTTTGGAAAATTTCAGAAATCTAATTCCTCAAAATAAAAACACTGGAGTAATTGTTACCAATTGTGAAAAATCTCTCATTTCCACAGTTGAAGCCCAATTTCCAACCTGGAGTCATATCTTATGTTATTGGCATATAAACAACAACATTTTTACTAATTTAAAAAAGAATTTTTTGACTGATCAAGACTAGGATTCTTTTATAGAAAATTTGAAGAAAGTAATTTGGTCATTTGATGTTGTGGAGTATGAAAAGAATTGTAATCAACTGTGTAATTTGTACTCTGAAGATATTCTCACTTATTTGAAATCTCAGTTGCTAGTGTACAAAGATTGTTTTGTTTTATTGTAGACTAATAAGATGCCTCACTTTATTCATCTGGTTACATCACAAATTGAGGGCCAACATAGTGTTTTAAAGAGTTGGTTTCAAATATCAACTGGAGATTTGAGTGGTATTGTCTCAATGATACAGCTAAGAATATCAAGTAAAGAGCATGAAATTTGTGCTGAAATTTCAAGCAACTAATGTAATAATCTATCAATGCATCAAAAAAGTTTCTGGGGCGAGGTACAAGGAAGCTAAAAAAATGCATTTATTATCTTTCAAGATAATTTTCTTATCAGAGTTTTGGAATATAAAAATCGTCTATGAAGAATATAATAAATCTCTTCATATTCAGCCTACATCCCCCCCTGCACAAATTTATTTAGGGCTACAATGGCGCTTCACTGTTCTCACAAGATACAAAAAATCAAAAAGTCAAATCAAACACAACTAAGCTTAGATCTTTTTCATCAAAATTGGTGGATCCATCTGACAAAGATCTCAAGAGAGTTAAAAACATCTCAAGAAAGCACATTTGAAAATATTCTCTCAATTTTCAAAAGGACTTACAATCAACTACCACCACAGAAGCAGGCTGGACTCAGGGGGAAAGTCATTAATATATGTAAATGTGAAAATGTTGAAGAATTTAATTAAGTTAATGAACCTGAAATTTTAATGAGACCTCAAGGAAGACCTTTTAAACATAAATATGAAAAACAGGACCCATCAGGCTTTGAATATGTTCTTAAAGGTAATGATATTGTTTCAACAAAAAAAAATTTAGAGATTGTGGGAAGACTGGTAACAATATCCATAAATGTACCTCTTTTACTCAGGAGGATGTTGAAAATTCAGAAATTAATTTTAGCACTTGCACAATCAAGTTACCCAAAATGAATTGCTTTTCTAAAGATCCAAAAATTAGCAAGTCTATAGCCCCATTGGTGAAGCTTAAATTGCAATTTGAAGTTCCCTTGCATTGAAGTTTTGTCTCAAGGAAATTCACAATGTTCCTTCTGAAAGACACTGTGGATTTGCATCTATTGGTGAAATTCTAAGTCCTTACTTTTTCTTGGTCTTCAGTTTGGAAATATATGATGAAAAAAAATTTTACAAGATATGGATCACTACATTGAATTATTTGAAAAAGAAGAAGCCAAAAAATCCCTTTCTAAAATTGACTGTTTCAAATCTTCAGGACCTAAAGAGAAATGCTTTACCCTTCCATTTAACAGCTTGGTTGCTGCCAATACCCTCAGATGGAACTCGGAATGAAATCTACTTGAAAACCCACCTAAAACTGTTCTTCTGAGTGGTGTTCATCCCTGATTGTATGGTTCCTTTATCTATAGCTCAATGTGATTCAATCTGTGGTGAGTTTGGGTCCAAGGTTGCGGACTTTCTAGCAAGTCTTCCCCCCATATTGTGTGGTGTGTAACTAATTAAAAGGTATTTAATGACACAAAATTAAAGTTACAGAGTTGACACTATTTCTCAGGAAAAAGGTGTTTTTGGGGGCATAATATGCCATATATAAGAAACTAATCATGGTTGATTTGGTGGAAAAAAGAGGTATTTTAATATGGAAGATTTCTAGCTTTACTACCCACTATTAAAAATAATTAATGTTTTACTTTAAAAAATTAGTAATCTTATTAGAATAAATATTTTTTTTGACTTAAAATAACTATTATAAAAAACTTTACTAGTGAAAGAAATCAATTACTCATGTTCTATACTAAATAAATTAATAACAATATTTTTATGTTTCCCATTAAATTAATTTTTATTTAAATACTATAAAATATTTTTCTCATTAATTTAGCTATTCTTACATTTCTGAAACTTATTAAATGAGTCACTAAGTTTTAAAGTTGTGTTTGGGTATAAATTGGTGGATAAATGAACTCTTACTCATGTATCTTAGTAAATTGTGTTACATTTACCCTTACGTTTTATTACTATAGTTAAATTTTATGTTTTATTTTGTTTAATGTTTTTATAAAAATATTGTGGTGCTTTAGAGGGCCCCTTGTCTATATAAAGGCCTTGGGTAGCCCCCTGTAGTCTCATCAATTATATTAGGGGGTATCAATGTTGACCGACCTGCAATTAAATTAATTGCAGATAAAAGTAATTATACCCAATTATCTTTCACAATTATTTTTGCTAATGATTGGCTTATTAGACCTTTTACATGTCAAGGTCAACCTCTATCTGACATTTTAATCCTCAATTTTTCATAACCACATCTTGGAAAAATTCTGTCATAACCACATCTTGCACTACTTTCTGTCATAACCACATCCTGTCTATTCATTCTATCCATTCAGAACACCTCCCCATCTCATCTGTTTGTTTCTTCTCCATTTCATCTTCAAATATCTCAAGATGCCTCATTGTCATAGATCTTCTCAAAGGCAGGCTTCCCCCTGTCTTTATTCAAATCCCACTACTCCCTCTTTCCCCCACTCAGCTGAGAAATCAAAGACTGTCCAACTAAAAAAAGATGATCACCTCATACTTATCAACTGTCTAAAAACTAAAGCTAATTATGATTCTTTGTTTGTTACTGAGAATTAAACTAAAGTAGGATGGCCCCCTGAATAAAAAGTCAATTGATATCTTCTAAAGGCCAATGAATTAAGAAACAAGACAAAGGGAAGGATTGATATTTAGCTTAAACAGATTTCTGAACACTTCAAGCACTATTGAGCCAAATACAAGAAGGCTAAGAATCTTTGAATTCCCACTTTTTTTGGCATTACCAACCTTGATGTCAGTAAGGGCATCAATTCTATAGATGATAAAATTGATTCTTTATGTCCTTACTTTATAGAGATGGATTCCATATTTAGAGAGAAAGAGGATGTAAATCCTGAAAACATGTTGGATGAAGAAGATGACATCTGCAAACATGATTTCAAAAGAAATCTTTTGCCTTCCTCTTCTACTCAAGCCTCCCCTCATTTGACTTCAAAAAATCAAGATATCCTTTCAATAGATCCTTATGGCAATATAAATCAACCTGATCTCACTCAAGTGAGCTTTTATTTCTTTTCAAGTTGTTTTATTTTTTTTATTTACATCTATTTTTCTTATTTATAAAAAGGGGAATGAACAAACCCAAGAGCCACAATCAATCAATTCTAAAGCTAGCATCAATGATGAAGAGGAAAATGTTACCTCTAAAAAAAGTGAAGACCATAAACTACTCTGAATTTCAAATGTCAAAGAAAAAACAACAGAGATAGGTTTTCCCAAACCCCTTTTTCTTCCATTGATGATTTTCTGGAGAAATGTGAATCTGGTAAGTGATAGCATACCTCTTAATAATTAAGTGAGCTTCTCTTTTCTTTTGTTAATATTCCTTTTCAATATAGTTAAAGTTAAATTTGAAAGAGATATTCTTAATTTTAAAAATCAACAATATGAGCTCTCTTTACACAGGGATGATAGGGCACAAGACTTGGAGGAGAAGAAATTTGAGCTTTCTTTACAGAGGTATGAGAGGGCACATAAATTGGAGGAGAATAAATTCAAGATAAAGAAAGAGGAGAAGGCTCTTGAGTAAAATTTCCTATTGAATCAGGTGAAACTCAAGTATCAACTTGAAGATGGTTCCAAAAAGAAATTTTTCTTGATAGAATGCATTAAAGCTAATAAATCTGATGATGAAATTGAACACTTACTAAAAAATTTTGATTAATTACTAGTTTTTTTTGTTCTATTTCCCATTTCACTTGTTTTTAATTTTTTGCACATGAAAGTTAACAAGTATAATCATTAGTCTGTTTCGTTGGTTAGGATGAAAATTGATGTCTACATACTTTTTTACTCTTAATTTGACAAAGATTTACTAAACATTCCACATCACAACAAGCATTTAGCACAATATAATGATCTATCAATTGTCACACCTGTTTCTCCTTTCTCCAATAGTAAATTTGGGGATTTTTCATATTTTTTTCCACCCCTTTTTTTTTCTCTCTCTGCTACTTGATAATTACTGCAACAAAAATACTAGTTGTGGAAGTGATATACTTTGAGTGGTAACACATGTAGTAGTGTCTTAATATGCTTCTTGGAGAAAATAAAAAAAAGGTATAAAAATTATTAGCAAAAAATAAAAAAGTGAAACTCACATTAAACAAAGACAGAAGTCACTGCAACTAGCAGAAGCTTTTTGGTGTTTTTATTATAAAAACTCACAGAGGGAAAAATTGGTGAACCAGACATCTGGTTGTGTTTTTGGTTTCAGGGTAAACTTATGGGTTTGATTCAGTGAGTGACTCTGGCTGAGCTCAGTACATGATCATAGTCGTGAATTTTTCCATGATCCATTTTTTTTGTTTATTGTTCATTATCACCTCACTGGGTTTCCACTTCCTAACTCCATAAATTCCTCCTCCTCCACCTCATTGTTTGTGAGAATTTTACTGTTATATTTGTTACTTTTTTCCCATGTATTTTATTTGGTACACTCTACAGGTAGTTTAATTTGGGTATTTTTTCTTAGTAAATGTGGGTTTTTAGGTTTACTTTCACTTGCTACATTCCCCCTCCACACATCTCAATTTGGTAAGTAATGATACATGCTCAAAAGTTACTTCTAATGCACATTTTTTGCACCATTCTCATGCCTTTTCCTTCCTCCACTCTGCCCTCCCTTCTTCTCTCCTTCCCATCCTCTCATTTCTTTGAGAGAAAAAAAAATTAAAAAACAAATTATTAAAAAAAACCCCCCAAAAATCACCTTAATCAAAGACCAAAGTTGATGCAACTAGCAGCAACTTTGGTTCTCTCCAAGCCAGATTCTTCCTGACTGGGAGAGAACAAAAAAAACATAAAAAAAGTTAATAAAAAATAAGAAAACGATAAAAAGAAAAAAAAACCTTAAAAAATGTACTGAAGTCACTGCAACTAGCAGCAACTACAGTTCTCTCCAAGCCAAGTTCTTCCTGGCTGGGAAAGAAAAAAAGTTCAAAAAAAAATTAATAAAAAAAAGAAAAATATAAAAAGAAAAAAAAACACCCCATAAAAATGTGCCAAAGTTGCTGCAACTAGTAGCAACTTTGGTTCTCTCCCAGAAAACTCTTCCTGGCTGGGAGAGAACAAAAAGTTATAAAAATAAAAATAAAAAGATAAAAAGAAAAAAAAACACACCTTAAAAAATGTACCAAAGTTACTGCAACTAGCAGCAACTTGGGTTCTCTCCCAACCAGGTTCTTCCTGGCTGGGAGAGAACAAAAAGCTCAAAAAAAAGAAAAAGATAAAAAGAAAAAAAAACCTTAAAAAAAGTACCAAAGTTTCTAAAACTAGAAGTGACTTTGATTCTCTCACAGCCAGGAAGAACCTGGCTGGGAGAGAACATAAAATTAAAAAAAAAAGATAAAAAGATAAAAAAACACACCTTATAAAAAATACCAAAGTTGATGCAACTAGCAGCAACTTTGGTTCTCTCCCAGCCAGGATGAACCTGGCTGACAGGGAAAAAAATAAAAAAAGATTAAAAAAATAGTGAAAATGGTAAAAATAAAAATAAAATATAGCTTTCACTTTGATTCTCTCGCAGCCAGGAAGAACCTGGCTGCAAGAGAACACAAAAAAATGTAAAAAAAAAGAATTAAAAAATCGGCACCAAAAAAGACTGGACTCACCTTTAGCAAATAAATAAATAGCACCTTGTTGTTGGGGAAGAAGATTCATCTTTTAAACTTAAAGCTTTCATATAATTCAATTTTCAGAACTTTCAGATTTACTAATGCAATATCCTTACTATTTAAATTAATAGAACAAATGTGCTTCCTTCAGGTCTGTATGGGGTTTATTAGTTGTAGCCCCCCCACCAACAATAAAATCTGTTGGGTATTTAAGTGGGGTTTATTACTTGTAGCCCCCCATCAACCAAAATAATTTTTTGAAAGATGTTTGGAAGATGTTTTTTAGGGTTTTTTATTTTTTTTATTTAAAGCATATTTAATATGACAAGAAGAGTAAATGGACATCAAAGTAAGAGCTCTTATTTCAGAAGGGAGGGGGAGGCCTGGAGCAATGAGGTGGGACTGATTTTGAAGAGGTTTGGTACCAAAATTATCCATTTCAGGCAGGTGTTACATCTCATGGCCCTAACGCTACATTCTCTGACTTTTATAACACTGGGACCTATTTCATAGCTCATGTCTCACCAAAATCTTGAGTAATTCAACCCTTCTATTCATGAAATTCATCCAGTGATTGTGAATTCCTTTCAACTTGAAGAATTGAAGAGCTTGGAGATGTTGGAAGATTCCAGAAAATGTTGTGAATACCTAAGAATGTTGAGACATAAAATAAAGATTAATTCTTCTCATAAAAAAGGAGGTGGTGAGGGTAATATTTATGCTGTTGTAGAAAGAGCTGCTACTCACATATATTTGAAATCAGTAATTTAATTTGTTAATTTTTGAACTTCATTACACTTATTAAATCTCCAGGTCTTTATATATATTTAAAAATAGATGATGAACAAGTAAAGGAGGCTTTAGGATTCATCTTTTCTTTTTACACCTTTTTATTTAAGATTTTTGATCCAAAGTACTACCATAACTCTCTGAAACTGGTGAATGAACTAGATATTCCTTGCTATGATGGTTTTAAGTCTTTGAGAGGTAATTTAACTTGGACTTCTGGAGGCTTCTCCAATGTCACACACAAATATTTGGGTGTCAGTGATATTAGCCTGGGTGTTTGGTGACCAAAAATTTTAGATGGATTTTTGGATGAAGATTCTTGGAAGGAAGGCACACCTAGACAACATGGAGGCCACTTTATCTTTTCAGAGATCAAGTATATGGTGAAGTTTGAGAAGTGTGATGGGTTATGGGTGGTTATTTGGCCTGATAACAAACTATATCATCAAACCACTCCTGTAAAAGAATTTTGTAACTTTAAAAGGCTAGGTTCTTCAATTTAAATATGTAAAAGACTATCAAAATCTATTAAAACATTAAAAATACTTATACCAGATGTTTTAATGTCTGATTATATAAAAATGAAAGGAAAAGAAAAGTTAGAATAATTACATGATAGCTTTCTTCAAAAATTATTGGATAATACTGGTTGTTCATAAATTGATAAAAATAATTATTATTATAAAAAGGCATGTATATCATTAGAAAAATTCATTTAATTTTATCAGAATGGGAAACTTAAATACAATATATTGAGGGATACAATAGGAGAAGAGGAAAAGGATATGAGAGGCGAAGGATAAAAAGAAGGAAATGTAATAAAAAAAATTTAAGGGAGTTGTGCTGAGAAATGATGGAGTGTGATTTGCATAATGATAGAGCATATCCCGATGGAAATTAAGTTTTGTGAATCAGGGGGTGGGGGTGGGGGGTGGGGGAGGTCTGGTGCAGGTTCAGGATATTCTTCTTCATAAAGATCATACCACTCATCCTTCAAATCAGCCAGGATATTATGGAGTATAACAAATGTCATTATCCAATTATTTGCAGTTTTGATTTCCATTTTTTTTTGAAATTGGACTCTGATTTCCAAGAGACAAGAAAAAACTTCCCTTTAAAATCCCAATAGCATGTTCAATTTGTACTCTTGATTGTAAAAGACAATAATTAAAAGATGTTTTTGGGTCATTTTATAAAGTTGAACCTTGGAAATCAGGTATAATGTACTTTACACTTGCATATGCTGAGTCTGAAAGGAGCTACTGAGATTTGTCAAAGTATTGGTCAGGATGTTGAGAAATCTTCATTCTTTGGAACATGGAAGAGTCATGACATGAGCCAGGGCAGCCACTATGAAAAGCAATAAACCTTTTATTGATATCACACACACGTTAAGCAGTAATAGAGTGTCTAGAGAGAAGATAAAATATTAGTTCTTGAAGAGAAATTTGAGAACATTTTGAAGAAACCTTTTTTTGCAATAAAAATAATTTTTTCCATCATGAGCAGGATTTTGGCTCAAAAGTATAGTTGCACCATTAACAAAACCACCACAGCCAGGAAAACATTCAGCTTTCATTACTTGAGAGGATTCAAGTTTCTGAAGTGGAGTTGTCCAATAAAGTGTTTGAGACTTGAGAGAAAGGATAGAAATCATACATCTCTTGGTGTATAATATGGCAGTACCATATCCTATTTTAAAGAGATTATCTAAACATCTTACAGCAGCACCATTTCCATTTGAAACAAAGCAACATAGTGCAACAGAAAGCTGAAAGGCAGGATTATGCTGTTTTTTATGGGAATTATTGTGGAAGATAGGATGATTGGAGATGAGTAGCAAAAGTTTGAAAAAAAGAATCAGGAGAAGTTCGAAAAATTTATGTGAAGTTTAAATAAGGAATTTCAAGAATTGAGGCAAGATCATATCTGTGATAATGATAAAGATTTGGCCCCCTTGGAACGATGTAATGCTTTTTTGAAAGATAAGACATATAAGCTAAAGTGTCTTCCAAGCCAGAGTCAGAATCAGAGTCAGCAGCTAAAGTTAAACTGATAGCATTCATAGCTGAGCTAAGTTGCTTCCTAGTAGAGAGGTGCTTCATTTTTTTTGGTAGAATTTTTAGGTGATGAGTGGAAAGTAGGAATTCACCACCATATGAGCAGGTGGGTTGTGTAGATAGAAAAAAATTGTTTTGTGTTTTCCACAAAAATTAAGTAGCATAGAGTCAAGAAAGACATAAGGATGACATTTGCAATTGTGTGTCATGTGACTTTCTTACAAATTAATCATGGATGTGATGAGTTTGGGATCAGGAATTAGGAATGAAAATTGGGGTATAAGAGGTGGGATAATCTATTATTGTAGGTTCCTTATCCACTAGCCCCAGGGCTAGTGAATAAGAGTCTTCCACAATTAATAATAGGGGGTATCAATGTTAGAAATTTTAAATTATTTAAAAGGTATTTCACAACACAAAAATAAAGCTACAAAGTTGATGTTGTTTCTCAGTAAAAGGGTGTTTTGGGGACACGATATGGCATATTTTATATAATAATCATTGTTGATTTGGTGGAAAAATGAATTATTTTGAAATGGAAGATTTCTAACTTTGATACCCCCTAATGTTGGATGCAGGAAAATAAATTCCTGATCCCTAATTATGGATTCCTGAACATTGATAAACCCTATTATTTACTTTACCTTACTTTTATTTTTATAAAATAACATATAATTTTTTTATTGTGGTGCTTTTCCCTTAAAAATTTAAAATATATTATATATCACTAAGGTATAATAACAGTATTAAATTTTTAGTAATTTTTTTTTCATAATAAGAGAGATATTTTTACTTAAATCATTGAAAAGAATCCTTTTACAGAAGTTGTATAAAATTCACAGTTTTTTCTTTTAGTCATTGTTCCACCTATTTTCCTTACACCTTAATTTCATCAATACTTTATCTCCACTTTTCCTTCTCCCTTTTCATCTTCTTCTAGACAACCAACCAATAGCATGAGACATCTAGTTGGTTTTCTGATCCCTGTTTGAGTTTAGTAAATGATTCTTTTCTGGATCATGGAGTGATCTTGGTTGAAACCCTTTCCTGGATTTTTTTCAAAAAAGGAATGTACCAATCTTTCAGAGTCATTGCCAGAATAATAAAGTTTCATGAAACCCCAAAAAACTACTGGATGTCCTGTGCATCAATTTTTCCCCTGTTGATCTTTGAAATTCTTTAATGAATATGAAGGCCTATAACAAAATGTAAGCTTCTAAAGGACACCATGCCATGTTTCTATTTTGTTTTGGAAAAAAATTCCTACTCAAAATAAAAATGTGGTACAAATCATTACAAAATTTTATTAGGAGACATGGGGGCACACAATAAAATGTGAGCTTGTTAAGGACACCATTTCAAAAATTATTCATTTTGTTTAAGAGAACCCTATCTCAAAAAAAATGTGTTGAATGACTCTAACACCATGATGGTGATGAAATAGAACTTGATTAAAAGCTGGTAAAGGAAGCATACAGCCCAAATCATCTCAACTTTTCTTAATTATCTACTGTGTTAGCTTAGTGATGAAAGACATACTCAGAATTTTCAACACTGCATTTTCAAAACCATTTTCTTCCCTTATTTCATACTCAAAATAAAATGTTTAAAGGAAATTCTGAATTATTTCTTTCCAGTATTCTCTATGAAAAATTTAAATGAATATTGAATACCCACTATTTTTAAACTAATTGATATCACATTTCCAACAAGAATTTCAGGACTCTTTAAGCACTTTTTAGAAACTATTTAGGCACTCTGTAAGTACTTCTTTTGATAGTTTATAATTAGACCAAAATATCCTATTAAAAAAATCTGTAAGGAATCTGCAAAGAGTCATTAAAAATTAAATGAACTTCCCAGGACTCTTCAAGTACCTTATGGTAACTAAATATTAATCTTTTAAAGGAGCTGAATGAAATACGTAAATACTGAGCAAGCACTCTTTAAAGTTTTTTTCTTTAAACTTTTGGAGAATTAAATTATTAGTTTTTTAGCACTAGGTACCCTTTATGAGTAGTTGTGTCAATAACTTGTCCCAAGTGATTGATAGGCAAAAGGGTAATAGACAAAAAATAATTTATAGAGTTGAAAAAAGGATTTTAAGAAATAAGATTAAAATTCAAAGAATCAATCAGTTCTAAGTGGTAGTGAAATAAAAGAATGGATAGTGTATTAAATAGGGGGTATCAAAGTTAGACATCTTCCATTTCAAAATACCTCTTTTTTCTACCAAATTAACAAAGATTATTTTCAAAAATATGCCATATTGTGCCTCAAAAACACCTTTTTACTGAGAGTTAGTGTCAATTTTGTGGCTTTGTTTTTGTCCTTTTAAATAACAACAAATCTCTAACTTTTACAATCCCTAGTTAACATAAGAATAGAAGTAAAGATACCCTTTGAACAATTATATTATTAGTTTTTTAGAACTAGATATCCTTTATAAGTAGTCATGTTAATTAGATAAATATATACTGAAGCTAGCCATGATCTACATAATAAGAACACAGTTCATGTACTTGTCCCCAGTTGTTGAAAGTCAAAAGGGTAATAGAAAAATAATAACTTATAGAGCTGAAAAAAGTATTTAAGAAATAAAATAAAGATGTAAATAATCAATTAGTTTTCAGTGGTAGTGAAATAAGAGATTTTATTGCTCATTAAATTAATATAAGAATAGTATTAACAATACCTTTTGAAAAAATAAATTATTAGTTTGTTAGAGATAAATACCCTCCATAAGTAGTCATGTAAATCAGCTAAATATATACTAAATTTAGCCATAGTACATATAATAACAAAACAGTGCATGTACCTGTCCCCAGTGATTGATAGTTAAAAGGGTAATAGAAAAACAGTAATCTATAGAACTGAGGGAAGGAATTTAAGAAATAAGCTCAAGATGCAAATTATCAAACAGTTTCAGTGGTATTTAAATAAGAGATTGGATAGAGAATCCAGAGTAAAGACATCTACTATATAAAATCTAATATTATCATTCTTCACCCTAATTGATAAATAAAATATATAATTCAATAATCACTTTTTTTAAAGAAATGTGTTAAGCACATGTTAAATATTCAAGAATACTCCAGTAAAAACAGATAAAACTCCTTCAAAAACCCCCCCTTCTTCACACATAATAAGATTAAATTTTTTATTGTCATTTTTAAAAAAAGGTTGTGTTTGTTTTTTTGTAAAAATTTGGCCAACACATCTAACATAGGACAGTGGAAAATTTGAATTCCCTTGTGTTTCACCTTTTTTTAAGCCAGTGATATCATATGTCAATGTGTTTTAATTTCTCATCAACTTGAGCCTCTTTTCACAAAAAGTAGCACTAGTATTGTTACAAAAAAGATCTGGCACATTAATACAAAAAAGTAGTTTAGTAGTATTCATAACCAAACTGAGAGAGAAAAACAGCCTTGATATCCAAATTAAGGCTTTATTGCATTAAAACATAGAAATGTACTCAGCCTCAGTAAAAAACAGTGTGAAAAACATCTCTCTTCCACTACACCAGAAGATAGGTCTTTCATTTAGTAGAGTAATATAACAAGTAATTAAACAACTTGTAGACTTAATGTTTGCATAGTCAAAATTACTGTAATATTTCAAGAAAATATCATATTCATTCCTTCAATATTTGATGCTAAAATTTTGATTGGAGACAACATAGTGTAGAAAATTCATAGAAAGCTGCCAGTGGTATGGTGAATGATTAGAGTTAATTTTGGAAAAAGAACTGAGGGCTTGAATAATATCAGGTCTGGTTGATATGGCCTGATAATTTAAGGAACTAATGTGTTCCTGATAATGATCATCCTTGCCTTTCTCATTTTCATCTGTTGTTGGAGAAACAAGAACACAATTTTTAGGTAATGCACTGCAAAAAATTAAGTGGCACCTGCTAGCAGGTGCCTATCCCTAAATTAAGTTTTGAATTAAGAGTAGATTTTATTTGATATTGCATGAGCTAGTGAACTCATTGTTCAGTGTGCAGTATTTTCAGAAGAATTACAGCTGAACTGAAATTTAGTTAAGTTAAAGATAGGGATTGGCACCTGCTATTAGGTGCCCATGTTTTTTTCTGGTGATGGAGTATAGAATTTCTTGTAGAGTTTCACATCAAATTGTGTGGCTAGTTCATCAACATAGGACTTCTGAGTTAATTTTATGTAATCAGTTAAATAAAAATTTTGATTCTTAAATGAAATGTTGGATCATCTGTCCATTTAAGTTTGAAATGATTTCCTGAATCTTTACAAAATTTAGAAATTTTTGTGCTGAAATTCTAGAAAAATTGTCTACATGAATATGAAAAAAGATGAATGAGCCATTTTTTTTGAAACAGAAAAAGTGATTTATCTTCTTCAGCTTCAGAGAAATTCAGTTTAGTCATGACTTGAAAAAATTTATTCCTCAACTTCCAAGGTGCTTGATGAGCACAATACAAGATTTTTTAAGCTTAAATACTTTATTCTTTCCTCCAACCCCATAACCTTTGACCTGAGTCAAAAATACATCATCCTTCATGACTCCATGGATAAATTCTGTAGAGACATTGAATTGAGATATAAACCATTTTGTTGTAGCTTTTTAAGTAATAAGAAGTCTAAATGTTTCAGTTTTATCAACAGAATCATATATTTCAACATAATCCACTGCAGCTTTCTAAAAATTTCTAAATTCAACCTATTGTGTCTTATAACTAACAACATGACCAAGTTCATCCATCCTTTATGACAGGAACCATGTGCCACCAATGTTTTTCATTTCTTTAGTTTTTTTTCACTAGTTCAACAACTTGATGTTCTCCTAAAGATTAATATTACTTGTCCATAGTTTCTTTCCATAATTCAGAATTGAGTCCATTAAAAGTTTGTCTATATTTTAGAGTGTTGGACAAATATTTGGCTAAGAAGCCATAACATGAAGGTGAATTTTACTTTCTTATCAGTCTCCCATTATGTGAGAGTGATTCCCAAGTCATAATCAAGTTCAAGAACTTCAGGATTAATTTTTTGTTGCTGATCAAACTTTGACTGTGATGAAGATGTATCTGATGTTTTTAATTGATAGGTATGTTTGAGTTTTTGGAAGCCCTGTTTGGAACTAGCCATTGCATCATCATCTCTTACATCCAGCTCATCAACCAGGAGAGCGGTCTGAGCTGAAGTAGAAGAATATGTTGAAGGTAAGTATGTGAAATTCTGGGAGGACTCAGATGAAGGAAAATGTGAGGTATTTTCTGGTAATGGAAACAAAACATAATCTAGAACTTAAATTTGAGAAGATTTTTCAGTATAAAAATTTTTGGATTCAAAAAACTAGACAATTTGAGAAAAAATTATTTTTCTTTGTATTCTTGTTATAAGGTCTTTAACTCTTTGAGTTGGGCTCATATACTACAACTGCACATTCAGAGCCTCAAGGCTGAATTTTCCAGTTTTCATCTTCCTTTGGGATATGAAGAGCAGTTAATGAGCCAAATATTCAGATGAAAAGGTAGTCAAAAGGATGATTTCCTCCACTTTGAATGAACTTACTGAGAGAATCATGAAGAATTTCTGAGTTGAGCTTTGAGTGTGGAAGAATGTTCAATAAATAATTACAGCTTTTTATCCATTTTCCCTATAGTCTAGCTGGACAGTTGGAGTCTATCATAACCATGCATACTTTGTCAGAAAATTTTTTATTAAACCTTTCTTCCACAGAATTATTTTGAAGTGCTCTGGCTAATGCTTGTTCATGTGTAATATCAGACTTACTCAAGCTATTGAGTAGCTTCCCTGAACAATATAAACCTTCCCCATCACACTTTAGGCATTTCAAATTTATTTCCACATCAGCTTGATAGATCAAGAACTTAGAAAAAACATCTAATGTACATTTCATAAGAAAATATTAGAATATTTTGTGCATTCATCTATGAATGTTACTAAATATCTATGGCCTCCAATAGTAGGTGGCTCAATTGGGACTAGAAAATCTTAAATAATTCAAAACTAAGGAGAACTGGCTAAATAAAAATTTTACAAGAAGAGAACTTTAATTATTTCTACTTTATAAAATGTAACAAAATCATAATCTTCATCAATTGACTCATCCTGTTTTTAAATTAATTTTTTTTTAAAGATCTAACAATAAGATGCCTTAGACATTTATTCCATGGATGAAATTTAGGCACAATCCTATGAATAAGAGAGAAAAATAGTTAAAATGTCACAAATTCTGCTTTAGTCCTTTGTGAGATAGTCATGCAATGAGATTACCATGTGATTTATGCACCGTTGTTTAAGATGGCTCAAAATTAACAGTATATCGAATGAGATTGACCTTTTTAACCAAGATAAGGTTTTAAAAGATACTTTTTACCACAAGAAAGTAATTAACAGTGAGATGTGAACTAACACCAAAGTCACCAGATAAATTTCCAACAAGATTTCAGACCCTTCAGTATCAATATTAACAGGAGAGAAACAATTCTTGAAACTAGATAGCATTTTGCTATCTTTAACCATGTGAGAGACTTCCCCTGAATTAAGAACAGAGCACCTATTCACATTCATGGTACTAGAAAGATAAGCTTACTCTACATGATAATGTTAAGTAACAAGAGAAGCTTACCTTGTTGCTACTTGGGAAAGTTTAGAATTTTCACTTGTTGAAAAAAATTAAACCTTCATTTTTTTTATCTCCTAACAAAACTGATTAATACAATTTTTATTTTTATTTGTGTGACCTACATGTGCAAGACTAAACTTTAAATTTTTTTATCCTTTTTATAAGGAGAAGATAAGCACTGTATAGATTTCTTCTTTTTAGACTGTGTCTTCAGTGTTGGAATTTTAAGAGAAATTGGATTCTCATTCTCTTAGATTTATTTGCCTGTGATTTTAGACTATTGTGAATTGATTCAAGTGAAATATTTTTAAAGTTTTGGAATAGGTATTGAGTGATTCTGATCATTGATTCATGTTTAGCACTTTTAACAATAATCATAGCTCATATTTAAGAAACAGAAGAAGTTCTGTGCTCTTGATTCACTATCAACTAATAAATTCTCAAGCTCTTCAAATTTATTCAAATGTTCCCTAAGAAATGAAATACCACCCCATTTAAGTATACAAGCTGATTGAGTAGATCACAGAAAGTTGAGACACCTCCTTTACCATACTCAGAAAGAAAATTTTGATAGGAAATATTGGCGGAATCACTTTAGAGATGAGAATAGAATCTCTTTTACTAACTGCATTAATTAATACAAGACAAGATTTTTATTTTACTTTCCTCCATTCATTAGGGTCAGAATAATTTTGCTTATCTGCACACTTCAGGTGATTAGTAAGATTGTGAGAGTTAAACTATAACTCTATCATCAACTTCCACAGAAAAATATTGCCAGTTGTGAGGGCTGGGATACACAGTATTTTTTCATTAATTGAAAAGATATGGTAGAAAGTACACAAAGATGAGTGAATTCAGATTTGGGAACTCAAAAAGTAGGTTGAGTTGTGCTAGATAGGATGGTATGATCAGAAGTACTGGAAAAGCAGTCACAGTACCTATCACTTGGTGAGTTCAAGTGTGAGTTTTCACACTTTTAATCAGATGTTGTGAAACTTCTTTGAAATCAAATGATTAGTAAGTTAGCACTTGTTAACCTTTATAATTAGTTGAGTAAATTGTTTCTAAAAAATTAAATTATTAGTTTTTTGAGAAAAAATACCGTTTATAAGTATTTGTGTCAATCACCTGTCCCCAGTGATTGATAGGAAAAAGGGTAATAGATGAAAAATAATTTATAGAGTTAAATAAGTATTTTAAGAAATAAAATAAAGATGAAAATAATAAATCAGTTTCCAGTTGTAGTGAAATAAGAAATTGTATTTCTCATTAAATCAATATAAGAATAATGGTAAAAATACCTTTTGAACAATTAAATTATTAGTTTGTGAGCACAAGATACCCTTTATAAGTGGTCTTGTAAATCAACTAGATATATACTACAGTTAGCTGCAATACACATAATAACAACACATTAAATTTAAATTTTCCCCATTGATAGAAAGGCAAAATGGCAATAGACAAATAATAACTTACATACTTTAAAAAAGATTTTAAGAAATAAAATAAATATGCAAATGATCAATTAGTTTTCAGTGGTAGTGAGATAAAGATGAGATAAAGTGTCGGTCAGTCGTCTAGAAGAGGTAGGAAAAATAGGAGAAAAAGGAGGAGAGAAGGAGGAGGACAAGGGAAAATAAAGAAATAAACCAAAAAAATATATATTTAATTTATTTGAGAGGGAAAACAACGGTGAGCAACTTTGAGAGGTGACAAAAACTTAGATTTTATTAACAGTAATATTATTAAATGTAAGGGTTCTGCGCGGCAAACAATTTTAATTACTATCAGACTTAAAGCAACCTTTGATTTGTTGTATAGAATTTAAATTAGATTTGTATTACTAATAAAAAAAATATAAACGTAATAAATTGGTTATTTAATTTGTTGAGTGTGTAATAAGTGATGAGGCTACAGGGGATTATCCAAGGCCCTTTTATAGGCAATGGGTCTTCTGAAGCGCTACTATCTTTGTAAATACAATGATTAGAATGGAATAAAACAAATATATCAAAGGAGTAAATGAAACATAACAATATAGAGAAAAACATGAAACAAATAATTAAAACCCCAATTAAGAATCCGATTTCCCCGCCATTAATTCCCAAATCAGTAAGTGACAATAGTGAATAACTAAAAAAGATTGGAAACATAGGAACTATGAGAAATATAATTCCAAACAGATGGTACATTCTGATTAAAGGACATTTTAAGTGAAACAAAAGATAATTTGATGCAACAAAACAAGCAATTAATCTCAATTTAGTCCAAATTAATTTATTTGTTTTTTCTAACACAATTAAGGGTCAAAAGAAGCGTCCTTAATTATTGTTTAGTATCATATGAGAGGTATTATTTAATATATAAATTTAAGTAATTAATTTAAATATATTATAAATCAATTTTACACTTGTAATTATAATATATGTTTTTTAATTAATTAAATATAAATTTATAATTATTAAATACATAAAAATGCGCCATTATTTGTAGAATATATTATATTATGCTCAATTTAATTGTATATAAAAATATATATAATCAATAAATTTAATGTAACACTTGTATATAATAAAATTCTTATATAATTTCATTATGCAATAAAATATTAAGTTATATTCATTAAATACAAGTCTTACCCACTCTTTAAGGTTTTATAATTTATATATCATTTACTGGACTCCTGGAATAGCCTGGCTGACACTCCCTCACTCTAAAAAAAACAATAAAAAAAATGCTAAGATTTTTTCTTTTTGTATTTTTTCAACAGAGTAGGCAGATTTGAAATTTCCTTGCCAGGTATCCATGCATCATGTTCAGATGATTTGTTCTTATATCTCAATAAATATTCAGTACCTCTCTCAGAAGTGATAATTCTATCATTGAGAATTTTATCAATTTCTGCTGTTTCTGTGACTTCCTGAGGGTTCTTCTTAGGTCTTCCTCATCTTTTTGGAAATAAGTCACTGTTGGAAGTATAAGGTTTAAGCAAAGAAATGGGAAAGACAGGATGTTTCCTATCATATGGAGAATACAATACAACTTCTACTGCATTATCACCAACCATTCTTTTAACAACAAATGGTCCTACAAAAGGATCTTTTAATTTGTGGTTACCCTGTAAATTGAAATGGACAGTAGAGATCAACACTTCATCACCCTTGTTAAATGTGTATTCTTTATGGGATTTACCCCATCTTTTCTTTTCATATTCAAATGCTTTATCAATACAACTTTGAGCATGTTTTCTGCATAGCTGTTGCATTTGCATAAAAGATTTTACACCAGGGTGTAGTTCCAACTTAGGTAATTTATTATTGAGAATCTGAGCAGGAGTGTTTGGGACATAACCTAACCAAAGCTCAAAAGGCTTTTTCTCAGTGACAGAATGAACAGTGCTATTATATGCAAATTCAAGACCAGGCAAAAGAGTGACCCAATCATGAGTAAATCTGTCATTGTCTTTATATTCTAAACCAAAGGCACAATACCTTCTAATCATATCTTCCAGAGTTTGAATCATTCTTTCAGCTAGACCATCAGTCTGAGGATGGTGAGCTGTAGACAATTTTAACTCACAGCCACAAATATCCATCAAAGAGGTCCAAAACTCAGAAGTAAATTTTGGATCCCTATCAGAGATAATGGCTTTTGGAAAACCAATAATATTAAACATGTAAGACCACCATAAGAAAGCTAATTCTTTGGTGGATACATCTTTGTGGGTTGGAATAAATTTGCACATTTTAGTGAATCTATCCACTATTACCCAACAAGAGTTAAAGCTGTCTTTACCTGCAACAGGAAGACCAGTGACAAAATCCATATTAATGATTTGCCAGGGAGCACTAGGTGCTTCAATATGTTGTAATAACCTTGCTCTCTTACCTGTTAACCTTTTAGATTTTTGGCAGGAATCACAAGATTCAACATATAATTTTGTGTCTTCAGACATATTAGCCCACCATGCAGTGTTTTTGATTCTAATCAATGTTTTTTCAAGATCAAAATGACCAGCTAATATGTCATCATGACAAAGTTTGAGGATAGTTTCTTTCATCGAAGGAGGAATAACAATCACATTGGTAAGCTTCCTTCTATAATATATATAACCATCTTCAATAGAAAACTTTCCCTTACTTAAAGCATTTTGGTACTTTGCAGGAAGAGTTTTTATTAATGCTTGAATTGAAGCATTCTTAGGATCATTCAAAATAGTAAATAATTTATTTAAGTCAGAATCTTTATCATATGAATCCAGTATTAACTGTAATAACTCTTCTCCATATCAACTATAAATATACCATGTATATGAACAGTATCATATTCAGGTACATAAGCAGGATTGGAGTCATTATTTGGCAGAGGCAATCTGGAGAGCATATCAACATTAGAATGAATATTTCCAGCTCTATGGATAATAGTCATCCTTCCTCTGTATTCTTGAACAGCAAGTTGCCACCTGAACATATGTCTGTTAGGTGTTTTGAGGTTTAAGAGAGATTTCACAGCACTACAGTCAGTTACCAACTCAAATTTTTGGTCATCCAAGTAGTAATGAAGTTTCTCAAGAGCCCAAACAACTGCTAAGCACTCCAATTGAGTGGCACCATATTTCAATTCACTATTTCTTAAGGTTCTTGAAATATAACAAATTACAACCTCTGAGGATTTATCATTAATAATTTGCTTTTGGTGAAGGGCAGCTCCCAGACCAATAAAGCTAGCATCTGTATAAAGTACAAATGGCTTGTTAAAATCTGGAAGAGCCAATATAGGGGCTGTCATTAAGCAACTTTTCAATGTATTAAAAGCTTTCTGACAGTCATTATTCCAGAGAAAAGCAACATCTTTTCTGGTTAGTTTTGTAAGAGGCAAGGCTATGACCTGATAGTTTTTAATATATTTTCTATAATAGCCACACATACCCAAAAAACTTTGGATTTCTCTTACAGAAGTTGGTGCTTTCACATTTTGAATGGCAGCAACTTTATTATGGTCTACACAAATTTGTAAGCCTGACACAACATGGCCAAGGACTTTCAAAGATTGAAAACCAAATTTACACTTTTTTAGAGATAAGGTCATATTGATTTCATCCATTTTTTGGAAAACTCTCTTCAAGTGAATTATATGTTCATCAAAAGTTTTAGAAAAAACAATAATATCATCAATATAAACCATGAGCCAACCTTCAATAATTTCTTGATGGAAAGTGTTATCCATGACCTTCTGGAAAACTGAAGGAGCATTTTTAGGGCCAAATGGCATCCTAACATACTTATATATTCCCATATGAGTAGCAATAAGCAAAAAATTTTGAGAATTTTTCTCAACTGGAACTTGATGATAACCTTTATTACCATCCAGACAACTAATAAATTTTGCAACTTGCAAGGTAGCATGTATTGAATTAATTCTGGGTAAAGGATAAATATCATCAACAGTATAAGTATTTAAAGCTCTGTAATCTCCACATAATCTAGCTTTATCTTTTTCATAAGAAATTAAGACTGGGGAGATGACACAATATTTGGGGGTGACATCCACTTTCTCAATGATATTCATTTTCAATAATGTTTCAATATTATCTTCAATATCTTTTCTTTTTGATGGAGAAGCAGGATATGGTTTTTTCTTAAGGGTAGGAGGAATATCACTCAAATTACAGGATAAGGTAATCTTCATTTCTTCATGAACAATTCCCAAGACATGAGACCCATGAGCAAAAGCCATAGGGAAAGAGGTAATAGAGGCAACAATAGAATCTTTTTGTTCACAAGTCAACTGATCACCAAAAGAAGCAGTATTTATTTCATGTAATAAATCATCCATTTCAGTTGTTGTTCTACCTTTACATTGGGTCTGTGAGTTACAAGATTTCAACAAATGCCCAGAAGGTCTAGGAGAAGAAATTTTGAATTTTCTTTTCCCATTCATTCCTAAGGTAAAGCAATTATTTGCTGGGTCCAGTTTCACACCAAACATGGTTAAAATATCATTTCCCATAATAAACCAATTGCTCAAATTATCATTTTTCATGACAACAAACTCACAAATAGCTCTGACAAAACCACCATTATATTTGAAAAATACAGAGGTTTTGTATTTGCCAATAGGAAATAAGGTAGAACCATACCCTCTCCATTTTTCAGAAGTTATAGGCAATAATTTACTCAAATATTCCTTATCCACTGAAGCCAAAGCTTTTTCAGATACTACACTTCCTCCAGCACCAGAATCAAGAACTACATCAACATTTTTACCATTAATGATAACAGGTGCCTTTAAAGGGGATATAGGAATAGAATTGTTAGTAATATCTTTAATTATCTCAGCATTTTCTACTGAAGATAAATTCAATACACAATCTTCAGATATATTATTTAAATAATGGACATCATGTTCCAACATTAAAACATCTTTAACAGATTCATTGTCATAGGAGATATTACTTTCACAGTCACTGGAAGAATTATTGACATCAAGTTCAACTTCATCAGTGTCTTCATTTTGTTCAACAAGATGAGTTTTCTTGTCACAAACATGACCCTTCTGCCACGGTTTGTTACATTTATAACAAGTATTTGTTGCATATTTTTTAGGTGCAACTGGGACAGAGGGTTTACCAGCTTTTTCTGGGAGCTTTATAGAAGGTTTATTCTGATCATTATAAGATTTACTAAGGTAATTCTTTGGTTCATATCTATGGTTGAGTAGTACTTCATTACAGATATTAATGAAAGAAGAATTTTCACTTACATTCTCAGTTCTAGCAACAATCAAATCCCTAAGAGAATTTGGTAATTTATACAAGATTTTATCTCTCCAAATATCATAATCCAACTTTGGATCAATTGCTCTAAGGATTTTAGTTATTTTCATCAGAAAAACAATGGGATTTTCAACAGAGGAGGATGCATATCTAGTATTCTCATACAGTCTCTGCTGAGCTAACCTGAATTTTGAACCACCAAACTGATTCTCAATCAAGGATTTCCAATCATTCCATGTATAATGATTGTTATCTAAAAGGACAGATTCATACCACATCAAGGCTACATTGGAAAATAAAGAAATTAGCTTAGAAACAATTTCTTCATCAGGTAGTTTATAAGATCTCTTTAAATTATCAATTCTTTGGATAAAGTGTTGCCAATCAGAGGAAGAATCACCATCAAAGGTAGGATATTGGTCTAACTTAGGCCAATTTTTCTGACTACTGGGATGGTCCACTTTTTGGTTTGAATTATTCATTATTAATAATTCCTGAAGTTTAGCCAGGTTTTCAGAAATTTCATTATTTACAGAAACAGCTGGTGCATGACCATCACAAGATTTTTTGCTAGTAGCAAAAGATTTTACAGACTCATTGTCAGTTTGTTTAATGGTTGAAATATGAGGAAGAAAGGATGAACTTTGCTCAGGTCTTTTCCCTTTATTTTTATGCAGCTTATTTACAGAAATCTCATTTAATTCATTATTGGTGTTTAAGGTTGAGAACTTTTCCTGTAGGTCAGACACATAGTTTCTTATTCTTGGAATTTCAGACATCTGGTCATTTACTTTTGCAAGAGATAGAACATTTCTGTCCTCAGAAACTGAGTGTTTGGTACTTAGTGCATGGAAATCATTTTTTAGCTTCTTAAACTCATTTTGCAGAGATTTTATTTCATTTTTGAATGAATAATTTTCCTCAATAAGGGGTTTCAATTCACTCAAGGTCTTATGTAGACTGATATTTCTATCTGAGATAGCTCTATGGTCACTTCTTATTTGTTTTTGTTGACTAAGAACAATATTCAAGGTTTCTTTGATTTTCAAATAAGCTGTATCTTGTACAGAAGAACTCACTTTACATTGCAAGTGTAAATTATTTAATCTATCATTTTCATGGATTAACACATCTCTCACATGTTTGTCTTTTACAATATTAAAATCAAGGGTATCTTTCAATATTTCCTCAGAAGTTTTTTCAATTAAGGTATAGATTTCAGGGGGAACAGAATCATTTTTAATTGCAAGAGAAGGATTAATTAAAGATGTAGAAGTTAAATGTAAAGGTTCATCAAATGACAATTTGCTAATTACATCAATAGGGCTACTAGTCACAGGAAGCTGTCTTTTAACAGGTTTAACTGTTCTTTCACCATGTTCAATAATATTACCTGCAGAAAAAGATTTATTAGAAAACATACCCAAGTGACTATCAACCAAATTACTTACCATGGCAGAGGAGGAAACTTCCCCTGGGACTGGGTTTGGGATTGTGCTTGGGCCTTCTTTCTCCTGCCTTGTTGGTAGGGATGAGGAGGTGGATGGAAATTGGGTGTTCTGGATGGGCCAGGCTGATGATGAGGAGGGTGTTGCACATTCTGTTGGTAGTGACTCATTAGATAATCCCATTTCCATTGCTCTACTTCCATAGTATTTGGATTTTGGATGGTTGATCTGGGTGGCTGTGAAGGTTGAGCCTGAAACTGAGGCTGATTGGGAGGCAACTGAGGAGGGGCCTGGGCCTGAATCTGGTTCCTGAGTTCTTGGACCTGATCCCACAATGTGTCTACCTTTGCTTTGTACGTCATATTTTCTGTCTTCAACTCTTTTATATGACTGGATAGGTTGCTGATTTGTTGTGGCAGAGGAAGCTTTTTTATTTTGAAGCCTTTTGGAAAACCTTCTTGAGGCACTAGAGGCTTTACTTCCTTCTGTGGTACTGGGGGAAGGGGGTTTGGTTTGTTTGCATTTCCTGTCATTTCCACATCCTGCAGTATGTGAATTCTTTGTGTTAGTATAAGATTTTTTATGACCAACTTTAGAAGAACTTACAGTGTCAGCATCATAGTCAATTTCTATTTCATCCACTTGCATGTTATCCATTTTTTCTGCCAAATTGTTGGACATACTAGTGGGAAGATTTATAATTTACTTTTTATTTTATAAAAAAATAATAAAAGTTAGTCAATAATTGCTCCAAATAATAAAAAAAAATTTTATTAATTAAATTATAGAAAAAATAATTTTCAATATAAAGTAATAATTAAAAAGTTAATTTTTTTTAAAAAAAAATGGATTGCAAGGTTAAATTGGGAATAACAATCAAGTTAATTCAACCAATTAATTACCAATATTAAATATGGCAATATATTTGGGACTAAGCACAATGTACTTTTAAGTCAACCAAAATTAACAATAATTAATTAAAAAAAAATTAAATTAATAATTCAATTTTGTATTAAAAAATGTCAATTCTTCTAGGACTAAGAGGATTTAACACTCTATAATGGTCAACTAGGAAAAAAAAATTTTAAAAATTGAACACTTACACTCAGTGAATCAGCAATTAAGCCACAATCACTGTTATTGCAATAAAAATATAGTAATAAGAGTGAGAGGCGCAAAGGTGAACTCATATAGTGATCGAAAAATCACTTCAAAATAATATAAAAATTAATATTATATAAACCTAAGATGTCGAACCCAAGTTCGAAACACAGTCGCGGCAAAAGTTTTGTTTTGCTAGGTGGTCCGTGCGTTTTGTCGTTCGTCGCCAGGCTCGATTGTCATCGTTGTTTGGAAAGGTCCCCAGTTGTCGGTCAGTCGTCTAGAAGAGGTAGGAAAAATAGGAGAAAAAGGAGGAGAGAAGGAGGAGGACAAGGG
The DNA here is from genome assembly GCA_030280995.1 of Hemileia vastatrix. Taxonomy (NCBI): domain Eukaryota; kingdom Fungi; phylum Basidiomycota; class Pucciniomycetes; order Pucciniales; family Zaghouaniaceae; genus Hemileia; species Hemileia vastatrix. The sequence goes on along the minus strand of JASXTE010000004.1, from coordinate 22,034,474 downwards.
AAAATAAAGAAATAAACCAAAAAAATATATATTTAATTTATTTGAGAGGGAAAACAACGGTGAGCAACTTTGAGAGGTGACAAAAACTTAGATTTTATTAACAGTAATATTATTAAATGTAAGGGTTCTGCGCGGCAAACAATTTTAATTACTATCAGACTTAAAGCAACCTTTGATTTGTTGTATAGAATTTAAATTAGATTTGTATTACTAATAAAAAAATATAAACGTAATAAATTGGTTATTTAATTTGTTGAGTGTGTAATAAGTGATGAGGCTACAGGGGATTATCCAAGGCCCTTTTATAGGCAATGGGTCTTCTGAAGCGCTACTATCTTTGTAAATACAATGATTAGAATGGAATAAAACAAATATATCAAAAGAGTAAATGAAACATAACAATATAGAGAAAAACATGAAACAAATAATTAAAACCCCAATTAAGAATCCAATTTCCCTGCCATTAATTCCCAAATCAGTAAGTGACAATAGTGAATAACTAAACAAGATTGGAAACATAGGAACTATGAGAAATATAATTCCAAACAGATGGTACATTCTGATTAAAGGACATTTTAAGTGAAACAAAAAATAATTTGATGCAACAAAACAAGCAATTAATCTCAATTTAGTCCAAATTAATTTATTTGTTTTTTCTAACACAATTAAGGGTCAAAAGAAGCGTCCTTAATTATTGTTTAGTATCATATGAGAGGTATTATTTAATATATAAATTTAAGTAATTAATTTAAATATATTATAAATCAATTTTACACTTGCAATTATAATATATGTTTTTTAATTAATTAAATATAAATTTATAATTATTAAATACATAAAAATGCGCCATTATTTGTAGAATATATTATATTATGCTCAATTTAATTGTATATAAAAATATATATAATCAATAAATTTAATGTAACACTTGTATATAATAAAATTCTTATATAATTTCATTATGCAATAAAATATTAAGTTATATTCATTAAATACAAGTCTTACCCACTCTTTAAGGTTTTATAATTTATATATCATTTACTGGACTCCTGGAATAGCCTGGCTGACATAAAGAATCTAGAGTAAAAAAATCTACTATATATAATTGAATATTATCATTATTTACCCAAATCAAAAAATCACAACTATAAGTCAATATTCAGCATGTATCAAGAAATGTGTTAAGTATGTGTAGAATATTCAGGAATTCTCCAGTGACAACACATCATGCTACTTCAACAAAAAATCATTTAGAACACTACAGGACTTCATTAAGAAACTTTTTAGAGCTGAGTGTGAGCATGACCATGTAATAATTTTTGAAGAGTTCATTTTGAAAATTTAGAGTTCTAACTTTTTCTCAAAGAATATTTATATATAAAATGATTAAAGAGAAATTATCAAATAGCCTTCAAAGAGTATTTACAAATTATATGTGTAGTACATAAAGTTTTATCAATGAGTTTTTAGGGTGTGCTTTTTAGATTTTAAAATAATACTTACAGTAATTTTAAAGGATTAAAATCTAGTTATTATAGGGTTCTTGAAGAGTCCTAAGAGGTTCCTTTCAAATTTTAAAGAGTCCTTGGAGATTTCTTACAGGCTTTTCAATGAGTGCTTTCAGGTTACTTAAAAACTAGGTAAAATGTGCTTATGAGCAATCTCAAGTGTACCTCACAGTGCTTAAATATTTTATAAACAGTTCTTACAGATTCCTTAAATTTTTATTGAAAACATGATATCAACTGGCACCAGGAAGATATTAGGGAGGACTTGCATGCAAGTCCACACCCCCACTTAATTATTTTTAGAATTTCTTTTCAGACAAGCCCACCCCATTTTTTCCTGGAAAGGATTAAAAAAGAGGGTTTTTGATATTGATTTCTTTATTGGATAAAAAATACTGGAAAGCAATTATTCAAAATTTCCCTTACAAATTTATATTTTTGAGTAGGAAATGGGAGAAGAGATATTCTTTTGAAAATAAATGAGAAAATACTGAGTATAGTTTTCATAACTAAGCAAACACTGTAGAATATCAAGTATTGCTAAGATATTTTGAGCTTTATTCTTCCTCAAAAAGCTTCAACACAAGATTTAATTCATCAATTTTATTGTAGTAGGGTTTTCCAAGAAACATTGGGGTCCTACATGCAAGTCCACAAAGTGTTTTTTTCTTGACCAGAATTCATCCAGCATATGAAAAGCATTTGACCAGAGCTTGTTTGGTAGATTTTCTTCACCTCCCAGTAAAATTTCTTTTCACTTGCTTTTCACTTTATTTTTTCATACAATATATTCACTATTCTTCACATTGATAAAGTTAAATATTATTCATGTCTCACTTGAGCAAATTTCAACAAAATACTATGCTCTGATATTACATTTCATTGTTTTCTAAGAATTTCTGTTCTCACTTGTAATTTTTCTATTAATATTTTATACTAAAATATCAAAATGCATAATTTGATTTTTTTTAATTAGGGGGGATCAATGTTGACTGATGCACAATTAAATTAATTGCAGATAAAAATCATTATACCCCAATTTTCTTCTGTAATTATTTTTGCTAATAATTGGGTGATTAGACCTTTTACATTGTAGATAATCCTATAGTACTGGCTATAGGCCTTGACCAAGGGAGTTGGAGTAAAACCAGAGAGAAAAACCCCTGTCCCTTTAGAAAAATAAGTGAGATTTACCTGCTACAGTAAATTTATACCTGTCTACCAAAAGCCCCTTTTCCAACACACTTGACTGCTGGATCAGTCAAGAAAGTAGTCTCCAGACAGACTACCAAACCAAAGAACTTAAATGTAGGCCAATGTCCACACCAGAGAAAGAAATGATTCTTGATGTAGGTTGCACATCCACACCAGAGACAGCAATAATACTTGATTTAGCTTGCAAGACTATACCAGAGAAAACAGTTGCTAATTTAAGTTAAATGAAGAACTCACTTTGCAACAAACAAAGCCAAATGTGGCCAGAAAACAGTGAAAACTGAGTGAGGAACAAGGATATCACCTCCAGATGGTTGTATGATAATTAAAGTTGCCCCAAACTGTCTTATTCACTATATACTCACAGACTACTAACTAAGAGCCCATGCACATCCACGAATTTGGCGTTCCTGACCGCCAAATTGCATAAAACCTCCCTAGAAACGCTTCGCAGCCCTCTAGCACTGAGGTGGGTGGTCTGCCCAACATCAGGAGGCCCGTCTGAAGCCAGAAAACCACCAAAAATACCCAAAATACTTAGAAAAATCAACTACAACTACTAAAACTTTTAAAACACATAATTATGTTATAACAACATTGAGACATGAAATGTAGAGAAAATTCAGCTCATTCCAATGGTACTAAGAACCTAACCCTAAGACTTAAGGTTAGCCCGTAAAACATGAAAAACAAAATTCAACAGCAATCTTTTAAAATCAAAAATGAGAAATTATCCCCTAAGTACTTAGACTATGAGAAATGTCATCAAAACATAAAATATAGAGAAAAACCGGGGCTATCCAATGGTAGTATTGACATCCCTTTAGTCCCAATATTTGCTAAGTAACTCCAGAAAAACACCTAATTATTAAACAATGCCATTTAAGGCATACCAAACAACACCAGATAAACCAACAAAGGGCTCCTCCAATGTTGGAAGACCACAACATGTCAATGTTTACTTCTATCTGAAACTTTTATCCTCAATTTTTCATAACCATATCTTGGACAACTTTCTGGATGTGCCAGCCTCCCTACCTTGCTGCGCACTCCCATCCTGTGTCACGCGCCAAGTGACCCTCGAGGCAAAAGCAGCTCATTAAATCAATAAAACAGAGGTCTAAATACATACTCGAAGCGCAGAAAGAGATTCTACCTAGCAATGGCAACTTCCCTTTGTGTACTCACTATTGGACTGCACTAATCTAAACTTTAAATCTAAATTAGTCAATTCTCAAAAGTGTGTTTAGACTTTTCTTCGATAAGCAACGCACAGCGCAATAGTCAATGCAATATTCCACTAAAAGGTTTATTAAATATCTGTGGGTTATTAAAAAGGGGTAGTGAGCATGGACAGAATGGTTAGTGGAGGATTAAGGGGTTAACAGATGTTAGTGAGGAGGGTCCAGGTGTAACAGGTGTAATTGTGGTGGTCTGTGGTGTGTGGAATGATGGATGGGTATGAGGTCAATGCAAGGAGGAGTAATAGATATAAAAGGGGTTGGATTTTTGGTTAGATGTTTCTTTAGAATTAAATTATAAAACATATTTATAGTTAATAGTGGTAAAACTGCAAGTTAAATCATTGTTATTGTATGTTTCCCTTTTCCCTCAATAATCATTTCTAAATTTAAATCTTTGATTGTTGAGTGTTACAACCCTTTGTGAGATTCTAAGAATATTAGTATTACCTTAAAATATATTAAAATTCTTCTCGAATATAACTCGAAGCAGTAGCTCTTCCTTCGAGTCATCTTCGAATCACTTCCTCGAACATTTCCTCTGTGCTTTGAAGAAGTCTCTAAACTTTATCCCTCATCTCACTTTCAGGAACACCCTTGACCTTGTGCGTAGGTCATCCGGTGACATCCTGTTTATTCATTCTATCTTCTTAGAACCACTCCCCATCTCATCTGTTTTTTTCTTCTCCTTTTCATCTTCAAATATCTCAACATGCCTTGTCATCATAGATCTTCTCAAAGGAAGGCTTCCCCCAGTTGTTCATTAAATCTCATTACTCCCTCTTTCCCCTGCTCAGCTGAGAAATCAAAGACTGATCAACTAAAAAAAGATGATCACCTCATACTTATTAACTGGCTAAAAAAAAAACTAGTTAAGATTCTTATTTTGGTACTGAGAATGCAACTAAAGTAGGATGGCCACCTGCATCAAAAGTCAATGGCTTTGTTTTAATGGCCATCAAATTCCAAAATAAGACAAAGAGAAGGATTGATCTTTTGCCTAAACAGATTTCTGAACATTTAAAGCATTACTGAGCCAAATACAAGAAGGCAAAGACACTTTCATTTTCTACTGGTTTTGGTATTACTGACATCAATATCAGTAAGGGCATAAAATTCATATATGATAAAATTGAATCTCTATTTCCATACTTTAAAGATATGGATGCTATTTTTGGATAGCAAGATGATTTTAATCCTGAAAACATGCTGGATGGTGAAGATGCTATCTCCAAACATGATGTCAAAACAAATCTTTTCCCATCCTCTTCCTCCACTCAAGCCTCCCCTGTTCTAAATTCAACAAATATAGATAGCTTTTAAATAGATCCTTATGGTGATATAAACCAATGTTATCCCACTCCAGAAAGTTTTTATTTCTTGTCTAGTTGTTTTATTTTTTTTATTTCTAAAAAGGCTAATGAAAGAACCCAGAATCCTAAAGCAAGTGAGTAAGAAGCTAGCATCAATGATGAAGAGAAAATTTTACCTCCAAAAAAAAGTAAAGACCATCAACTACTTTGAATTTCAACAGTCAAAGAAATCATAACAGAGATAGTTTTTCCCAAACCCCTTTTTCTTCCATTGATGATTCTCTGGAGAAATGTGAATCTGGTAAGTGATAAGATACCTCTTAAAAATTAAGTAAGCTTTTATTTTATTTTGATAATATTCCTTTTTACTCTAGGTAAAGTTGAAGTTGCAAGAGATACTCTACACTTTCAAAAAAAACAATACAAGCTCTCTTTACAAAGGGATGATACGGCACAAGACTTGGAGGAGAAGAAATTTGAGCTTTCTTTAAAGAGGGATGATAGGGCACATGAATTTGAGGGGAAGAAATTCATGATAAAGAAAGAGGAGAAGGCTCTTGAGTACAATTTCTTATTGGATCAAATGAAATTCAAGTATCAACTTGAAGATGGTTCAAAAAAGAAAGATTTCTTGAGAGAATTTGTTAAAGCTAATAAATCTATTGAGTAAATTGAATGCTAATGAAAATTTTTAATAACTAGTTTTTTTTTATTTTGTTTAGAAAGTTTTCTTGATAGAATGAATCAAAACTCATAATTAATCATTGGCACACACTCCTCACTGAGATGTGAAATATTTTATTGTAATATTTTAGATTATTTATTTGTTTGGTTAAATAAATTTTGTTTTATTTCTTTTTGGTGATAATTTCATATGTGCTGAATTTTTAAAGGTCTTGATTCTAGATGATTTTTTTTTGCAAAAATTTGAAAAACTCATACATTTTTTCTTCTTTACATTCAAAAAATTAAACTTACTTTTCTAAATACAGCTTAGTAAAAAAAAATCTTTATAAGTCATCAATTTTACATGTCAGATTTGAAAATTTTGGAATACCCTCCCCTGCATTTTATTGAAGTAAGGGGTCAAAATCACCAAAATATAATATAATTATATAAATTAATATATAAACAACTAATATATATCAATTTCCCTAGTTTTAAAGTAATTACAATTCCTCTAGCAAAAATGTGGATACATCTAGAAACAAAATTTTGGGACTTTCCACAAGTGTAGGCTGAGGAACCTCATGAAACAAATAAATTTTGTCATGATTCCCATTTATACAGCTCAAGGTTTCCGGGCCATTACTTTACTTTAAGAATTTGAAATATAAGAGTTATTTATAAAAAATTTATAAAGAAAGAAAAAATATTTGATGACTCTACTCATCCCCATACTTTTTTGATCTACATAAAGTTTTTTTATACCTGTTAAATTTACCTTCTTTTCTTACCTTATCAATTTTTTGTATTAGTTTTTGATTAATTTGGAAGGAGCAGCCAAAATGAGTAAAGTCATGACAAGATTCCAAACCAGGGGGAGCATTTGATGTTTGGTGATTATCCTTAGAAGAGTTCCAAATAGTTTTGATGATTCCAGTTCCCAATCCAAAATTTATTATACAGTTGTGTTCTGGAATGTATAACCCATTACCTTTTATGTTAGCTGGGGAAGGAATAGGTTTTCCAGTTATTGGATTGATATATGAGAAAATTCCAAATGTAAGATAATTGGCATCATTCCTATTGTTATGAATCTTATTGTGGAATCCTGAAAGAGCAATAATAACATTTGAAAATAAAAGATATTGGGTTCTAATTTCTACCAATTTGGAGTCAAACTAGTTTGGTATTCCAGCTTTGGTAGTAAGTTGATGATTCTTTTCAAAAGCTTTATTACAGAGTTTTTTGAGTTGAAGAGCAATAAAAGTATTAAAAGAAGGTAAGGTGTACCATAATCAAAAATCATCATCTTTTTCAGCTTTATATAAATTTTGAAGAAAAAAATAGATGACTATAGAAATAAAATTGGTGACATGATTCTAAGAAAGAAACATATATTATCAGACATACCAAGAGAATAGCTTTTAACAAATCCTGGTCTCCAACCAAATCCAATCATAATACCACTCAAAATATTTGTATTCCTTAATGGTAAACAAGCTAAAGCCATTTGATATAGTTTTATTATGAGATTGAATAGTTGATTAAAGGTTTCATCTTTTGAAACATTAAAAGAATTATTTTCATAAATAAATTGAGGTTTAAAAGTATTACTAATTACTGCTTTAATTTAATTGTCTCCTGATTGGATTAAATATTTTAAATCTTCTAGTAACTCATTTGGATAAGATTTTTTTGATGCACTCTAGTTTTATAGTACTGGATATTTGATATTTGGCCAAATAAACAATCCAAATGAATTTTTATTTTTAAATTTCTTTTATTCTTCTGACTTTGAACATCATTATTTTTTTTTGATATTTTGGATGATGATTGAAATGATGTTGAATTTGAAAAAAGATGATAAAGAGGATGATGATAGAGAAGTAAGAGGTGATTCTGATGAAATAGTCATTTTTTTCTCTGAACAAAAAAAAATTGTGTCAAAAACCAAAAAAATAAAATGGAAAAAAAATTTAGCTCACAAAATTTAGTTTGTTTATTCAACCTGAAGAATTTTATTGATAAAAATTAATCCAAATAATTGGTTTTTGAAAAGAAATCAATTACTAAAACTGTCTTTGAAAAAAAATTGAAACAGAAAAAATAAAAATAAAAATAAAAACAAACATCAGTAAAATTATTTGCCAAAAAAATCAATTTTAAAGTTATTTGATGATAGATATACAAACTAAAGTCCTTGAAAAAAAAAGATAAAAAAAAATTATAATCAAAAAATTAAAACAAAAAAAAATTTATATCAGAAATTTTTTTCCCAAAAATAAAAATAAAAATCATAAACACACCAAATTTAATTTTGATTCAGCTTTAACTGTAAAACTTTTTTTATATAATATTCTGTAAAAAAAAAATAATAATAATAATTTTAATAAAAATAACAAACATTTTCTTTTACATGCACCCATATTACCCCTCCTTGTCTGCCTCTTTTACCTCTTTTTGGTGTCCTCAAAGCCCCCTCTAACTTTTTGATCTCCTCAAAACCCCCTTCTCCCCCTTTTGCACCAGGTCCTCCCCCCTTGAGGAACTTTTTCCCCTCTTTAGGCCTTTCCCCCCCTTTACCCCTTTTAGGCCACCTCTCAACTCTCCCCCCTCTCCCCTCCACCACTTACCCCCCTTTCACCCCCTCCCCCTCCCATCTTGCCTTGCCTCCTCCCCGCTTTAATAGCTAAATGAATTGCTAAGTGATTTGTTTAGCTATTAAGTTTATTAGCTATAAATTTCTAAGTGATTTGTTTATCTAACAGGTAGAGGGTGGAGGTGAGGTGAGAGGGGAGAAGGGAGGGGGGAAATGGATAAGGGGTGAGGGGGGGAAAGGAATAAGGGGAGAGGGGGGGAGGGGGGGAGAGCTGAGAGGTGGTCTAAAGGGGGTAAAGGGGGTGGAAAAAGGGCCTAAAGAGGGCAAAGGGGGGCTAAAGGGAGGGAAAAGAGCACCTAAATGGGGGGAATGGTGAGGAAGAGAATAAGGGGGGAAAGGGGGGATTGAGGCAGTCAAGAAGGGGAGAAAGGAGAGAAAAAGTGAAGAACAAGAGAGAAAAGAGGGAGAGAAAAAAAAATTAGTTTAACCTCAAAAAAAATGAAGCACTTACAAGAAAAAAACAAAAAAAAGCAAAAAAAAATCATGATTAGCAAATAAAAATTCAATAAAAATGAAAAAAATGACTTACCTAGTGAGATGAGTAAAAAAATGCAACCAAAATATTTGTGGGATGTTTGAGGAGAGGAGGAAAAGGATATGAGTGAAGAATGAATAAAAGAATCACTGAAAAAATATTCAATTTCATGTTGAGCTGGTAAAAGAAAACCAATGATCCATCCAAAAAAGAGATATTCACCATAAACTCAAAAAAAAAATGAATATGCAACAAACAAAAATACTAAGCCAAGTGAATAAAGTATACAAAGTGGAAATTCGGAGAGTATGAAAACAAAAAAATTAAAAGGGTTGTGTGTAAAAATGGTGGAGGGTGTTTGTCAGCCTAGATATCCCTAGGACTGAGTATTTCCTATGCTTAAAATAAGATAACCTTAAGTAAATTAAGCTTATATCTTAAAAATAAGGTTAAAACAATTATATATATGATTATAATACATATATATATAATTACTACACTATTATATAGCTTATAGTAGTTTAAATAGCTTATCCATAGCCTAATAATACTTATTAAGGTGTTAATGGAGTCACAATATACTTATTTTAAGTGATATTAAGTAATTATTGACATTCATAAGCTTAAATGTATACATAAGGCTCATATTCAGTGAAATATGCAGTATATTATGTATATTTAGGTCTATAAGTGGGTTTTAGCCTCTTAATAGCCTATAACCTTTGTTTTTCTGCTTATTTTAGGTCATATGGACGTAATCAGTGCATTAACAATGCCTACAGAAGCATAGACATCTATATCAGGCGCATACACTCAGTTTGGACAACTTAATCTGCTTCCTTAGATTGATATTCACGGATTTATGGGTTGGGAGGTCATTTCTGGGTTAATTTGGATGCTTTGGGATGTTGTTGGGGGCTTGGATATTTCATTTGTTTCTTTATATGCTTTTGGTTTCATTTTATCTCTTTTGGATTACTTATTTTACCTGTTTCTTCATGGTATCCGCTTTTATCTGGATTTTCTATTTATGGTATAGATCTGTGTTATTATTAATAGTGATGGAGGGTCCTTAATGGAGGTCTGGGTGTTTAATCTGCTTGAAGTGGATGCCATGGGAGGTGATGGGCCCTCACAGTGCTGTAATTGCCGGGGATAGCAGTGACATCATCTGGATTGAAGGTCTGTGCACTCCAGGGGATTTGGGTATAAGTAAGGAGGGATTTTGACGGTTATTTATCATCAATTACTTACTGCATTTAAATAAAACACTTCAATACATTTATTAAAATTTAGAAATATATTATAAAGCTTTTTATAAGTTTATACTATCATTATATAAGCTATAACTATATTCTATTTAGCTATTTTCCACCACTAAGCACACATTGAAATCCAAGTATTGTGAGTTTTATTTGAGTATAACTATTATATTAGTCTTCCCCTAAGGTTAAATCAATAAATAATTTATCAATAAGTAGTAGGACCATAAATAAACACTATTATATCATACTTTTATACTAGACATACTGACAGTGTTAGGCATAATGACAGAGCATATTCCGGTTGAATGAATGTTTTGTGATTCAAGGGAGGGGAGAACTGGCACTGGCTCAAGATCCTCTTCTTCATAAATATCATTCCACTCATCCGTTAAATCAGTTATGATATTGTGGAGTATAATGCAAGTCATTATCCAATGATTTTCAGTTTTTATTTCCATTTTTTTTTTGAAATTGGACTCTGATTTCCTGGAGACTAGAAAATCTTCCCTTTAAAATCCCAATAGCATGTTCAATCTGCACTCTTGATTGGGAAAGGTGATTATTAAAGGTGTTTTTGGGGTCATTTTCTAAAGTTGAACCACTGAAAGAAGGTATAATTTACTTTCCACTTGTATATTCTGAGTCTTCAAGGGGGTAATGAGATTTGTCAAAGTATGAGTCAGGACTTTGAGAAATCCTCATTCTTTGGAAGACAGAAGAGTCATGACATGAGCCAGGGCATCCACTATAAAAAGCAATAAATTTTTTTTCATGTCACAGACAAGTTGAATGGCAATAGAGTATCTACAAAGAAGATAAAAAGTTAGTTTATGAAAGATGTGAAATTTAAGAACATTTATAAGAAACATTTTTTTTCAATCAAAATAATGGTTGCCATCATGAGCAGGCTTTTGACTCAAAGGTATAGTTGTACTATCAACAAAACCTACACATCCAGGGAAACCTTTGGCTTGCATTACTTGAGAGGATTCAAATCCCTGTTGTGGAGTTTTCCAAGAAAGTGTTTGAGACTTTCGAGAAAGGATAGCAATCATGCAGCGCCTGGTGTATAATATGATGGTACCATATCCTATGGTAAATAGATTATCTTAATGTCATACAGCAGCACCATTTCCATTTGAACCAATGAAAAGTAGTGCCACATCAAGTTGAAAGCCAGGATCACGCTCATTGTTATGGGAATTATTATGGAAGATAGGATGATTGGAGATGAGTTTAAGAAGTTTGAAGAAAAAATTGGGAGAGGTTCAAAATAGTTGAGTGAATTTCAGGTGAGGAATGTTGAGAAAGGAGCGGAGATCATATCTGGGATCATGATAAAGATTTGGCCCCCTTGGGATGACATAACACGTTTTGGAAAGAAAAGACATATAAGCTAAAGTATCTTCCAACCAAGAGTCAGAGTCAGAGTCAGTGGCTAAAACTAAAGTGTTAGCATTCATAGCTGTGTGAAGTTGCTTCCTATTAGAGAGGTGCTTCATTATTGTTGGTAGAAGGGTTAGGTGATGAGTGGGAAGTGGGAATTCACCACCATATGAGCAGGTGGGTTGTGTAGATAGAAAAAAATTGTTTTGTGTTTTCCACAAAAATTAAGTAGCATAGAATCAAGAAAGACATAAAGTGGAAAATCTGATGCTCTATCATGATGTTCTGATTTGCACCCAGCACCGGACCAGCTAAATACTGGTGGCATTAGGTTATTGAAGGGGGACCTTAAAGAGGGGGTTATCCAAGATGAGGTGGAGTTAGTGGATAAAGATTTGAAGAAAAACAGGTATGGAGGGAGCAGGAAAAGGATGAGGGGGTTCAGGAGTTTGTGAAGGTGCTGTAATCAAAAGAGGTATTGGTAAGGAAATATGGGAGGAGTATCACCTAGAAGGGGAAGTTCTGTATTGGAATGGGAGGATAGTGGTGGAAAATGATGAAGAGCTCAAGAGGAAGGTGATCAAATCTAGGAATGATTCCCAATGGCAGGACACCCTGGACTGCTGAAGACTGTGGAGCTTTTGAATCACAAATTTTACTGGAAGTCCATGAAGGCATATGTCTAGTGCTATGTAGCAGCATGTGACTCTTTCCAAGGGAAAAAATCAGCCCAAAAACCGCACCACTAATCCCCTTAAGCATATCCAAGAATCCATAGAAAGAACTATCTTATGATCTTATAGTGGATTTACCCAAGTCACAAGGAAAGAATTCTATTCTCACAGTAGTTGACTTCCGCACCAAGATGGCACACTTTTTTTCCACCACTACCCAGGTTATATCATAGAGGGTTTCAGATTTAATGGTGGCACATGTCTTGAAAGTACATGGATTTCCTGAAAGTATAGTATCAGATATGTGAAGTATTTTTAACTCTAAATTTTTAAAAGCAATGTATGAGAAACTAAACATTAAGCCCATCTTATCAACAGCATGGCATCTGTAAACTAATGGGCAATCTGAAATAGTGAATAAGGCAATTGAGAAATACTTGAGCCACTTTATTAACTATCAGCAAGATGATTGGGTACAGCGGTTACCATTAGCTGAATTCTCATACAAAAACCAGGCACATGCTGCAACAGGCACGTCAACATTCTTTGCTAACTATGGATATCTCCCAACATTCTCAATTGGTACCCCATCCACATTACAAGTCCCAGAAGCAGAAGAGCTGATCCAAAGAATATTGAGTATACATCAAGAACTAGAAGCGGCTCTCAAGTTATCTCAACAATCAATTAAGAGTCATCATAATCAAAGAAGGACCCCACATTGCACACTACAGGTAGGTGGCAAGGTTTGATTAAGCTCACCTTTCCTTTCCACATTTTTTCCCCGTGCTAAATTAGATCACAAGAAAGTGGGGCCATTCAAAGTAAAATTAAAAGTGTCTGACTCAACTTATGAACTGTAACTACCAATCTCAATGAGGAAAGTAAATCCAGTTTTCAAAATTTCATTTCTCACAAAGTATAAAGAAGATACAATCCCAGGGAATCCAGAGGAGCCACCAGCGCTGTAGACAATCCTATAGTACTAGCTATAGGCCTTGACCAAGGGAGTTGGAGAAAAACCAGAGAGAAAAACCCCTGTCCCTTTAGAAAAATAGAGTGAGATTTACTTGCTAAAGTAAGTTGGTTCCTGTTTTGCTAAAGCTCCTTTTTAACACACTTGACTGCTTGATGAGCCAAGAAAGTAGTCCCCAGATAGACTACCAGACCAAAGAACTGAAATGTAGAACAAAGTCCACACCAGAGACAGCAAAGATACTTGATGTAGGCTTCAAATCCACACCAGAGACAGCAATAATACTTGCTATAGCTTGCAAGACTATAACAGAGAAAACAGTTGCCAAAGTTAAGTTAAATGAAGAACTTACTTGCAACAAACACAGCCAATTGTGGCCAGAAAACAGTGAAAACTGAGTGAGGAACAATGATATCACCTCTGGATGGTTGTATGATGATTAAGTTTCCCCAAACTGTCTTATTCACTATGTACACACAGACCTCTATCTAAAAGCCCATGCGCACCCACCAATCTGGCACCTGTACCTGCCAAATTGCATAAAAAACCCTCCTGAAGCGCTCCCTAACCTCCTAAAACAGAGGCGGGCGGGCCGCCCAATGTCGGAGATTCCGCCTGAAGTGGCCCGGCCTCTCTGAAGACAGAAAACCAATAAAAACCACCAATCTACTTAGAAAAATTAACTACAACTACTAAAACCTTTAAAACACGGAATTTCACTGTAACAACATTGTGAAATGAAATATAGAGAAAAATTAGCTCTATCCAATGGTACTAAGCACTTAACCCTAAGACTTAAGGTTAGCCCGTAAAACACGAAAAACAAAATTAAACAACAATCTTTTATAAATGAAAAATGAGGAAATGACCCCTTAAAACTCAGAATATGAAAAATGTCTACAAGACATAAAATATGGAGAAAAACCAGGGCTATCCAATGATAGTACCCACATACCCGCAGACCCAATATCCACGGAATAAAACCAGAAAAATACCCAATTCCTTAACAGATGTCAATTAAGACATGCACAAACAGCACCAAATCACACAACAAAGGCCCCTGCCAATGTTGGAAGACCACATCCTCCCTCCAATTGAGAATGTCTGCATTCTTTCTTCATCCAACCACCATGTTTAACCTTCTTCCCAAATCTGCCTCTGAAATGGGTCCCTGCCAATACTGCATCAACAATAATTCAATCTGCACCATGACACCACCTGTCCATCCATACAGAACGTCCTGCAATGTCTGCCAATCTAGAAAGAAGACCTGCCACAGACCTGGTCCACTTTCTTCTGCAACAGATTCACCTCCACCTCAACCTGGCCTATCTTCTGCCAGCACCAAAAGATCTAGGCCATCCATCCTGATACCCAGATTAATAAAAAAGCTCCACCCTTCCCAGAAGAGTTCCACAACCCGTAAAACAACTAGTTCCACCATCCCTGGTCCATTGGATGGTAAAGAACTTTCATTTCTTCCTTCAACTTTAAACTGATGACTTCTCAGTTCCTCCATCTTCTGATAGTGATGATAACAATGTAGGATCCATTGCACCACCAACACAAAACCACTTGCCCACTATCAAGGCCAAGTTCCAACAACACACATCTCAACAGAAACAGCTTCTGCTTCACTACTTCCAATCCACTCCTGCTAGAGATCCACAGGACATTGAGAACAGAAGACACCTCATTCACCAGTTCAAGGCTAATTCTGAACACTTCATTTCATCTCTTGATTTCCTCTGTAATTCCACTAGTACCTGAGTTTGATTCAGAAAAGAAAAATTGATCACACCCTCTATAGGATGTAACCACAAACAACCCTCAGTTTTAAGTCTTGGGGGACCATCCTCATTTTATAGTCTTAAGGGACTCAAAAACCCTCAGTTTAAAGTCTTGGGGGACTCAAAAACCTAAATCATAAACCCAGAACCAGAGATCAACCACATTAAGACACAGAAGAAAAACTAACATTCTGGGGTAATTGTAAATAGAGCTGCCAGCCCATCAATTACCCCCAAACTTGCCTTTGCTAAATTCAGAGGCTCCCCCTGTGGATACCCTCCACCAATCTTTCAAAACCAACTCCAACAACAAAAACTCCTTCCTCAGTTTATAGTCTTGGGGGACTCACAACCCTCAGTTTAAAGTCTTGGGGGACTAAACCAACAACAATCCTCAGTTTAAAGTCTTGGGGGACTAACACAGTGTTCAGCTTAAAGTCTTGATGGACTAGTCTTGATAGAATCTTGAAACCAGCCATTTTAAAGTCTTGGAGGACTACTAGATCCACAGTAGTAAAATTCAATTCTTGAATAAATCTTTAAAAAAACCAGCCAGTTTTAAGTCTTGGAGGACTAACAGAAACCAGATTTCAGTTTAAAGTCTTGATGTACTGGAAGAATTTTGCATAAGATAGACGCAGCCAATTTCATACAGACCACCCCTACAGCCAACCTGCTGAACTTCCACCTTCACTTCATCATCTACCCATCACTGACAAAAATCTCCTCCTATCCCTTTCCATCATCTTTTCTCACCACAGATCATGGCTGGATCTCCTGATGTTAACCCTTCTACTCTCCCTTGCTTCACTGCTCCCAATGACTATGCCTGAAAACAGTGCATCCACATGTGCAGACCTTGCACATTCACTCTTCCAACTCCTGAATCCAAATTCTACAACAGAGCTTGTGATTCTTGCTATTCCAAAAAGAAAAGATGTGACAGAGATGCCAACTACCCTATTCCTCCTCCTTCACCTTCTCACAAATACATCTCTAGATCCTCTACCAGATCCCCAGAGCTTGGTCCTTCCTCTTCCTCTTTATCTTCAGCACCTCCCAGAAGATCCAGAAGCTCCGCTTCCAGAACTCTTCCCAAAAGACCAGCCTTAGCTTCCCAAGAAACTGCTTTTATCTCCGCCAAATTAGCTCCAAAAGCTTCAAGATCAACTCCCAGGATTCTAGACCGCGTCCAGGAAGCCCAGCCAATGTCGGGCGGCCCGCCCGTCTCACTGGACAGTGAAAATCCAGCTCAAAATCACCAAAAACGACAGGAAAACAGCCAAATTCCATCAATCAACGAAAAAACTCTACACAATCACCTCCTACTGCTCCCAGAACAATGCAGCCAAATCTTCCAAGGTCCAAAAACTTCAAATTTTCCCAAACTTCTAGGAGACCTGCCTGAGAACCCCAAGAAGAAACCAGAACACCCCACACTGCACCCAAGCAACAACTTCGTCCCCAACTAAGACAAAGAAACTACACCTCTCCTCTGTCAGCCAACTATTCTTCTGACAGTTCCATCTCTTCAAAAGCTCCATCCAGAAGAGATCAATCTGCTTCCAAATCCCCCTCTCCTGCTCCATCCTTTAACAACCCTGGTACTCCATCACCAGCACCTCCTCCAGCTGAATCCAACAGAAATAATAACCACAACAACAACAACAATCCCACTGCTCCAACTAGGCCCCAGGAACATCAGCCTCCTAGTTCACCTTCTCAAAATCTTTCAGAGGAAGACCAAGAGAATCCATATCTTTCCCTATTTGATCCACCCAATATGACCATTACAAAATTGTCAGAGATCCAAATTCCAGCTGCTTACAAATTTGATGAGCTTCCAATCTGTAAGTACCAAATTAATTTATCCAATTTCTTCAACAAAAATAATTACTGATCCAATTATTCTTGTCTAGTTGGCACCCCTCCTCCTGAATCTATTATTGGAGTTGGCCAACCTCTTGAAACTTCTTTGACCCTGGATTATGGAGACATGAAGAAACACCTAAGCACCATGTGTTCCAACATGCTAAAAGCCTTTGCCCTCCATGGACCTTTGAATGACTTTGAAAAATCCCTGAGAAAGCACCTGTTGGACGACCACTGGAAAATGTCTAGGATCATTAAACACACCCTCCAGCACTCCATTCCTGCCTCTTCTTCTTCCTCCTCTGAACTTCCCTCTAATCCAATTCCTGACCATTACAATCCCTATAATCTCTCCAGCAGGATGCACTTCAAAGAACACAGTGCTTCCCACAATCCCAACAAAAAACAAAAAAGTCATCACAATCCGGACCAGCCTCCAGAAGCTTCATCATCCAGACAATAAGCTCCTGCAAAAAGATTAAAAACATAATAATAATATAAAACAATTAATAAAAATAATTTCAGAATTTTTATTTTTTATTTTTTTATTTTTTTTAAACTCTACTAATATACTAAAATTAAAAATTGATAAATAAAATGAAAAAAAATAAATGAAATAAGATATAAAATAAAAAAAATAATAGAAATGGTATCCCCCAGCCAATTGATGAGCTGATCCCCCAATACCTTACCCACATCCAAGTGCACCTTGATGTGGATACACAATTAAATCTTTTAAATGATTAACAGAAAACAGAATTCAAAAAATTTAGAAATTCAGAAGATAATAAAAATAATGAAACACAGAAACACATGAAATAAATAATAAATAAAAAAGAAAATAGCATTGCCCATCCAATTGATGAGCCTTTCCCCATCAATGCTTGCCCACATCCAGGTGACCCTGATGTGGTAACACCCTATATTTTTGATTTTATAATTTTAAACAACCCCCATAAAAAAATTAAAAGAAAAAAAAGAAAAAAAAGAAAAAAAAAGAAAATAATCTTAAACTGCTATCTAGCAAAAACATAACTTCAAAATCAAAGAAATTCCAGCCCCATAGATGGTCCAATAAGGGAAAGTCCGGTCCATAGAAATGATCACTGGGTGGGCTCCCTCCAATAAGTAAAAATGATGGGAGACCACCAGTGATCCACCACCAATTTGAAAGAACCAAAGATAAAGAAGCCAGTCCTAAACCAGTTTAAAGTCATAGTGGACTTGAAACCTGAATAATAAACAACAGAACTAGAATTCAACTAGGAAAAACAAAAGACTTGAAACAGACATTCTGGAATAACTGTTCTACAGAGCAGCCAGCTCATCAGTTACCCCCACACTTGCCAAAATAAAATCTAGAAGCCCCCCCTGGGTACCTTCTAACAAAAACACAACATCCAACACAAAAAAAACAAAACCAATAAGAGTGAAGAGACCAGCACATGAAAATCAGAGGAAATTCCAGTTTAAAGTCATAGAGGACTAAAACCTGTGAAAAGAAACCAATACTAGGTTTCAACCAAATTAAAAGAAAGGGTTGGAAACAGACAATCTGAGGTAACTGTTGATAGAGCAGCCAGCCCATCAGTCACCCCTACACTTGCCAAGATCAAATCTAGAAGCCCCCACCCATGGGTACCTTCTAACAAAAAGTTTCCAACACAAAAGTTGCTCTGCAACACCACAAAATTCCAAAACAAAAAAGAACGTTCCATAGTTTATCCTCATTGCGTAATCAATCTTCTTCATGCCTAGTGCCTCTGGGATAAAACCTCTTCACTTGGTCTGCAGCCACCCTCTTTTTCAAGACTGCACCATCCAGCTCTTCCAAAACATAAGAACCTCCAGACGCCTGAGATCTGACTCTGTAAGGTCCATTCCATCTGTCAGCAAACATTTTCCCCCACTGACTCTCCAAACTTCTATTATACACCAAAACCAAACAACCAGGTTTCAAGGGATTCCTGAGTCTATGAGCCAACTTCTTGTCCCAGTACCTGACTGATTGATTCCTAATCTTCATCATTCTAGAGTATGCCTTCTCCTGACATTCCTCTCTACATTCCAACTGTTGCATCCTGGCACAGAGCAAATCTTCTGTTGAGTGCACGTCATTCCAATCAATTCCAAGATAAGAGACAGCTTCCAAGTCCACTGGTAGAAAGGCTTTCTTCCCAAACATTAACTCTTAAGGAGAATAGCCAGTTGTCCTCTTCACAGTGACCCTATCAGCAAATAACACCAAGGGTAAATAATGCCTCCACTTTTCAGCACTATCTCCACACATCTTCACCAAAGCATTCTTGATAACTTGATGGCCTCTTTCAAACATGCCTTCAGCTTCAGGATAATAAGGTGTAGCCACTCTAACTTTAGAACCAACACTAGCCACAGCTTCTTTAAATTCGGCACCAAACTCTGGCCCGCCATCAACAGTGACCAACTTCATCAACCCATGCCTATAAATCCACTCCTTCTTCAAAAACTCTGCCACATTCTTGGAAGTCAAATTAACCAGAGACACTGCCTCAAACCAACCAGACAAATCATCCCAGCAGCAATCAAGTATTTATACCTGCCCTCTTTAATATAAACAGCATCCAGACTGACCCTTCCAAAAACAGTTGATTCAACAGTAGTACTGACCACCTCTTTAGGTATCAAATGACTTCTTCTTTGACATTCTTCACAAGATTGAACCCAACACTGCACAGCCAACTTCATACCTGGCCACCAAAATCTGTCTGCTACTGTTCTATAAGTCTCCCCAAAGCCTCTATGACCAAGGTCTTCATGCAAAGACTTCAAAACCAATTCTTGACCCTTCTTCTGAGTCACCACCACTTGAGGATTTGGATGTCTCCTCCTCATCAACCGCCTTCCTGACACATAAAATCCAGGACTCTTCTTCTTGATTGCCAACCAAGTATCATCATCACAACTATCTGACCTCTCCAAGGTCAACAGATATTCCACCAAAATAAAATAAAACCCAGACTGACCCAAGGTCTCATCTTCAAAATCCAACAACACCACATCCAAGGGTACAATTCTGTCATCAAAATCACCAGTATGAACATGAGCCAATTGAGCAGCCCAACCAGGACACCAATCCTTAAATTTTGGCATGTCCTTCTCTTTCCACTGAACCTTGTGAGAATCCAGTTTACTAACAAAAACACCCTTTTCCAAATTTGAGCTGTCCCAAACAACAAATCCATCTTGATCAACAAAAACATCCTGATCACCAGAATCAGGATCAGATCCAGCCAGTTTAGCCTCTTGGGGGAGGTCAGAAAAATCTTCAGCACCCTTTGTGCTGGCCCTAACCACTGGAAAATCCTCATCAAACTCTTCAGCCTCAGAATCTTCATCTGTAGGTGGGCTCCTTGATAATCCATCAGGCATAGTAAAAGTTTTGCCTGGTTTGTGTACCAGGTCAAAATAAAAATGTTGAATAAATGCCACCCACCTAGTCATTGGAGCATTTGGAAGACTAGGGGTATTGATCATCTGAACCAAAGATTTTGCATCCACCTGCAGCTCAAAATGCTGCCCCCACAAAACCGTCTGTAGCTTCTTTAAAATTTTAGCTACGCCACACAATTCCAACTTAGGTTTAGAATACCTAGATTCCACCTCATTAAACACCACAGACTAATATCTTACTGGCCTGACACTCCCAGTCTTATCCTCCTGAGACAAAACAGTACCAGCAGCAATATAACTTGAGTCCACTTCCAGATAAATTTTTCCAGCACCAACACCATAATCCAACTTGTGAAGAAAAATATCTTCAACAACCACCTTTTTTAACTTCTGAAAAGCTTCCTCACACTCTTCAGTCCATTCCCAATCTGCATCTTTTCTGGTCAATTTCCTTAAAGGTGAAGCCAACAAAAAAAAATCCTTAATAAAAATCCTGACATATACACATACACCCAAAAATCCCCTGACTTCAGTAGTATTTTTAGGCCTTGGCCATGACTGAATTTTATTAATGTTCTTCTTTGCCATAATCCTCCCCTCTTTACATACCACATGATCCAGAATTTCCAAAGCAGGAACACAACAACAGAATTTTGACCCTGAAATGGTCAAACCAGCCTCTTCAATCCTAAACAACACTCTCTCTAGAGTTATTGCATATTCCCAAACAAACCTCCTTATGCCAGGGTTCTCCGCTAACACCTTATTACCATAATCAGTGGATGGTCCTTTAATTCCACCATCATCAATAAAAATACCAGCATGAGTAGGAACCTCATCCTGAAAAATCCAAGCCATCTGTGCTTGATAAACTGCCACTGAGTTAGTTGCTCCTTGAGGCAACCTAGTGAGCTGAAATCTTCCCAAAATAGTCTCAAAAGTTTTGAGAGGCCTTGAATCCGTATGGAGTTCCCTCTCATCATAACCACCTATAATATCACCCAAACCATAACACACCCTTCCAGAAAAAGCTTCAACAAAATCCTCTGCACTTGGTGGCATACCAGCGTCCTTGATAGTGACTCTATTCAAGGCTCTAAGATCATGAACCACCTGCAGCTTTCCATTCTGCTTCTTTACACAGAACACCGGACTTGAGTAGCTGGAAGTCGATTGTTCGTATAACCCAGTCCTGACTCTTTCCCTAACCATCTCCACAAAATCCTCTCTAATAGCGGCTGGAATCGGAATAGGTTTGATTTGCCAAGGTTCATTACAAACCACAGGAATCAAGTACGGTTCCCCATAAGAGTGCTTGAATACACCCCTTTCCTCCTCAACAAACCCCACAGCCTTTTCCCTTAGCACAATAACGTGCAACAACAACTTCTTTTCTTCTTCAGACAACCACCCATCAGGACCAAAATTAACAACTTTCAACCTTTCCATGTTCATTCTAGCTGTCTCTACAAATTCTGGAGGATTCTTCACCAAAGGGGTACAGTACGGATCTCTTGACAAAGGTGGTCTCTTTAAGGGCGGATTCAAGCCCACAGGCATAGGCTCATTGACAGGCCTAATCTTCTGCGCTACCTTCTTATACTTTGCCACTCCACCTTCAGCTTGAGGGATCTTCAGGAAATCTTCATCACCAGACCTGGAACAAAAACCAAGGATTTCCCCATCGCTCACATGTGTGGCCAAGGTAATGTTTTTGAAAGGTGTAGAAGAAACCCTAGTGGTGCACAATTGGGAGGACTTACTTTTAGACCCCAATCTCACCACTCCAAAACTTTTCCGCAATTCCACATCTTCATCCTCACTTCCAACTTCCAAATCTTCAAATCTTGATTCATATTCTGAATCACATCTTCTAAAATTGTGCAGTTTATCCTCATGCTGGAGGCCCAAAGATTGATCTTGATGATCTTCTTTCTTCATAATTTTCTGCAGTTTAACCTCATGCTGGAAACCCAAAAATAGATCTTGATGATCTTCACAAAAATATTTTGCATCTAATTTCTTCATAATCTTCAGATTTTTTTCTTGATTTTCAAGAATTATTTTGAAATTTTTATCTTCTTTTCTTGAGTTTTCTTCTGACCTACAAAAATAACCAGGGGTTTCCCCAATGCTCACAGGTGTGGCCCAGGTAATGTTTTTGAAAGGTGTAGAAGAAACCCTAGCGGTGCACAATTGGGAGGACTTACTTTTAGACCCCAATCTCACCACCCCAAAACTTTTCCGCATATCTTTCAATAAAGATATATAACCAATCTTTTTCCTTGAACTTGAATTAAAAATAATTAAAAATCTTGAGAGAGAACAGAGACTTGATAAAAAACTTGATAAATACTTGCAGAGAAGAGAAACATTAAAAAAAGAAAGTTGAAAATCCACTTGGTATATCTCCAAGGGAGCTGACCTACTACAACCTGGGATTTCCTCATCTTGGGGAGAGGTTGTAGCACTAGGGTGATCAGCCCTCATTACTGTAAAAAAGACAGACTCTCAATAGAGCCTGCGCCGCACTACAAAAAACCAGAGGTAGCACCCACTTCCTTCCTTCTCCTGCAGCAGTCCATGCACTGGCACATTGAGGATAAACCAGGCCTGGTCTCCCAGCCATCCTCTCCAGGGGGTTACAACCTCATGTGAAGTCTCCTTTCATCTTCACCAGTCAACTCCAAACTGATTCCCAAATCAAATTGATAACCAATTCTTGCCTGAAAATCCATCAAGAATGGCCCACCCAAAACTGCTTTTACATTACCTTTAGCAATGTAAAAATGAACCTTCCCTGAGGCTCCTCCAACATCTAACTTCACAAACTCTGAAGTTCCAACCAATTCAGTGACATGGCCACCAATCCCTCTCAAATTCCCACCAATACCAGTTTTGATGGGGAGGCCCATATGAGTTGCCTCAAACAAAGAAATCAGGTTTATCTGAGAACCTGAATCCACCAATGCCCTTGCCTCCCTGCCATTCAGAGTGACATTGACATATCCCAGAGGAGCAGAAAAATGAGTTTCCAACCCCTCACCAAACTTTTCAGCAGAATCACAAATGTATTCTACCTCACCAGAAGAAACTCTTCTCCTGATCAACAACTTTTTTTGCCTATCAGCCAACCCTGGACTGATAGCATATAATTCCCCATAAGATAGGGAAACCTGACCCTGATTCATCCTTTCCAGGACAGAGTCCATAACATTAACTTGACCAGACACTACTGGCCTCTCAAAGTGAGCTCTTTGCTTCACCACCTTGGTCCTAGAAAATTCTTGAGGACCAGCACCACCAACAGATTTACCATTAACAGGAACCAAACCAGATCCCTCACCAGAACCTCTGACTCCAGCAGGCTTTGGCAATGAAGCCAAAGGGACATCCTCCTCAGAGTCAGAATCCACCTCCATTGGCATTGGCTCACCATTCAGGTCCAATGCACCAAAACTAGGGGGGCCCATGTCAGCCATACCCTTCTGCATCTTGTACAGCTCCTCTTTGCTGTACCTCTTCCTAGCTGCACTCAGCTTAGGATCCATCTTTGAAGCATTTGGCTTTGGTTGGGCCTGAGAACTGCTCTTAGGCCTTCCCACCTTTCCTGCTTCCACATCATAAACACCAGCCAAGCATTCACTACTTGACTGTCCACCACAAGAATACAACTCCAAACCACCAAAGGAAGTAGAAAAAGAGACCTTATTGACCTCCTTCCCCTTTCCCTTGCCATCCGCATTCTCCTTACCAGAAGACTTCTATTGATCAGGAATCTCCTTAAACCTTGGCCTCCTTTGATTGAGACCTCCCCTTCTCCTGACCAAATCAACAGGAGCCTGCCCCTCACTGGGCTTAACAAAAGAACCATCAGGGAACTTGAAAACCCTGCCATCAAATTCCACCTTTCCTTCAGACACATCTCTGTTCAATGCCCAAAAATCATTGGACCTGTGCCCCCTCCTGCTGCAATAAGAGCAGACCCAAGGATCACTCCTACCAGCCCTCCTATCAAAATCTCTAGGCTGAGAAGGTGCCTTATTGACCTTCTTAGCCTCCTGAACAAAAATATGCAGCTGCTTTGTAAGATCAGCCAACTGCTCCACCATTGGGTTCCTCTCCTGTTTGGGAACCTGCACCAAATTCTTCTCCTCCTTCTTCTCCCTAACTTCCTCTTCAGACAAAGCCTCACTTACTGTGCTGACATACTTGGCATACCCCTCCTGATAGGTGTCCACAGCGAATAACTTCAAATGGGCCTCAACAGCCTCCTTCACCTTATCCAAGGCAGGCAACTTCTGGTCCCCATTAGAAAGAGTCTTCATCAATTCCTTTCTTGATAACTCCTTCAACACATCTATCCTGACATCTCTAGCCAGGGCAGACCAAAAAACATCTTTGGCAGCATTTTCATGTGCCAGTTCTTCCACTTCCACCAAATATTCCACCACAGGATCAAACTGTAGCAGAAACTTCCTGTAACTATGTAAGTTACCAACACCACCATAAGATTGCCATTCACTGACAACCTTGTTCAGATCCACCATAGTGAACCTGACACCCCATCTATCCACCATCTCCCTACACAAAAATTTCCAATCCCTCTTCTTGTAGCCAGACATGGCCACAATCTCCTTCTCCACTGACCTATCACCAATGAAGAAGATAATCTGCTTCACCATGTCCAGGTAGGAAGCACCATCCACTCCAGCAGCAGTTTCGTACTTCTCTAGAAACCACTTGACATCCTCCCCATTAAACTTGGTACCATCCCAAGTTTTAATCCACACACACTCCCTAACCATCACAGAAGGAGGACCATCTCCCCCACTGACAGTCACAACAGGAATAGAGGAACCAGAAGCCATTCCTCCTGTCCAAAACACCAAAAAGAGCCAACCAAAGAAAACAGAGATACCAAAGAACTAGCAAGTTCTAACCCACGTTGGGCGCCAGAAATGTAGACAATCCTATAGTACTAGCTATAGGCCTTGACCAAGGGAGTTGGAGAAAAACCAGAGAGAAAATCCCTTGTCCCTTTAGAAAAATAGAGTGAGATTTACTTGCTAAAGTAAGTTGGTTCCTGTTTTGCTAAAGCTCCTTTTTAACACACTTGACTGCTTGATGAGCCAAGAAAGTAGTCCCCAGATAGACTACCAGACCAAAGAGCTGAAATGTAGAACAAAGTCCACACCAGAGACAGCAAAGATACTTGATGTAGGCTGCAAATCCACACCAGAGACAGCAATAATACTTGCTATATCTTGCAAGACTATAACAGAGAAAACAGTTGCCAAAGTTAAGTTAAATGAAGAACTTACTTGCAACAAACACAGCCAATTGTGGCCAGAAAACAGTGAAAACTGAGTGAGGAACAATGATATCACCTCTGGATGGTTGTATGATGATTAAGTTTCCCCAAACTGTCTTATTCACTATGTACACACAGACCTCTATCTAAAAGCCCATGCGCACCCACCAATCTGGCACCTGTACCCGCCAAATTGCATAAAAAACCCTCCTGAAGCGCTCCCCAACCTCCTAAAACAGAGGCGGGCGGGCCGCCCAATGTCGGAGATGCTGCCTGAAGCGGCCCGGCCTCTCTGAAGCCAGAAAACCAATAAAAACCACTAATCTACTTAGAAAAATTAACTACAACTACTAAAACCTTTAAAACATGGAAATTCACTGTAACAACATTGTGACATGAAATATAGAGAAAAATTAGCTCTATCCAATGGTACTAAGCACTTAACCCTAAGACTTAAGGTTAGCCCGTAAAACACGAAAAACAAAATTAAACAACAATCTTTTATAAATGAAAAATGAGGAAATGACCCCTTAAAACTCAGAATATGAAAAATGTCTACAAGACATAAAATATGGAGAAAAACCAGGGCTATCCAATGATAGTACCCACATACCCGCAGACCCAATATCCACGGAATAAAACCAGAAAAATACCCAATTCCTTAACAGATGTCAATTAAGACATGCACAAACAGCGCCAAATCACACAACAAAGGCCCCTGCCAATGTTGGAAGACCACAGCGCCAATACAGGTGGGAAATTAAGAGGAGTTTGAAGTGGAAAATGTTGTTTCTAAGAGGATGTATAGGGGAAAGGTTCAGTACTTGGTTCATTGGAAAGGTTATGGGTTTGAAGATAGGTCCTGGAAACCAGTGGAAAATTTTGTGAATGAAAATGAAAGGTTGGAGTTTGAAAAGGAGCACAGGGGATGGAAGGGGTAAAAGCGGGGGTAATGTTAGGATTTGGTTGAGGGGTGGGGAAGAGGAGTGCTATGGGAATTATGCATTGTAAAGAGTTGGAAGAGTGGATATTGCATAAGGGGGTTATATGGGGCCAGCACTGTAAAGCACTCCTCATTGGACAAGTTATCTAGTAATCCAGTTACTCTCTAGTCTCACTGCCAATTGGCATAGTCAGTCCCATCTTCCCTCACTGTTGGCAGTCACAACATAGTCAGTCTTCGTTAGTCTCACTTCTGTATCCAGCATAGTCAGTCCCTTCTTATACTAGTGTAAGAGCTATTGGTAGTCCATCTTCTTAGGCCTTAAAAAGGGGGAACATTGGGGAATACATGGGTATAAAAGGAGGAGGTTTTAAGCTTATATTCTACATTATTTTACATCACATTACAAATTTATAAACAAACCAATACAATACATATTTATTTGTACTGTCAAATTGTTTTGAATATTGTTATAAACTATTAGTTCTATTTTTCTACCAAATGTAAGCTGTATACCATTTATAATTAGTGAGATTAAATTACTGAGACAATTACATTGAACTTTATTTTATTACTTAATTGGATTTAGACAACCTTATTCATACTGGACCATTAAAACCTTCTTGAAAACTGAATAATCAAGCTATTCAGCTCTCTTTACTTGAAATAAGCCTGACAGCTAATTTGACCCCGCTCAAAATATTCATTTTGTTACTGCTTGGCAGCTCTCCTGTTTCCAACTGTATTATCTAGATAGGAAAGTAGATCAGATAGCAAAACAATTTGTTCTTCTGCATTGATATAGCTAAAATACAAGCAGAAAAGATTTTTCAAATGTTGATTGATGGAGAAGCATTCCTTGAATGTATTAAATTTGGATAAATCAAAGTATGGGAAATCTAATGATGAAATATTGAGCCATGGTATCTCAGGATCATTGAAATTTTTACTACGTAAATTTAGAGTACATGATTGGGAAACAGGGTGTTTAATGCAAACATTTGAGTGGAATTTTATAAAACAAAACAAGGTAAAAAATGAAATGGATATTGGGGCCATGAGATTGAAGACAATGGACTTATAAGATTCATCCTGGAACAATGTCAAATCACAAAAAAGTTACTTTTTCATACATTTAGCTCAATGCATAGCCACCAGTGATGTTAAATTCTCATCCAAAATAATTAAATAGGCTTCAACTTTTTATGCAAGGAATATTTATTGTTCATGATGCTATCATCCCATCAAATTAATAAAAAAAATAGGACATAGCATTAGCTAGCTTTGCAACTTGAAACATATTTTAAGAAACATAGACAACTAAACTAGATAAAATAAAATCAAGTACTAAATGTCAGCTTTTAGGCTATTTCCTTAGTTGCCTCCTGCATACAACTTGTCTATTTTATCATTATTATTCTGTGGATTTAATATAGCATCTAAAATGTCACTATGTGTCACTCATTCAGCTACATTTATACATATGGCTACATAAAAATACATATTTCTGTAAACATAATTACATTACATTTATTGAAACCTATTTTAATTTTAAACCTATACTGATGATAGTTGAGAGTATACATATATTGTGACACTCATTATTTTTGCTGTCTCTGTTTGCTCCAAATAATCATCAGGTTACGTCATATTCTATTTCTTATTTTTATTTGATGTTGCATTCTTTCTTACTTACTAACATGAAATATATCCATCTCTGTTTGCTCCCAATTATCATCAGCCCGAGATCCTTTGCTTCCATCCTGCATCGTAATCATATCTTAAAGTTGGGTAGAGTTATTCCCGGCCACTTAGTCAAAGTCAAGTAGAGTTGTTCCTTGCCACATTCTAAAGTCGGGTAGAGTTATTCCCTGCCACTTAATCAAAGTCGAGTAGAGTTGTTCCTTGCCGCATTATCAAGTTGGGTAGGGTTATTACCCGCTGTGGTATGAGCATTGCAGGCAACTTATCTTTTGGACCAATCAGCTTGTGTAGCCCTGGAAGAACAAAGGGGAATTATAGCGCAGAAGATAGTGCTATTATAAATATGTAATTATGGTTTTAAAAGAACAAAGGGAAAGAGAAGCACGGAAGACAATTTAGGGTCTGTGCACTCGGATTTTGCAGTGAGATGTGCCGCACAAAGGAATTATCAACTTAGGAGTGCAAGCGCTGAACATTATGGATTTGGATTTTCCAATAATTGTATGTTATGCGTTAAGGAAGGAATTATGGCTCAAGGAAGGCCTCAAGTACATTGTATAATGCACCGCGGCTAGTGTGGCAACTTACTGAAACAGGTAACGTAAGTTGCAGAGGCTAACTAGTTAAGTGAATTGTCAGAACTATGGACTTAGTAATGAAGCGAGGAGGATGGGGACTCAATCACAAAAACCACCCAAGAGTCAAAGAGACAAGGATCAGTGCTGAAAGGTGTCAATGTGGGAAGTAGTGCTGAAAGGTGTCAACACGGGAAGTATTTCTGAAAGGTGTCAACGTGGGAAGTAGCGTTGAAACAATGCAAAGGTACAGTCATAAGCGCACATGTGGAACATGATTGAAACAAGTTAATACTAGTTTTAGTAAGCATAGGGTATTTTTTGGCACTGTAGTTGTTACAAGTGGTGTATTTAGTCTACTAATGGATTAGTTATTGTTTACAAATGTGGTGCTAGAAACAGCACTGGAGATCCACTAGGGAACTGTGTCTGGAGCGCTGAAAAATATAAGAAGGAAAGGCTATCCAGAGAAAAGGATAGAGTAGTTGTGAGTAGTTAGATAGAGAAAATTTTTATTAAAATCAGTCATTAGATTACAAACATTAGAGCCTCATATTATAAACTTTCAAAATATATTGTGATATATAGCAATCTGTCTATTTTTGTGATTACTCTGATAACAGTAAGAGATTGGATTTTTCTGTAATTAAGTGTTTAAGAAAATATTAGAGATATTCTGAGTCTTTTAGAGTTTGTGCATCTGTGTGTATTTCATATAGTATAGTAAAAAAGTGCAACACAGAGAGAATATATAGATTCAGTAGGATAAACTATTATTAGAGTTATTTTATTGCTATAATAAGGCATATTCAAAGAGAGTGCTTCAAGAGGGATTAGCTGTGGATATTAGCGCTTATTAAGAATAGAAATATCCAGATAGTAATATTTGTTTTTCCTTATCTTTTAACTTATCTCTCAACTCATAAACTATATAGTCAGATATTAGTATTACACATTATTGCACTGTCTTTAAAATAAGAGTGGCAGGTGCTTCTTTTTAGAAATTGAAAAGAAGAACCAACCCATCTTGCATTGTGTCTACTGCTTAGTACTTTAGAACTCTCTACACCACCTCATCACTTTTACCAGGTAGAGTTATTTCCTGTGTCTTGTCAATTCATTGGGTTGAGTTATTCCCCATTCCTAATTATCTCACCAGGTAGAGTTATTCCCCATGTTTTGTTCCAATCTCCATTTTCGCCCAGGTTGAGTTAGTCCCTGTGGCCATTTTATTGCATCCTTCATCTCAAAAGTTTACACTAAATAATAATAATAATTACAACTTCAAGGAAAGATGTATTTTTAAAGTGACATATGATAAACCCAAATTGTCACTTCAAAGAATCGGATGAACTAGAGCCTTGAGTCGCAAGGGGAAAAAAGTGTACAATAGATGCCTAGTGCTTTTTTTTGTGCATGATTTTGGTAGTGACTTCAACCGGAGTTACTCCACAGTTCATGTTGAACTCCAGTAGTCTCTTACTGACTATTAGTTATTAAATACATTAGTTAATTTTATATTATCATATATATACCGTACATAGAGCACTTGTCCATTTATAGATACGTATCTGTCCTTTCTCACATACTTTTTCAACATCTATCCTACTGATAAATACATATTGATTCGTTAACTACTATATATGGATGCCATGCTTAATCCCTTTTCGGCATCCACTTTTCCTCCTTTATTTTTTATTTTTTGTCATGCTTGCTGTTACATCTTGCTCACCACTTTCCTTATAGCTTTTTCTTATTGTCCTTGTGCACTTGTCCATTCAAATCCATCAATCATCCCTAGTCCATCCACTATTTGTCCTCTTAACTTTACTAACTAAATAACGTCCATCTTATCAGGTATTTCTGTATGTCGGCTCTTCTCAGCAATGAATCCACTTTTCCTCCTTTATTTTTTATTTTTTGTCTCGCTTGCTGTTCCATCTTGCTCATCACTTTCATTATAGTTTTTTCTTATTGTCCTTGTCCACTTGTCCATTCCAAACCACCTATCTTCCCAATTCCATCCATTATTTCTCCTCTTAACTTTACTAACTAAATAATGTCCATCTTATCAGCTTTTTCTTATTGTCCTTGCCCAATTGTCCATTCCAAGCCACGTATCGTCCCTAGTCCATCCATTATTTGTCTTCTTAACTTTACTAACTAAATAATGTCCATCTTATCAGTTCAGACAAGAATTACAGACTGAGTTTGGTTGGGGACCCAAAAAAAACTACTGCACGTCTGGTCCACAGGTTTTTCCCCCTGTGGAGTGTGCGCCAAGGCAAAAACTGATTTGTAATCCATCTCCCCTGAACTAAAATTAAGTCCAGCGAATGAACTTGTTGACAAATTCCCCCTCCCCCGCTTTTAGTTTACCTTTCCTTCAGTTTTCTTTAGCTGAATCTTATCAAAGAATTAAAATTCTTAATGCCATGATTATATTAACTGGAAATGCCACATTTTAGTCTTTAAAGGATTTATTTCGGGAAAAGTTAGTATAAGATCAAAATGAAAGATGGCTAGTAAGTATAAAAAAAAAAAAAATAGAATTCGTGAATATATTTACTCCATGCTAGCTTTGTAAGGGTTAGATTCTTTGTGTATTTCATATTTATTCTTTTTATTTTTCATCTTTGAAAATGGCGAAAAATTTAAAAAAAATAAAATAACTTCACAATGATGTGAATTTGTAAAATATGAAGAACACAATTTATCAAGTGGAAGTGCTTGGAGAATTTCTAGAAAAAATTTGATGCTTCATCCAATGCAGGAGAATCTCATTTCTTGATGAAATTTTATTAGATTTATGAATCCAAGATAGGTTATCTATCAAAATTTGATTGAGTCTGACTTGATTTGGCATTGAATCCAAAATTGCTTTGTTGAGGACTCTGATCATTCTTGCTTGTTTCATTTCCGAATCTATCGCTGGAATAATTTTTATAAATTGTTGTGTAGTTGATAATCTTTCCGACGACGCCTGTACTGAGATCTTTTCTAGGAAAGTTATCATCTCCTCATCAAACAAGTCTTCATGTAGTCTTCTTTCAATTTCTACATGTTGAGGATCCACTTATGAAGTATGCAAAGTCAATGAAATGGGAGGACAGTTAATATTACCAAGGCTTGTAGAACTTACTATAATCGATAAGTATGGAACGCTCTTCAAGTTTGGCCCTGAGTTGTGATGCACTCTTCTGGATAAAATACAGCTGTGAACTTCGGGAAATCTCATACAACGCCCGTCCAGAAAAGATTCCAAAACT
Source organism: Hemileia vastatrix (assembly GCA_030280995.1). Taxonomy (NCBI): domain Eukaryota; kingdom Fungi; phylum Basidiomycota; class Pucciniomycetes; order Pucciniales; family Zaghouaniaceae; genus Hemileia; species Hemileia vastatrix. The sequence continues at coordinate 22,002,197 of JASXTE010000004.1, read as the reverse complement.
CAAATCCTCAAGCGCAGTGTGAAATAACAATCTTAAAATTTTATTTTTATCATTCATCTCAAACATTTCTCCATGAGGCAGTTTCGCTTCGTCTACTAATTTAAAGAGTTCGGCACATTTTTCATCATATGTCAATTTTTGAAAAGTCTCATAAAATTTCTTGAATTTTGTTTCAGAAGTGCTTTCTACTATGGAATGGAAAGTGAAAGGAGCTTCTAAATAAAAGAAAATAGATCTAATCAGCGAACTGTATATCAGCTTAACCACAGAGACAAGATTTTTTTTTTTTGCTTTTGAACAACTTTTCAAAATTGAGTTATGGAAATTAGCAGTCCACATCAACTGGAATTATTAAAAAACTCTTACTAATAATTCTTACCTAATATTCGATTCATAATTTTTTCATAAGAATTTGTTAAGTCTTCTGAATAACTATTATATATTTGAAAATTAATTTGCAAATATTCCAATGCTGCTCGAACATTTTCCAATTGGATTGCATTTTCATTATCGGCAAAAAGATTAATCAAGTACAAATCGAGCTTTCTTTTTTCAATTGACTCGTGAAGATCAATTTTTTTCGTTAAAGAAATCAAATAATGAAACCATGTTTCGCTCGAATCCATGTTTAGATTTTTATCTATACAATAATCTTCCTCTAGAAGTCTTACACCCCTTTTTTTCAAATCATTATAAAATTGGTACGCCTCCACAGCTTCATCTAATATTTGAAATTATTCAATTTTCTGTGAAACGTTAAGGTTGAAAGACACTCACCTCTTGATACTTTTTTGGAAGTATTTTCCCGAAAAACTTTTTTAAAAAAGGCAAGTAAGAGATTAAGTCTTTAATTTAGCATAATTAAATCTTATTCTTTTACCTCCAGGAAGAATTTTAAGTAGCATTGGCGCAAATTCTTTTTTTATTTTGGACCAACGGGATCGAAAAGTGTTAGCATTTGGTTTTTGTGGAAAACTCCATTCTTTAATTTTGATTTTTTTCCTACTGGCATTTTCTTCGTATGATTGCCTGTAAATCAACAAACCATTTGTGTCATTCACTAACTCTAGGGCCGGCTCTGTAGGAAACGCCCTAGAAACGGTTGGATAATTTGTTGCCACTATCAGAAATAATAAACTGAGTTGATATTTCCAAGCCATGTCAACTGTACCCCAAGAGGATTAATGATTAAATAAAAAGCTAAAAATAAATCAAAAATATATGATCCTAACCTCTAGATTTATAAAGGGGGCCGTGTAATAATGGTGATTACAAGGCGGGTTGTTCTTCACAAGAAAGTTAAGTTATTGTTATCTTCAAAAATCAACGTTAAAAATTGCAAATTAATGATTGAATTTTCTTCAACTCTCTCTAGAACGCGAGAAATCGAGTTACCCTGATTATCTAAAAGGATTTTTTTATTCCTATATTTGCTCAGAGAAGAGGTCAAAGCAAAAATCCTGGATAAGAAACGTGTATATTTATAAGTTTTTCTCTGTTTGCACTACGAAACTCAGAGGAAAAAAAAATCTCCTTGAGTTCTCGTTTGAGATAAAAGCTCAAAACATGTTTTGCTGAGATTTTGTGAAGACTTATTTTATATTATAGTTGAAAAGTTGCAACTAAAGAGGAAAAGTTTGCGGCTTTCTTGTCACTTATTACCTGCCAAAAGGTACCTAAAGTCATGTTTTGGGCGGGGATCGGAGACGAGAAACCCGCTATCTTTTCAGGTTTTGCTATAAAAAGGTCAACAAAGGGACACTTCGTGCGTGATTTTTTTGATTAAGAAAGCGCGTTTCCCAAGTTTTCTGACGCGTTTTACTCAACCTTCTACATATAATTATGTCAATCATTTTATGAAAAATTTAAGAGAAACGACTAGCACTATGACTAGTAATGCGTATAAAATATGAAATTTTTTTAGTTTTCATAATTGGTGCTTGATTAGTCGTAATACAAATCGCTACAAACTTAAACTACATCACCAATAGGCATAGTGCTTAAAGCATCCGCAGCCGTGTCGGTAAAGTGGTTCGGTATGCATATTTTACCGACTTATTCCCCAATCGTTGCTCAATTTGACTCTAGTAACTAATTTATTCTGTAGTCATATAATCAAATAAGCAAAGTTGCTCGAGTAGCTTCTGTAATTGCCAAAACCTTGCGCCACTTTTTTTTTGACTCAACCATTATCTAATGAATTCAGACACGCCTCATTAATTACTTATCCTTTTTTCACCCTCACTTCACACAACAATAACCATTACTATTCATTAAATTACTACTTATATTTGTATTACACACATCAGCCACACCTTCTGAACTATAATAGATAAATAAAAATTTATTTATGTCAACTGTATCTAAGAAAAAAAGGTCTCCTAATTGGCACCCCCGAGAAGAAGAGCAGCTTGCTTTGTCATGGATAAGCATCAGCGAGCAACCCAAATGTTCCGCATACCAAGCCAGAGAGAAATTTTACAAAAAGATAGAAGTGCACTTTAATCAATTCAGCAAACTACACTATCATGATTGGGGACAGATTTGAATTCAGTGAATTTTTTGTATTTACAAAAAAATAAGAATCAAAACTAATTAAATTTTTATAACATTCTACTCTAGATGGCAAGCAGTAAACACAGAAACTCTTAAATTTAGTGCAATATACAACGCTATTGAACAAAATACGCCTAGTGGCTCTTCCCCCAACAACTGGTTAAGAACAGCACTCTCAGTTTTTCATGATCAGAACAAAACTTCTTTTAAATGTTAAGTTGCATGAGAAAAATTGAGATACACACCAAAGTGGAGAATCAATACCACCAAACCCACTGCTGCCAACTCAGTTGATCTCACCTCTAGCAATACAAACAGAGTTGAGGACCTGAAACGTGAGTCTGATAGTCCTTCACCTTCTTTTTCTAATTCAACATGTTGTAGAAAGACTCTTACAGTTGCCTTGCTGTAAGCAGAATCTAAGGGAGTTGGGTAAACCTAAGAATACCCTATCTCTTTAAGTTAAATAAGAGTTCACAATAAACTAAATTAATAAGTCTACTTGATATAAGATGAATATTGAAAAATTGCTTTAAATGGATTTAAGATGTAGAATAGGTGTTCTTTATAATGAGGGAATGAAATACAGCAGTGAAGCTGTACTTAGAAAAGTTATTTAAATGATTGAATAATATGTTTTTATCAAAATAGTTATTTTACTGAAAAGATGTTATATTTGAGTCCCTGAAGTTGAGACCTTTACAATGATAACCTATAAGTATATATATATATGAGTTGTTATATAAAATTTAAAAAATGTTATGAAAAAGTGTTATATTTATAAGGGTATTATAATTTAAAAAATTGAATGTAAAATAATGATGGTAGTTGTTGATATGCATTGTTGTTTTTAAAGGTTAAGATGTATGATTGTTAGATGATGCTCTAATTTCAAGTCTACAGGCTTTATATGCATAGTATGTCATGTGCCATAATTTCCCTAGCCGGAGAAACCCAGAGCTTGTCTGGAGCATTCCAGAGCTCATATGGCTTTCCAGAATGAATTGAATCCTTAAAACCATAAAAAAAAATCTACAAAACTTAGAGATGATAGAGGTACATCTAGGAAGCATCCAATTAAGTTCTGGTAGACCACGCAACCCTATTAACTGAGCTTAAAATCATTAAAGTTAAGTAATTTATCAAAAATCAAAAATAACCAGTAATACTTAATAACATTATTAAAAAATTAAGAAAAATAGTAAAAATTCTAAGAAAATTTTTAAAGGTTCTTGGGACTCTTAGCTTTCATTTTCATGCACCTTTGAGCCTATACTTACATTTCTTAACCATTAATTAATTATTTCTTCCTGGACTTGTATAAATAGCCATTTTCTCTTTAAACCATCCTTTATTTATTTTAAAATATTTTATGTGCAGTACTAGTCTTTAGACTGCCACATCCTCCCTCCAGTGAAGAATGTCCCAATTCTTGAATTTGAATATTTGATCAACCAAATATTTACCTCCTATTCATCCTCTTCAACATGAAGACATTTTGAAGAGAAGGTTACTAATGCAAAGTTCTGTTACTGAGGTGGAAAGATTCCAAAGAGATTATTTGTTTTGACTGTTCTTGTCAAGGGGTCCTTTTGGGTCTAGAAGTTTTATTCAAAGTTATACAAGTATTTTAAGGGTTTAATGGACTCTCAAAAATAAGGTACGTATTTCTTAATCAAATTGATTTATTTACTCAAATATAAGAGGTAAGTTTTAAATATTAATATAATTTATAGATTAGAATTACAACGTTGTAAGTACTAATGTTATAAAATATAATAATAAGTGTTTGTAATGTAAATGTAATAATAATGTAAGTAATGAAGGAATGTCCTGAAAAGCACAAAAGTAAGGGGCCTTTTATAGGCAAAACATGAGGGAATAAAAGATACGGAATTTACACCATCTACTTTAAGAATGTGAGAAAAGTAGGTGACTAAAAGGAGTACATATATGACATAAGAAAATAGATTAATTAATATGTCAACAAGGGCATCAATTTTATTAGTAATAAAGTATGAGTTCCTTGTCATAATTAATTACATCACAATTAAATTAATTATATTAATTTCACGGGATTCCAGATCTCGCAATGAAGTAATATAATAGTATTAAGGTTTTTTTTATTATAATTTTATTATAAATTTTTATTCCCAATCAAACTTATACTATTGAGCACAGTGTTAGGGAGTTAAATTGTAGGGGAAATTTATTTACATTATTTATACTACTTAATTTACTTAACTAGTTAGTTGTAAGTAATACTTAAGTAACTAAATAATGAATTGTTATTAAGAAGAAAGGGTGTGTCTTCAACTCAGTAAAATAATTAATTGTTTTACCAGGTAAGTCTAGTAGCCTGGCTGACACTTCATCACTCTAAAAAAAAACAATAAAAAAAATGCTATGATTTTTTCTTTTTATACTTTTTTAGTAGAGTAGGAAGATTAGATATCTCCTTCCCAGGTATCCAAAAATCATATTCAGATGATTTATTCTTGAATCTCAATAAGTATTCTGTACCTTTTTCAGCAGTGAATATTCTGTCATTTAGAATTTTTTCAATTTCTGCTGTTTCAGTGATTTCATTTGGGGTTTTCTTTGGTCTTCCCCTCCTTTTTGGAAATAAATCACTATTGGATGTGTAAAGTTTCAGAAGAGATATTGGAAAAACAGGATGTTTTCTGTCATATGGAGAATACAGAATAACCTCAACTGCATTATCTCCAATCATTCTTCTGACAACAAATGGACCAGAAAATGGATCTTTAAATTTGTAATTACCTTTTAAATTGAAGTGGACTGTAGAAATCAACACTTCATCACCCTTTTTAAAAGTGTATTCTTTATGGGATTTGTCCCATCTCTTCTTCTCATATTCAAATGATTTTTCAATACATTGTTGAGCATGATTTCTGCACAGTTGTTGCTTTTTAAGAAAAGATTTTACACCAGGATGTATATCCAATTTAGGTATTTTGTTATTGAGAATTTGGGCAGGAGTATTTGGAACATATCCAAGCCACAGCTCAAAAGGCTTTCTTTGAGTAACAGAATGAACAGTGCTATTATAAGCAAATTCCAACCCAGGAAGTAAGGTAACCCAATCATGAGTGAATCTGTCATTATCTTTATACTCAAGGCCAAAGGCACAATATCTTCTTATCATGTCCTCTAAAGTCTGAATCATTCTTTCAGCTAAGCCATCAGTCTGTGGATGATGGGCAGTAGAAAGTTTCATATCACAACCACAAACATCAATCAGAGACATCCAAAATTCAGAAGTAAATTTAGGGTCTCTATCAGAGATTATGGCTTTAGGAAAACCAGCAGTATTAAACATATGAGACCACCATAAGAAAGCTAATTCTTTAGTGGAAACATCCTTGTGGGTAGGGATAAATTTACACATTTTAGTGAATCTGTCCACAATAACCCAACAAGAGTTATAACTGTCTTTTCCAGCAATAGGTAATCCTGTTACAAAATCCATGTTTATTATCTGCCATGGTGCATCAGGAGGTTCAATATGTTGCATTAATCCTGCTCCTTTACCAGTTAATCTTTTTGATTTTTGGCAAGAATCACAAGATTCAAAATATAATTTTGTGTCTTCAGAAATATTAACCCACTAAGAAGTGTTCTTAATTCTGATCATTGTTTTTCAAGATCAAAATGTCCAGCTAATATGTCATCATGACAAATTTTCAAGATGATTTCTCTCATAGAAGGGGGAATAACAATAACATTACTCAACTTCCTCCTATAATATATATATCCTTCATCAATTGAAAATTTACCTTTTTCCAAAGCCTTCTGGTACTTTGGTGGAAGGGTTTTAATTAATGTTTGTATTGAAGCATTCTTTGGATCATTTAATATGGTGCATAACTTTTTCAAGTCAGTGTCCTTATCATATGCATCCAGAATAAGCTGTAATAGCTCTTCCTCCATATCAACCACATATATCCCATGTATATGAATAATTTCATCCTCATGATCATAAGCAGGATTAGAGTCATCATTTGGCAAAGCTAACCTTGATAGAATATCCACATTTGAGTGAACAATACCAGCCCTATGAATAATTGTCATTCTCCCTCTGTATTCTTGAACAGCCAACTGCCATCTGAACATATGTCTGTTTGGTGTTTTCAAGTTAAAAAGGGATTTAACTGCACTGCAGTCAGTGACAAGTTCAAATTTCTGGTCATCTAGGTAATAATGTAGCTTTTCTAGAGCCCACACTACAGCTAAACATTCCAATTGAGTAGCCCCATATTTCAATTCACAATTTCTCAAGGTTCTTGAAATATAACAAATCACTACTTCTGAAACTTTATCATTTATCACTTGTTTTTGATGGAGGGCAGCACCAAGACCAATGAAACTGGCATCAGTGTACAAAACAAATGGTTGATTAAAGTCAGGTAAAGCAAGAATTGTTGCTGACATCAAACAGTGTTTCATAGTGTCAAAGGCTCTTTGTATTTCACTATTCCAGACAAAAGCAACATCCTTTCTAGTTGATTGGGTAAGGGGTAAAGCTATGACTTGGTAATTTTTAATATACTGTCTATAGTATCCACACATTCCCAAAAAACTCTGGAGCTCTCTAACTGTAGTAGAAGCCTTCACCTGTTGTACGGCTGCCACTTTGTTTTGGTCAACACATATCTGTAAGCCTGAAACAACATGACCAAGAACTTTTAAAGAATGGAAACCAAATTTACATTTCTTCAAAGAAAGTGTCATATTTATTTCATCTATTTTCTGGAACACTTTACACAGGTGGTTAAGATGGTCCTCAAATGTTTTTGAGAATATAATGATATCATCAATATAAACCATCAGCCATCCTTCAATTATCTCCTGATGGAATGTGTTATCCATAACTTTTTGGAAAACTGAAGGGGTATTTTTAGGGCCAAAAGGCATCCTAATATACTTATAAATACCCATATGAGTAGCAATCATCAGATAATTCTGAGAATCTTTCTCAACAGGTACCTGGTGATATCCCTTGTTACCATCCAAACAGCTGATATATTTAGCACCTTGTAAAGTAGCATGTATAGAGCTGATTCTAGATAAAGGGTAGATATCATCAAAAGTATAAGTATTTAGTGCTCTATAATCACCACATAACCTGGCTTTATCTTTCTCATAAGAAATTAGGACAGGTGAGATAACACAATATTTAGGTGTTTCAACTACCTTTTCAATAATATTCATTTTCAAAAGGGTAGAGATATTGTCTTCAATATCTTTTCTCTTTGTGGGGGAAGCAGGATAAGGCTTCTTTTTTAAACTAGGTGGTATATCAGTTAATGGATAAGACAATGAAAGTTTCATTTCCTCTTTAACTAATCACAGTTCATGTGACCCATGAGAAAAGGCAATAGGAAAAGACTTTATCAAGTTAATGATGGAATCTTTATCCTCACCAGAAAGTTGTTCTCTAAAAGAGGCATTGTCAATTTCAGAAATAAGGGCATGAATCTCTTTTGTAGATCTTCCTTTATATTGAACCACAGAATTACATGTGTTCAATTATGGTTTCAATAATTTTTTAAGGGAGGAAATATTAAATTTTCTCTTCCCATTCATCCCCATTGTGAAACATTGGTTTGAAAGATCCATTTTTATGCCATACTTGGTTAAAATATCATTCCCTACAATAAACCAATTGCTCAAGTTATCATTTTTCATGACAACAAAATCACAAATAGCTCTTACAAAACCATGGTTATATTTAAAAAACACTTTGGCTTTGTATTTACCAATGGGGGACAAAACAGAACCATACCCTCTCCAATTTTCAGAAATGATAGGAATCAGTTTTGATTGATAGTCTTGATCCACTGAAGCAAGTGCTTTTTCAGATACTACACTTCCTCCAGCTCCAGAATCCAGAACAACCTCAATGCTGGTTCCATTGATCAAGACTGGTGCCTTGAGAGGGGCAATAACAATTGAGCTATCCTTAATGTTCTTTATAATCACAGCATCTTCAACTGTAGATAAATCATTATTATCAATATCAATAGTATTTAAATAATGGATATCCTCTTCCAGCATCAAGATTTCTTGTTGAGATTCATATGAAAATTGCTGGAACAATCACTTGAAGTATCATTCAGTGCTACTGTGTCATAAGCATGCTCCTCTGTTTTTTCTACAAGATTTATCTTCTTGTCACAAACATGGCCTTTCTGCCAAGGTTTGTTGCACTTAAAACAAGTGTTTTTTGCATACTTTTTAGGTGTAACAGGGGAAGAAGGCTTCCCAACCTTTTCCAGAGGTTTCTGTTGAAAGGTTGAGGGTTTTTCCCAAGTGGTTCTAGGAATGAATTTTCTGGAATAATACTTGTTATTTAGAAGAATCTCATTACAAGTATTGATGAAAGAAGAAGGTTCTCTGGTGAACTCAGTCCTAGCCACTATCAAGTCTCTCAAAGACATTGGTAATTTATAAAGGATCCTGTCCTTCCATAACTCAAACTCCATTTTTGGGTCCATAGCTCTTAAGATTTTAACAAGTTTCATTAAGAACTCAATAGGTTTATCAGTAGAAGAACTATATTTAGTTTCCACATACTGCCTTTGTTGAGCCATCCTAAACTTGGAGCCCCCGAATTGTGCTTTAATTAATTTCTTCCAATCTTCCCATGAGTAATCATTCCCATCTAATAGGACAGATTCATACCACATAAGGGCTACATTGGTAAATAAAGAAATTAACTTAGACACAACTTCCTCATCTGGGAGTTTGTAAGAGTTTTTCAAGTTATCAATTCTTCAAATAAATTGTTGCCAATCAGAAGAAGAATCACCATCAAATATTGGGTATTGGTCAAGTTTTGGCCAATTCTTTTAATTTGAAGGAGTCTCATTAGTACTAGCTTGTTTCTGAGTAAGAAGCAGCTGTAAATTCTCCAATTGGGATGTAATCTCATTGTTCAATCCTTCTGTTGAAGATCCTGGTGCATCATCAATTTTTGATGGAAACTCAGTGGTATCAACAGGTATTTCTGGAACTATTTTTATTTTAGATGAACTAGCCACAGGTAATATTTGAGCATCCTGTACTATATGTTCCTTTAAAGAAATGTCAGAATATTTCTGGTCATTAAACAATGAGTTCAATTTCTCTTCAATGGTTGTTAGTCTTGTTTTCTTTCTTGGAAGACTAGATAAACTCTCATTGATAGTTGCAAAAGATAACTGATTTTTATTTTGAAAAGATGAATAATGGTCATTCAATCTCTTCAGATTCATCTTATCTATCTCCAGTTCCTGACAACAGATAGATACAGTTTCTTTTAATTTGGACGAATCATTTTTGATATTTTGCCACAAAGCAACTTTCTTTTCATGAGTTGCCTTATAATTAAACAAATCATTAGAGACTTTCTGCAATTCACTCCTTAAGTATTGATACCCTTGCTCAGTTAATAAACCATTAAACTTCTGAGTCAATTGCATATTGTTCATAATATGATTCTGTTTTGCAATAATATCTCTCAAGTACTCATCATTAATCTTTGCTGCATCTGGAGTGTTTCTCAATAAGGAAACTGAGTAACTTTCCAGACTCTCATAGAACTCAGGGTCAAGAGTTTCATCAATTAAAGCCATATCAGGGTTAATCATTGAGGTAGCAATTAAAAGTAATGGATTAGATACATGAGTTATTTGTCTACTGCTCCCAGCCTCTACTGGTCTCAAGGTTTCTTCTTCCCTCTCAGATTTACCTGAAGGAACAGAATCAGTTACAAGAAATGGCACTTGAGAATCAATTGAGGGGCTTACCAGGGTTTTCTGGGTATGACCATATTGGGTTTTCTTCTTCTTTTGCCTCCTTGATAGGGGTGAGGAGGTGTGGGGTTGACCTGGCTGGGTCTTGACAGACCTGCCTGAGGTAACTGATGCTTATTTTGAGATAGGTTGTCCCACTGAGTGTTTAACCAATCCCACTGCCACTTGGACACTTCCACTTTCTCTTGGGACTGGGGAGCCAATGGTTGATGATCCATGGGGAGAAGAGGTTTCTTCTTCTCTTGAAGAAAGGTATCTATCTTTCTCACCTTTTCTTCCAGAACATCTACCCTTGCCCTTACTCTCATGTTTTCTGTCCTTATGTCAGCCAGGCTATTCCAGGAGTCCAGTAAATGATATATAAATTATAAAACCTTAAAGAGTGGGTAAGACTTGTATTTAATGAATATAACTTAATATTTTATTACATAATGAAATTATATAAAAATTTTATTATATACAAATGTTACATTAAATTTATTGGTTATATATATTTTTATATACAATTAAATTGAGCATAATATAATATATTCTACAAATAATGGCGAATTTTTATATATTTAATAATTATAAATTTATATTTAATTAATTAAAAAACATATATTATAATTACAAGTGTAAATTTGATTTATAATATATTTAAATTAATTACTTAAATTTATATATTAACTAATACCTCTCATATGATACTAAACAATTATTAAGGACGCTTCTTTTGACCCTTAATTGTGTTAGAAAAAACAAATAAATTAATTTGAACTAAATTGAGATTAATTGCTTGTTTTGTTGCGTCAAATTATTTTTTGTTTCACTTAAAATGTCCTCTAATCAGGATGTACCATCTGTTGGGAATTATATTTCTCATAGTTCCTATGTTTCCACTCTTGTTTAGTTATTTACTATTGTCACTTACTGATTTGGGGATTAATGGCGGGGAAATTGGATTCTTAATTGGGCTTTTAATTAATTGTTTCATGTTTTTCTCTATATTGTTATGTTTCATTTACTCTTTTGATATATTTGTTTTATTCCTTTCTAATCATTGTATTTACTGATATAGTAGCGCTTCAGAGGACCCATTGCCTATAAAAGGGCCTTGGATAATCCCCTGTAGCCTGATCACTTATTATACACTCAACAATTTAAATACAATTTTTATTAAGTTTATATTCTTTTTATTAGTAATAAAATTCTAATTAAAATTTTATATAACAATTTAAAGGTTGCTTTAAGTCTGATAGTAATTATATTGGTTGCCGCGCAGAATTCTTACTTAAATAATATTAATATTTATAAAACCAAATTGTCATTTCTCTTCAGCTCACTCGTCGTTGCCTTTTCTCTCAATAAATTAAATAATTTTATTAAATTTTATTTGTTTTATTACCCATACTCCTTTCCTCCTTCTCCTCCTCTCTTTCTTTCTTCTATCCTTCTCCTTCTTCTAGACAACCAGCCGACAACTGAGGGCCTTTCCAAACGACGACGACGATCGAAGCCTGGCGACGAACGACAAAACGCACGGACCACCTAGCAAAACGAAACTTTTGCCGCGACTGTGTTTCGAACTTGGGTTCGACATCTTAGGTTTATATAATATTAATTTTTATATTATTTTGAAGTGATTTTTCGATCACTATAGTAAGTTCACCTTTGCGCCTCTCACTCATATTACTATATTTTTATTGCAATAACAGTGATTGTGGCTTAATTGCTGATTCACTGAGTGTAAGTGTTCAATTTTTAAAATTTTTTTTTTTTCCTAGTTGACCATTATAGAGTGTTAAATCCTCTTAGTCCTAGAAGAATTGACATTATTATTAATACAAATTGAATTATTAATTTAATTTTTTTTTATTAATTAATTATTGTTAATTTTGGTTGACTTAAGACATTGTGCTTAGTCCCAATATATTGCCATATTTAATATTGGTAATTAATTGGTTGAATTAACTAACTTGTTATTCCCAATTTAAACTTGCAATCCATTTTTTTAAAAAAAAATTAATTTTTTTTAATTATTACTTTATATTGAAAGTTATTTTTTCTATAATTTAATTAATTAAAAAATTTTTATTATTATTTGGAGCAATTATTGACTAACTTTGATTATTTTTTTATAAAGTACAAAGTAAAATATTAATCTTCCCACTAGTATGTCCAACAATTTGACAGAAAAAATGGATAACATGCAAGTGGATGAAATAGAAATTGACTATGATGCTGACACTGTAAGTTCTTCTAAAGTTGGTCATAAAAAATCTTATGTTAACACAAAGAATTCACATACTGCAGGATGTGGAAATGACAGGAAATGCAAACAAACCAAACCCCCTTCCCCCAGTACCACAGAAGGAAGTAAAGCCTCTAGTGCCTCAAGAAGGTCTTCCAAAAGGCTTCAAAATAAAAAAGCTTCCTCTGCCACAACAAATCAGCAACCTATCCAGTCATATAAAGGAGTTGAAGACAGAAAATATGACGTACAAAGCAAAGGTAGACACATTGTGGGATCAGGTCCAAGAACTCAGGAACCAGATTCAGGCCCAGGCCCCTCCTCAATTGCCTCCCAATCAGCTTCAATTTCAGGCTCAACCTTCACAGCCACCCAGCTCAACCATCCAAAATCCAAATACTATGGAAGTAGAGCAATGGAAATGGGATTATCTAATGAGTCACTACCAACAGAATGTGCAACACCCTCCCCATCATCAGCCTGGCCCATCCAGAACACCCAATTTCCATCCACCTCCTCATCCCTACCAACAAAGCAGGAGAAAGAAGGCCCAAGCACAATCCCAAACCCAGTCCCAGGGGAAGTTTCCTCCTCTGCCATGGTAAGTAATTTGGTTGATAGTCACTTGGGTATATTTTCTAATAAATCTTCTTCTGCAGGTAATATTATTGAACATGGTGAAAGAACAGTTAAACCTGTTAAAAGACAGCTTCCTGTAACTAGTAGCCCTATTGATGTAATTAGCAAATTGTCATTTGATGAACCTTTACATTTAACTTCTACATCTTTAATTAATCCTTCTCTTGCAATTAAAAATGATTCTGTTCCCCCTGAAATCTATAACTTAATTGAAAAAACTTCTGAGGAAATTTTGAAAGATACCCTTGATTTTAATATTGTGAAAGACAAACATGTGAGAGATGTGTTAATCCATGAAAATGATAGATTAAATAATTTACACTTGCAATGTAGAGTGAGTTCTTCTGTACAAGATACAGCTTATTTAAAAATCAAAGAAACCTTGAATATTGTTCTTAGTCAACAAAAACAAATAAGAAGTGACCATAGAGCTATCTCAGATAGAAATATCAGTCTGCATAAGACATTGAGTGAATTGAAACCCCTTATTGAGGAAAATTATTCATTCAAAAATGAAATAAAATCTCTACAAAATGAGTTGAAGAAACTAAAAAATGACTTCCATGCACTAAGTACCAAACACTCAGTTTCTGAGGACAGAAATGTTCTATCTCTTGCAAAAGTGAATGACCAGATGTCTGAAATTCCAAGAATAAGAAACTATGTGTCTGACCTACAGGAAAAGTTCTCAACCTTAACCATCAATAATGAATTAAATGAGATTTCTGCCAGTAAGCTGCATAAAAATAAAGGGAAAAAACCTGAACAAAGTTCATCCTTTCTTCCTCATATTTCAACCATTAAACAAACTGACAATGAGTCTGTAAAATCTTTTGCTACTAGCAAAAAATCTTGTGATGGTCATGCACCAGCTGTTTCTGTAAATAATGAAATTTCTGAACACCTGGCTAAACTTCAGGAATTATTACTAATAAATAATTCAAACCAAAAAGTGGACCATCCCAGTAGTCAGAAAAATTGGCCTAAGTTAGACCAATATCCTACCTTTGATGGTGATTCTTCCTCTGATTGGCAACACTTTATCCAAAGAATTGATAATTTAAAGAGATCTTATAAACTACCTGATGAGGAAATTGTTTCTAAGCTAATTTCTTTATTTTCCAATGTAGCCTTGATGTGGTATGAATCTGTCCTCTTAGATAACAATCATTATACATGGAATGATTGGAAATCCTTGATTGAGAATCAGTTTGGTGGTTCAAAATTCAGGTTAGCTCAGCAAAGACTGTATGAGAATACTAGATATGTATCCTCCTCTGTTGAAAAGCCCATTGTTTTTCTGATGAAAATAACTAAAATCCTTAGAGCAATTGATCCAAAGATGGATTATGATATTTGGAGAGATAAAATCTTGTATAAATTACCAAATTCTCTTAGGGATTTGATTGTTGCTAGAACTGAGCATGTAAGGGAAAATTCTTCTTTCATTAATATCTGTAATGAGGTACTACTCAACCATAGATATGAACCAAAGAATTACCTTAGTAAATCTTATAATGATCAGAATAAACCTTCTATAAAGCTCCCAGAAAAATCTGGTAAACCCTCTGCCCCAGTTGCACCTAAAAAATATGCAACAAATACTTGTTATAAATGTAACAAACCGTGGCAGAAGGGTCATGTTTGTGACAAGAAAATTCATCTTGTTGAACAAAATGAAGACACTGATGAAATTGAACTTGATGTCAATAATTCTTCCAGTGACTGTGAAAGTAATATCTCCTATGACAATGAATCTGTTAAAGATGTTTTAATGTTGGAACATGATGTCCATTATTTAAATAATATATCTGAAGATTGTCTATTGAATTTATCTTCAGTAGAAAATGCTGAGATAATTAAAGATATTACTAACAATTCTATTCCTATATCCCCTTTAAAGGCACCTGTTATCATTAATGGTAAAAATGTTGATGTAGTTCTTGATTCTGGTGCTGGAGGAAGTGTAGTATCTGAAAAAGCTTTGGCTTCAGTGGATAAGGAATATTTGAGTAAATTATTGCCTATAACTTCTGAAAAATGGAGAGGGTATGGTTCTACCTTATTTCCTATTGGCAAATACAAAACCTCTGTATTCTTCAAATATAATGGTGGTTTTGTCAGAGCTATTTGTGAGTTTGTTGTCATGAAAAATGATAATTTGAGCAATTGGTTTATTATGGGAAATGATATTTTAACCATGTTTGGAGTGAAACTAGACCCAGCAAATAATTGCTTTACCTTGGGAATGAATGGGAAAAGAAAATTCAAAATTTCTTCTCCTAAACCTTCTGGGCATTTGTTGAAATCTTGTAACTCACTGACCCAATGTAAAGGTAGAACAACAACTGAAATGGATGATTTATTACATGAAATAAATACCGCTTCTTTTGGTGATCATTTGACTAATGAACAAAAGGATTCTATTGTTGCCTCAATTACCTCTTTCCCTATGGCTTTTGCTCATGGTTCTCATGTCTTGGGAATTGTTCAGGAAGAGATGAAAATTACCTTATCCTGTAATTTGAGTGATATTCCTCCTTCCCTTAAGAAAAAACCATATCCTGCTTCTCCATCAAAAAGAAAAGATATTGAAGATAATATTGAAACATTATTGAAAATGAATATCATTGAAAAAGTGAATGTCACCCCCAAATATTGTGTCATCTCCCCAGTCTTAATTTCTTATGAAAAAGATAAAGCTAGATTATGTGGAGATTACAGAGCTTTAAATACTTATACTGTTGATGATATTTATCCTTTACCCAGAATTAATTCAATACATGCTACCTTGCAAGGTGCAAAATTTATTAGTTGTCTGGATGGTAATAAAGGTTATCATCAAGTTCCAGTTGAGAAAAATTCTCAAAATTTTTTGCTTATTGCTACTCATATGGGAATATATAAGTATGTTAGGATGCCATTTGGCCCTAAAAATGCTCCTTCAGTTTTCCAAAAAGTCATGGATAACACTTTCCATCAAGAAATTATTGAAGGTTGGCTCATGGTTTATATTGATGATATTATTGTTTTTTCTAAAACTTTTGATGAACATATGATTCATTTAAATAGAGTTTTCCAAAAAATGGATGAAATCAATATGACCTTATCTTTAAAAAAGTGTAAATTTGGTTTTCAATCTTTGAAAGTCCTTGGCCATGTTGTGTCAGGCTTACAAATTTGTGTAGACCATAATAAAGTTGCTGCCATTCAAAATGTGAAAGCACCAACTTCTGTAAGAGAAATCCAAAGTTTTTTAGGTATGTGTGGCTATTATAGACAATATATTAAAAATTATCAGGTCATAGCCTTGCCTCTTACAAAACTAACCAGAAAAGATGTTGCTTTTCTCTGGAATGATGACTGTCAAAAAGCTTTTAATACATTGAAAAATTGCTTAATGTCAGCCCCTATATTGGCTCTCCCAGATTTTAACAAACCATTTGTACTTTATACAGATGCTAGCTTTATTGGTCTGGGTGCTGCCCTTCACCAAAAGCAAATTATTAATAATAAATCCTCAGAGGTTGTAATTTGTTATATTTCAAGAACCTTAAGAAATAGTGAATTGAAATATGGTGCCACTCAATTAGAGTGCTTAGAAGTTGTTTGGGCTCTTGAGAAACTTCATTACTACTTGGATGACCAAAAATTTGAGTTGGTAACTGACTGTAGTGCTGTGAAATCTCTCTTAAACCTCAAAACACCTAACAGACATATGTTCAGGTGGCAACTTGCTGTTCAGGAATACAGAGGAAGGATGACTATTATCCACAGAGCTGGAAATGTTCACTCTAATGTTGATATGCTCTCCAGATTGCCTCTGCCAAATAATGACTCCAATCCTGCTTATGTACCTGAGGATGACACTGTTCATATACATGGTATATTTATAGTTGATATGGAAGAAGAGTTATTACAGTTAATACTGGATTCATATGATAAAGATTCTGACTTAAATAAATTAGTTACTATTTTGAATGATCCTAAGAATGCTTCAATTCAAGCATTAATAAAAACTCTTCCTGCAAAATACCAAAATGCTTTAAATAAAGGAAAGTTTTCTATTGAAGATGGTTATATTTATTATAGAAGGAAGCTTACCAATGTAATTGTTATTCCTCCTTCAATGAAAGAAACTATCCTCAAACTTTGTCATGATGACATATTAGCTGGTCATTTTGATCTTGAAAAAACTTTGATTAGAATCAAAAACACTGCATGGTGGGCTAATATGTCTGAAGACACAAAATTATATGTTGAATCTTGTGATTCCTGCCAAAAATCTAAAAGGTTAACAGGTAAGAGAGCAGGGTTATTACAACATATTGAGGCACCTAGTGCTCCCTGGCAAATCATTAATATGGATTTTGTCACTGGTCTTCCTGTTGCAGGTAAAGACAGCTTTAACTCTTGTTGGGTAATAGTTGATAGATTCACAAAAATGTGCAAATTTATTCCAACCCACAAAGATGTATCCACCAAAGAATTAGCTTTCTTATGGTGGTCTTACATGTTTAATATTATTGGTTTTCCAAAAGCCATTATCTCTGATAGGGATCCAAAATTCACTTCTGAGTTTTGGACCTCTTTGATGGATATTTGTGGCTGTGAGTTAAAATTGTCTACAGCTCACCATCCTCAGACTGATGGTCTAGCTGAAAGAATGATTCAAACTCTGGAAGATATGATTAGAAGGTATTGTGCCTTTGGTTTAGAATATAAAGACAATGACAGATTTACTCATGATTGGGTCACTCTTTTGCCTGGTCTTAAATTTGCATATAATAGCACTGTTCATTCTGTCACTGAGAAAAAGCCTTTTGAGCTTTGGTTAGGTTATGTCCCAAACACTCCTGCTCAGATTCTCAATAATAAATTACCTAAGTTGGAACTACACCCTGGTGTAAAATCTTTTATGCAAATGCAACAGCTATGTAGAAAACATGCTCAGAATTGTATTGATAAAGCATTTGAATATGAAAAGAAAAGATGGGATAAATCCCATAAAGAATACACATTTAACAAGGGTGATGAAGTGTTGATCTCTACTGTCCATTTCAATTTACAAGGTAACCACAAATTAAAAGATCCTTTTGTAGGACCATTTGTTGTTAAAAGAATGGTTGGTGATAATGCAGTAGAAGTTGTATTGTATTCTCCATATGATAGGAAACATCCTGTCTTTCCCATTTCTTTGCTTAAGCCTTATACTTCCAACAGTGACTTATTTCCAAAAAGAAGAGGAAGACCTAAGAAAAACCCTCAGGAAGTCACAGAAACAGCAGAAATTGATAAAATTCTCAATGATAGAATTATCACTTCTGAAAGAGGTACTGAATATTTATTGAGATATAAGAACAAATCATCTGAACATGATGCATGGATACCTGGCAAAGAAATTTCAAATCTGCCTGCTCTGTTGAAAAAATACAAAAAGAAAAAATCTTAGCATTTTTTTTTATTGTTTTTTTTAGAGTGAGGGAGTGTCAGCCAGGCTATTCCAGGAGTCCAGTAAATGATATATAAATTATAAAACCTTAAAGAGTGGGTAAGACTTGTATTTAATGAATATAACTTAATATTTTATTACATAATGAAATTATATAAAAATTTTATTATATACAAATGTTACATTAAATTTATTGGTTATATATATTTTTATATACAATTAAATTGAGCATAATATAATATATTCTACAAATAATGGCGAATTTTTATATATTTAATAATTATAAATTTATATTTAATTAATTAAAAAACATATATTATAATTACAAGTGTAAATTTGATTTATAATATATTTAAATTAATTACTTAAATTTATATATTAACTAATACCTCTCATATGATACTAAACAATTATTAAGGACGCTTCTTTTGACCCTTAATTGTGTTAGAAAAAACAAATAAATTAATTTGAACTAAATTGAGATTAATTGCTTGTTTTGTTGCGTCAAATTATTTTTTGTTCCACTTTAAATGTCCTCTAATCAGGATGTACCATCTGTTGGGAATTATATTTCTCATAGTTCCTATGTTTCCACTCTTGTTTAGTTATTTACTATTGTCACTTACTGATTTGGGGATTAATGGCGGGGAAATTGGATTCTTAATTGGGCTTTTAATTAATTGTTTCATGTTTTTCTCTATATTGTTATGTTTCATTTACTCTTTTGATATATTTGTTTTATTCCTTTCTAATCATTGTATTTACTGATATAGTAGCGCTTCAGAGGACCCATTGCCTATAAAAGGGCCTTGGATAATCCCCTGTAGCCTGATCACTTATTATACACTCAACAATTTAAATACAATTTTTATTAAGTTTATATTCTTTTTATTAGTAATAAAATTCTAATTAAAATTTTATATAACAATTTAAAGGTTGCTTTAAGTCTGATAGTAATTATATTGGTTGCCGCGCAGAATTCTTACTTAAATAATATTAATATTTATAAAACCAAATTGTCATTTCTCTTCAGCTCACTCGTCGTTGCCTTTTCTCTCAATAAATTAAATAATTTTATTAAATTTTATTTGTTTTATTACCCATACTCCTTTCCTCCTTCTCCTCCTCTCTTTCTTTCTTCTATCCTTCTCCTTCTTCTAGACGACCAGCCGACACCTTAGCTCCTTTATACCAGTTGACAGATTCTTTACCTGTTGAGGTAATGGCATCTTTTTTATCCTGAATCCTTTTGGAAGTTCTTCTGGTGGGTTTATTACAGGCTTCTGATCCTGAGTTGTGTCTACTACGATTTTCACTTCTTCCATCTCCACATCCTGTTTGGGGTAAGGATTTATTAATTTGAGAAACTCTTCTTGTTAAAGGAGAACTTACAGAAGTAGGCTCATCATAATCAATTAAGTCTAGTTACTCTTCACGTGCAGTAGAACCACTTTGGTCAGTCATTCTTTTAAGATTTAACTGAAATGAAGGAGAGAGACAATAAGATGAATTAGTCTTTTACTTTTAATTTAACAAAAATAAAAATAATAAATTTTTTATTTTTATTTTTTTTTAGGATAAAAATCAACTAAATAAGAATTAATTTATTAATTTAAAATAATTTAAAACCAGGATTATAAAATAATCAACTGAAGAAATAAATTTAAATTTTTATTTATAATTTTAAGATAATTATTTTCAGGATTTAATTAAACTAATTAACTACCAGGACTTAATGTAAACTGAAATAATTAAATATGAATTTTTATTGTATTATCAGGATTTAAATCAACTGATTAATTAACTACCAGGACTTAATGTCAACTGAAATAATTAAATATGAATTTTTTATTAATAAAAAAAAATTTTATTGTCAGAACAATTTGTCAACTGGAACAAATAAAATTTAAATTATCAG
Source organism: Hemileia vastatrix (assembly GCA_030280995.1). Taxonomy (NCBI): domain Eukaryota; kingdom Fungi; phylum Basidiomycota; class Pucciniomycetes; order Pucciniales; family Zaghouaniaceae; genus Hemileia; species Hemileia vastatrix. Next base: position 21,981,579 of record JASXTE010000004.1, on the reverse strand, counting down.
GACAAAAAGTCAACTGAAAATTATAATAATTAATTATTAAAATTTAATTTTATTATTACTTCTAGGACTAAGAGCAATTGCTCTATTATTGTCAACTAGGATAAATAAATAAATAAAAATATAATAAAAAATTAATTCCAAATTACCAGACACCTTCCCCTGTAAAATGAGAAAATTAATGCCACTTACAGAGTGCTGAGTAAAAGGAAATACGTAGCAAATGAAGAGTGCAAAGTGACCCACAAATAGTAATATCAATAATTACCACGATATATACAACTTTTAGTCAATATATGAACCTAATTTTTGGAGCACGGTTCAATTACCGTTCGCTGCAAAAATTTTTGTCACGTGACGTATGACGTTCGTCATTTTTGTCGCTCTCTTGTCCTTAAAGGTACTCGAATGCCAATGGTCCTGTCAATTTACGCCCTCAAATCAAAATGCACCATCGATAATTCGGGAAGGCCTCCAATTGTCAAGGGGTCCTTTTGGGTCTAGAAGTTTTATTTGAGGTTATACAAGGATTTTTAGGGTTTAATGGACTCTCAAAAATAAGGTACGTATTTCTAAATCAAATTGATTTATTTACTCAAATATAAGAGGTAGTTTTAAATATTAATATAATTTATAGATTAGAATTACACCGTTGTAAGTACTAATGTTATAAAATATAATAATAAGTTTTTGTAATGTAAATGTAATAATAATGTAAGTAATGAAGGAATTTCCCAAAAAGCACAAAAGTAAGGGGCCTTTTATAGGCAAAACATGAGGGAATAAAAGATACGTAATTTACACCATCTACTTTAAGAATGTGAGAAAAGTAGGTGACTAAAAGGAGTACATATATGACATAAGAAAATAGATTAATTAATATGTCAACAAGGGCATCAATTTTATTAGTAATAAAGTATGAGTTCCTTGTCATAATTAATTACATCACAATTAAATTAATTATATTAATTTCACGGGACTCCAAATCTTGCAATGAAGTAATATAATAGTCTTAAGGTTTTTTTTATTATAATTTTATTATAAATTTTTATTCCCAATCAAACTTATACTATTGAGCACAGTGTTAGGGAGTAAAGTTGTAGGGGACATTTATTTACATTATTTATACTACTTAATGTACTTAACTAGTTAGTTGTAAGTAATACTTAAGTAACTAAATAATGAATTGTTATTAAGAAGAAAGGGTGTGGCTTCAACTCAGTAAAATAATTAATTATTTTACCAGGTAAGTCTAGTAGCCTGGCTGAAAGTTCTTTTCTTCTTTAAAATTTTATTCTTAGTGCTGATAAAAAAATGTTGTCTGGTTGAACTTTTAAAATTTCTGTATGACTTTAATAAAATAAACTTGATATAAACTGTATTTGCTTTTGATGATTGAACTACTGAGAGCAAGGTTTGAATTCCTTCAGACTCCCCTCTACCAATCTCTACTTTTTCACAGTATGATAGAGTGGGATACCCACTGAGACAAATACTTTGATTCCATTCTCTCCATAAGGTCCTTCAAGATTCCACCTGAAAATTCTACCAATGAACCCACTAATAATACAACTCCTATCCATCATCAAACAATTCAGCATCACAACATTCAAATTAATTTCCAACCCTTTAAACCACTCCAAAAATTTGTCAGAATCTTCATATTTACCAGACTTTCTTGGCACCTTTACCTCCAGTCTTTAAAATCTCCATCAATAATACTCTCAAAACATATCCACCTTTCTTTAATCATGAAATAAATTTTAACCATTTGACATCTTCATTCCCTAAAGTTAGTTGAACCATTTCCATTATAAATTGAGTTGCCCCATGAGTGAGTATCAGTATGAGTACTGATGAGCCAGTGATAAATTAAAAATTATTGCATTGAATATTCTACTATATTGAAATTCCCAATGAAAACCTTGGGGGAACTATATTTTTAATTGATTTCCGGTTTATAGTCTTGGTGGACTACCCTTCTGCAAATCCCTACATAAATTGTCCATATAAAGAATGATATACCAGTTTAAAGTCTTGGTGGACCAAAGAGAAAGTAGTTTTGAGTTTAAGGTCATAGTGAACCAAAAATTCCATTGATTCCAAATGCTTTTACACCTTCTTCCTTCTTGAAAATTCCTTCTGACTCTAAATCTCTGGGTCTTCCTCCATCATCTGCTCCTATTACTGCTCCATCTCTTCAATCAAGCCTATCTTCTTCTATACCTAGAGCTCCTACTGCTCCAAAAGCAATTCTAAATCCACCACCATCTAACCTAACTCTGGATGTTTCTCATTCTTCATCATCTATCTCTCCTCACCCTATAGCTGAGCCTATACCTTCTCATCCTGATTTTATCAACCCCTATTGTCCTTCTTCTTTAACTTCTTCAAAGAGACCCAGATCTATCAGTCCTCCTGTAATAAGACACAATAAAAGAAATAGTATAATAGTCAAATATTTACCTATTCCTACTCCACCTTCAGACTTCCTAACCTTCATAAAACCTCCTTCATATCATGACATCAAAAGCCCCTATTCTTCCATCCTTTAAGAGAAATTTTAACCAAGCCTTCCTTTGTAGAAAGACACTTACAGTCACCTTTCTGTAAGCTGAATCTAAGGGAGTTGGATAAACAGAAGAAAACCCTTTCCCTTTAAGTAAATAAAGAGTTTACAAATAACTAAGCTAAAACCTCTACTTGATATAAAATGACAAATATACTATTGGATATTAACAATGTTGAGATGTTGAATCAGTGTCCTTTTTAATGAGGGAAAAAACTACAAAAGTGATGCTGTATTCAGAAAAGTTATTTAAATGATTGAATAATATGTTTTTATGAAGCTTTTATTTTTATTTGAAATAGTTATTAAGTCAAGTTCCTGATGTCAAGAACTTTATAATGATACCCTATATATATATATATATGAGTCTTTGAGTGAAATTTATAAAATGTTATATAAAAGTGTTATATTTATAAGGGCATTTAAAATATTATATTTTGTTATGTAAAATAATAATGTGATTGATAATATTCATTATTGTTTTTAATGGTTAAGATTTATATTTATGATGGCTGATACTGTCTAATTTTGAGTCTACTATCTTTATATGCATAGTATGTCATGTGCTTTATTTTTCCCAGCCAGAGCATCCCAGAGCTTGTCCAGAGGTCACTGGAGTTTTTATGGAGCTTTTACAGACTTTTGGACTCAATTAGAACCTTATAACGCTGATATAAAATCTAGAAAAATTACAGATGATAGAGCTACATCTCATTTATTATTCCATCAAGTTTTTGTAGTCTGCAAAGCCCTATTCATCAAGTAAACAATCATCAAAGTTAAGTAATTTATGAAAAATTATTAAGAATTAAAAATAGAGGAAACATAATAAAAATTGCCCAAAAACTCCTAAACGTTCTTGAGACTCTTGACTTTAATTTCCACACTTTTTTAGATCTATACTTGCATTTTTTGAATGATATATAATTTTTAAAAATTTACTCATAAAATTCACCCTTTTTTAATTATTTTTAACACCTATTCTTTTAGATATAAATCATTATAGAATTAGATTGGCTTTTACAATCTATATAATCAACTCCAGAAAACCCTCTTTTAATAAACATAGTACAGTAATAATATTTAGGTTGCCACACTGTTAAATCTGGAGCTTGACACATTTGACTCTATAAAGTTTTTAAAATTTTCATTCTTATTTAATTTTATATCTTGACTGTTATTGATGACCTGATCTATATTCTTCTGGATCTCATTATTCTTCATCTGCCTATTATATTCCTGATCCAGAACCCACTTCAGCTACAGTGAAGTTTAATGAAGTTGCTTAACAACTTTATTCAATGTTTAACATTAACTTAGACCATTACAAATAATATCCCCCAAAAGATTGAGAATAAGTTTTTTCAAAAGAGAAATTACTTAAATGTCACGTCAAAATGGCCACATGGCTTGACCATAAACAATGTTGTCAATTTGAAGAAATTGAAAAACATTTCAGAGTTTCTCCTGAAACCTTTACTGTCTCTTCTGTGTCAAAAGTAAAACTTCCTAAGCTCTTCAGGCTCCTTCTGAAAATTTTAAAGAAAATAAAAAAAACTTTATATATAAATTCATAAAAAATTTTTACTACTACTTTTTTATTTTTTATTTTATTTTATTTTCTTTAATTTTTTATTTATTTTATTTTATTTTATATATTGTATTTATTTTTTTTATTTTTTATTTTTTTAAAAACATCATTATATTTTTATTATTTTTTTTATAAATGTTAATTTAAAAAAATTAAAAATTTGAAACTTGAAATAAAATAAATCATAAAAATTAGAAATTAAAATTGTATAAAGATGTCCTTAAAATTTAGAAAATTTAGAAAATTTAGAAAATTTAAAAAATTTAAAAAAATAAAAGATTCTCCCCAGCTATTTGATGAGTTGTACCCTTGACATCATACCCAAATCCAAGTTCACCTTGATTGTGAGATACACAAGAAAGAAATTGAAAGAAAACATAAATAATGTTAAAAATATTTAAAAACATGATAAACAAAATAGAGAAATGATCACTGATTGGGATACCTCCAATTTGTAAAAAAAATATTGGAGACTGCCAGTGAGCATTATCCCTGAAAAAATTAATTTTCAATAAAATTTAAAATGAAATTAAAATAAAATTCAAAAATAAAAAAATCAAACATAAAAAATTCAATAACAAAAGTAAAACATAAAAAATAAACCTTGAATCCGGCTTTGAATGAGTGTGATTGCTGTGATGTCATAGCGGTCCAGTTCATAGTCTTGGAGGACTACCTATATAAAAAATACAAAGGCAGGATTAAACTTGAAACCGGGAAACTATGGTAACAAATATTATAGGGTGATTGTGTACAGAGCATCCAGCCCATAAGTTACCCTCAAAATTGAAAATATTAAATTTAGAAGGTTTTTCTGTGAAAACTTTTACCAAAAAAAATTACATCCCCACACAAATCTTTTCCATAAAAATTTTGACATAGAACTATAAAGATTGGTTTCTTCATAAAGATGATAAATAGCTTATCCTCATTCTGGAGGAAATCTTGCTAAATTGTAGTAGGTAGTTTATCCACATTTTAGAGTTATTCTTTGTTTTGATAAATGATTGTTTACCCTCATTTGGGATTTATTCTTCATAGTGATAGTTGATAGTTTATCCTCATTTTGGAGTTAGACTTTGACACTTATGGTACCCTTAGGATAAAACTGATTGACTTGATCAGCAGCTACCCTCTTTTTCTTCACAACTCCATCCAGCTCATCTAACACATATGAACCACCAGATACTTGATCTCTGACCCTGTAAGGTCCATTCCACCTATCAGCAAACATCTTTCCCCACTGAATTTTTAAACTTCTATTATACATTAAGACCATATCTTCATTTTTAAAAGGTTTCCTTAGTCTGTGAGCCAGCTTTTATCCCAATAAGTAACTGAATTTTTTCAGATTCTCATCATCCTTGAGAATGCCTTCTCCAAAGTTTCCTCTTTTTTTTCTAACTGAACAACTCTTTCACTCAGTAATCCTTCAATAGTTTTGACCATGTTCCAATATACACCAAGATATTATTCAACCTCCAGATCAACTGGAAAAACTGCTTCCTGACCAAAAAAAAGCTCTTAAGCTAAATATTCAGTCTTCTGTTTGGCAGTGATTCTGTCAGAAAATACAACTAAGGGTAAATAATTCCTCCACTTTACAGCACTTGTTCCACAAATCTTTACCAAAGAATCCTTAATAACTTATTGTCCTCTTTATACCACTCCTTCAGATTCAGAATCATAAGGGGCTAACCTTTGATCCAAATTCTGATATAGCCTCCCTAAACTCTCCCCCAAATTCAGGACCTCTATCAACTGTCACCAACTTCATCACTCCATACCTATATACCCAATTGTTCATCAAAAAATCTGCCACATTCTTAAAATTCAAATTAATAAGAGGGTCTGCCTCTACCCAACCAGATAAATCATCTCTGGCTACAATTAAATATTTATATCTACCCTCTTTAATATGAACAGCATCCAAACTAACCCTACCAAAAAGAGTGGTTCCACCAGTTGCATGTTCAGATTCCTTTGGCCTCAAATAACTATTTATTTGACATTAATTGCAGGACTGAACTAATTTTTCAACAGCAAACTTCATGTCAGCCCACCAAAATATATTAGCAATTTTCTTTAAGATTCACCAATTCCTCTATGGCTATAATCTTCATGCAGTTATTTCATAACCAACTCTTTCACCTTTCTCTGAGTAATAATAACTTGAGGATTTGGATACCTCCTCTTCATCAATCTTCTACCAGATAGATAAAATGATGGTGACTTCCTTTTGATAAAAACCCATTTATCATTATCACAATTATCCAGATTTTCAAAGGTTAACAAATACATAAACATCTTATAATAAAATACTGTCTGTACCCATAATTCATCTTGAAACTCCATTAATACCACACCTATGTGCACCTCTCTATTATCAAAATTACCGGCAAATAAATGAGCCAATAATTTTAATCCTTGACTTTTCCAATTTATCATAAAAGAGTTTGAGCTTTCCACCTTTGAACCTTCCAACCTTTTAATAACCAAATTATCTTCTATCACTTTTACAATACTTTCAGCAACAACATCTTCTTCTTCATCCAACCTCATTTTAACCAACTTTTTACAATCACCCAACATCTGTTTAACAAAATTTTCCAACAATAACACATATATACAACTAACCAACTTCCTACTATCCCACAAAATATCACCATCCTCATCATAATATACCAAAACATTTACAGCCTCTTTTCTAGCAGACTTATCTACACCCTCATCAAACTCCCAAAGAACATAATTTACCATATCTTTACATTCATCTAGTTTATCCTCATGGTGGAGGTCTTTATTATCTACACATATTGAGCCCAACAGTTTAGCCTCATGGGGGAGGTAAGGAAAGTCTTCAGAACCTTTTAAGCTGGCTTTGATAAAAGTTATATCTTCATTGAATTTTTCTGAGTCAGAATCCTCTTCAGTGGGTGGTATTCTTGATAACCCATTTGACATGGTGAAGGACAATCCAAGCTTGTGAAATAAATCAAAAGAAAGATGTTATATAAAAGCTACCCATCAGGTCATGGGTGCATTCAGTAGATTTGGGGAATTTATCATTTGAATTAAAGATTTTACATCCACTTTTAATTTGAAGTATTGTCCTCATAAAAAATTTTCAAGCTTCTTTAGAATTTTTCCACTCCACAGAATTCCAACTTTGGCTAAGAATATTGTGATTCTACCTCAATAAAAACCACATATTCATACCTGAATGGTCTAATATAACCAGCTTTGTCCACTTGAAATATGAACGTCCCAGCAGCAATTTGAATAGATTCAACTGTTAAATAAATCCTTCCTGCATCTTTTCTATTGGCGCGGTTGTCTAGAAGGTGGAAGAAGAAAGAAGAAAAAAGAGAAAAGGACACAAGAAGACAAAGAGTGGAAAGAGGAAAAGAGGGAAGGACGATAATAAGGGGAAAAGGTTTAATATATAAGGTGAGTAGTATTTAATGATATTGTAATGTAAGTGTTTTAATTTCAATGCGCAACAGTCAATTTTTATATTTTAATGTTCTTACCGCAACCTTTAGGATTTTGTATATAGTATTTATTTATCTTATTTCAACTAAACTGTATTACTAGTTTAAAAGAAAAAGAATTAATACGTGTATAAAAATATATAAGTGTAAGTAAATGGTAAATATGTAAGTGATGCAGCTGAAGGGGGTTCCCAAGGCCCTTATATAGCCAAGGGGCTCTCTGAAGCGCCACAAGAGTAAATACAATAATTAATGAGTAAATTTAAGGGGTGAAAAATAAAAAATGTACTAATTTGTTGAAATGCAGTAGTCAATATTTCACCAGTATTAATTCCCACTAGATATTACGCATAAATAAGTACAAGACATATAAAATATAACTAATGTAATTTAAAATAAGTATTATGCAGTACTATTTTAAAGTGGAATGTAATTTATTACTATTTTAATTCATACAATTAATATAAGTAATTATTTTAGATTAAAATATGAGAATGTAATTAGTTTAAATGTTTTAATAAATTTAATTACATAATTTTGAGCCACAGAAGCGCCCAAAAATCAGGAATAATAATGTATAAATTATTATAAGGGTCTAATAATTAATTAATATTATTATAAGTCAACATATTGCTTTATAAGTATAATATAATATTATAATTAATTAATTATTATTTTATAATTATTTAAATACATAAAAATGCGCCCAATTTTTATAGAATATAATATAATTTATGTTTATTTTAATAGTATATAATTAATAACATAATAAAATAAATATAACCCTTATGTTAATTTTATTTAATAAGGTAATTTGTACTTAATTTTATTATGCAATAAAATATTAATTTATATACATAAAAAGCATAAATTTTCGCCCTCTTTCAGGTCCAATGACTTAACATAAGTTTTACTGTGCTCCTGGTACAGCCTGGCTGACACTCCCTCACTCTAAAAAAAAAATAAAAAAAATGCTAAGATTTTTTCTTTTTATACTTTTTTAATAGAGTGGAAAGGTTAGAAATCTCTTTTCCAGGTATCCATTTATCATGATCAGATGATTTATTTTTATATCTAAATAAATATTCAATACCTTTTTCAGAGGTGATAACTCTGTCATTAATAATTTTATCAATTTCTGCAATTTCTGTGACTTCCTGAGGATTTTTCTTGGGTCTTCCCCTTCTCTTAGGAAATAAGTCACTGTTGTAAGTATAAGGTTTAAGGAGGGAAATGGGAAAAACGGGATGTTTTCTGTCATAAGGAGAATACAATATAACTTCTACTGCATTATCTCCCACCATTCTTTTAACAACAAATGGTCCTACAAAGGATCCTTTAATTTGTTATTGCCTTGTAAATTGAAGTGAACTGTAGATATTAGTACTTTATCACCCTTTTTAAAAGTGTGCTCTTTATGGGATTTATCCCATCTCTTTTTCTCATATTCAAATGCTTTATCAATACAACTTTAGGCATGTTTTCTGCATAGTTGCTGCATTTGGAGAAAAGACTTCACACCAGGATGTAATTCCAACTTTGGTAATTTGTTATTGAGTATTTGAGCAGGAGTACTTGGAACATAACCTAGCCATAGCTCAAAAGGCTTTTTCTCAGTGACAGAATGAACAGTGCTATTATAAGCAAATTCAAGACCTGGAAGTAAGGTTACCCAGTCATGTGTAAATCTGTCATTGTCTTTATATTCTAATCCAAAGGCACAATACCTTCTAATCATATCTTCCAAGGTTTGAATCATCCTTTCAGCCAATCCATCAGTTTGAGGATAGTGGGCAGTGGATAATTTCAACTCACAACCACATATATCCATCAAAGACATCCAAAATTCAGAAGTAAACTTTGTGTCTCTATCAGATATGATGGCTTTTGGAAATCCAACAATATTAAACATATGTGACCACCACAAAATGGCTAAATCTTTGGTGGAAACATCTTTGTTGGTAGGAATGAATTTACACATTTTAGTGAATCTGTCAACTATAACCCAGCAAGAATTATAACTGTCTTTCCCTGCTACAGGAAGAGCAGTGACAAAATCCATATTAATGATTTTCCAAGGAGCATCAGGTGCTTCAATATGTTGCATTAATCCTGCTCTTTTAACAGTCAATCTTTTAGATTTTTGGCAAGAATAACAAGATTCAACATATAATTTTGTGTCTTCAGACATATTAGCCCACTATGCAGTGTTTTTAATCCTGACCATAGTTTTTTCTAGATCAAAATGACCAGCTAATATGTCATCATGACATAATTTTAAGATGATTTCTTTCATTGAAGGAGAAATAACAATTACATTAGTAAGTTTTCTCCTGTAATAAATATAACCATCATCAATTGAAAACTTTCCTTTAGTCAAAGCAGTTTGGTACTTTGGAGGGAGAGTTTTTATTAATGCTTGAATTGAAGCATTCTTTGGATCATTCAAGATAGTAACCAATTTATTCAAATCAGAATCTTTTTCATATTAATCCAGAATTAATTGCAACAATTCTTCCTCCATGTCCACAATATATATACCATAAATGTGAATGTTATCATCCTCAGGGACATAGGCAGGATTGGAGTCATTATTAGGTAGGGGTAGTCTTGACAGCATATCAACATTGGAGTGAAAATTTCCAGCTCTATCAATAATTGTCATTCTTCCCCTGTACTCTTGAACAGCCAGTTGCCACCTAAACATATGTCTATTTGGTGTCTTCAGGTTTAAGAGGGACTTCACAGCACTACAGTCAGTTACCAGTTCAAACTTCTGGTCATCTAGGTAGTAATGAAGTTTTTCAAGAGCCCAAACAACTGCTAAGCACTCTAATTGAGTGGCACCATATTTCAATTCACTATTTCTTAAGGTTCTTGAAATATAACAAATTACAACCTCTGAGGATTTATCATTAATAATTTGTTTTTGGTGAAGGGCAGCACCCAGACCAACAAAGCTAGCATCTGTGTATAGGACAAAAGGTTTGTTAAAATCTGGAAGAGCTAAGATAGGGGCTGTCATTAAGCAACTTTTTAATGTATCAAAAGCTTTTTGAAAGTCATTATTCCAGAGAAAGGCAACATCTTTTCTGGTCAGTTTTGTAAGAGGCAAGGCTATGACCTGATAATTTTTAATATATTGTATATAATAGCCACACATACCCAAAAAACTTTGGATTTCTCTTACAGAAGTTGGTGCTTTCACATTTTGAATGGCAGCAACTTTGTTTTGGTCTACACAAATTTGTAAGCCTGACACAACATGGCCAAAGACTTTCAAGGATTGAAAACCAAATTTACACTTTTTTAAGGACAAGGTCATATTGATTTCATCCATTTTTTGGAAAACTCTATTTAAGTGAATCATATGTTCATCAAAAGTTTTAGAAAAAATTATAATGTCATCAATATAAACCATGAGCCATCCTTCAATTATTTCTTAATGGAAAGTGTTATCCATGACTTTTTGAAAAACTGAAGGAGAATTTTTAGGGCCAAATGGCATCCTAACATACTTATATATTCCCATATGAGTAGCAATTAGTAAAAAATTTTGTGAATTTTTCTCAACAGGAATTTGATGATAACCTTTATTGCCATCCAGACAACTAATAAATTTTGCACCCTGTAAGGTAGCATGAATTGAATTAATTCTGGGCAAAGGATAAATATCATCCACAGTATAAGTGTTTAATGCTCTGTAATCTCCACATAATCTAGCCTTATCTTTTTCATAAGAAATCAAGACTGGGGATATGACACAATATTTTGGGGTGACATCCACTTTCTCAATTATATTCATTTTTTAATAAGGTAGAAATATTATCTTCAATATCCTTTCTTTTTGTTGGAAGAGCAGGATATGGTTTTTCTTAAGGCTAGAAGGAATATCACTCAAGTTAAAGATAAAGTAATTTTCATTTCATCCTTAACAACTCCTAGGACATGAGAACCATGAGCAAAAGCTATAGGAAAAGAGGTAATTGAGGCAATTATAGAATCCTTCTACTCACTAGTTAATTTATCACCAAAAGAAGCAGTATTTATTTCAGTTAATAAACTATCCATTTCATTTGTTGGTCTACCTGTACATTGAATTAATTAGTTACAAGACTTTAACAAATATGCAGAAGATCTTCTAGGGGAAGAAATTTTGAATTTCCTTTTGCCATTCAATCCCAATGTGAAGCAATTATTGGCAGGGTCCAATTTTACACCAAACATGGTCAGAATGTCATTACCCATAATAAACCAATTGCTCAAATTATCATTTCTCATCACAACAAATTCAAAAACAGCTCTGACAAAACCATTATTATATTTGAAGAATACAGTGGCTTTGTATTTGCCAATGGGACACAAAATAGAGCCATAACCTCTCCATTTTTCACATGTCATAGGTTATAATTTATCCATATAATCTTTATCCACTGAAGCCAGTGCCTTTTCAGACACCACACTTCCTCCAGCACCAGAGTCAAGAACAACCTCAAAATTTTTACCATTAATGATAACTGGTGCCCTCAAAGGGGATATGGATATAGAGCTGTCAGTAATATCTTTAATGATTTCAGCATTTTCTACTGAAGATAAATCTAAATTACACTCCTCAGAAATATTGTCTAAATATTGCACATCTTGTTCCAACATTAAGACATCCTTAAGGGAGTCATTTTCATAGGAGATATTACTATCACAGTCACTGGAAGAATCATTGAGATCAACATCAGCATCCTCAGTGTCTACAGTTTGTTCAACAAGATGAATTTTCTTGTCACACACATTGCCCTTCTGCCAAGGTTTGTTACATTTAAAAAAAGTATTAGTTGCATATTTTTTGGGTGCAACTGTGGCAGAGAGTTTACCAGGTTTTTCTGGAGGTCTGGTAGAGGGCTTACTCTGATCATGATAAGATTTCATAGGATAATTCTTTGGATCATATCTATGGTTAAGTAATAATTCATTACAGATATTAATAAAAGAAGAATGTTCCTTTACATGCTCAGTTCTAGCCACAATTAAATCTCTTAGAGAATTTGGTAGTTTATAAAGAATTTTATCTCTCCAAAAATCATTATCCATTTTTGGATCAATAGCTCTCAGGATTTTTGTTACTTTCATAAGAAAAACAATTGGTTTATCAACAGAGGAAGAGATATATTTAGATTTCTCATACAATCTCTGTTGAGCCAATCTAAATTTTGAACCACCAAACTGATTCTCAATCAAGGTTTTCCATTCATTCCATGTATAATGGATATCATCCAATAAAACAGATTCATACCACATTAAGGCTACATTGGAGAATAAATAAATTAACTTAGAAAAAATTTCTTCATCTGGTAATTTATATGACTTCTTCAAATTATCAATTCTTTGGATAAAGTGTTGCCAATCAGATGAAGAATCACCATCAAAGGTAGGGTATTGGTCCAGTTTAGGCCAGTTTTTATTACTGCTAGGGTGGTCAGCCTTATTGTTAGAATTATTCAAGGTAATCAATTCTTGAAGTCTTGAAAGGTGTTCAGATATTTCATTACTGACAGAGGCAGATGGCTCATTGTGAGTATCAAAATACTTTTTGTTTGAAGCACCAGACTTCACAGACAAGTTATCAACTGGTTTAATTGGGGCATTACAAGTGAGAGAAGAAACACCCTGTTCAGGCTGTTTATTTTTATAATTAACAGAAAGTTTAGTATTATTTCTTAACTCATCACAATTGTCATCATGAATAGCTTGTAATGTAGAAACCTTTTTCTTAAGATCAGATAATTTATTCCTTAATTCAGGGATATAAGATAGTTGATCATTAATTTTAGCAATAGATAGAACATTTCTGTCCTCTTCTACTGAGCATTTATTACTCAAATTCTGGAAATCAATTTTCAATTTTCTTAATTCACTGTGCAGAAGCTTATTGTCATTTTTCAAGGAAGTATTTTCATCCATGAGTGGCTTCATATCATTGATAAGTTTATTAAGATGATTATTTTTATCAGAGAGTGATCTGTGATCATTTCTAATAGACTTTTGCTGAGAAAGGACAGTATTTAAAGTATCTTTCAATTTGAAATAAGCTGTGTCCTGGACAGAAGAACTCACTTTGCAGTTTAAATGTAAATTATTTAATCTATCATTCTCATGTTTTAATAAATCTCTTAAAATTTTATCTTTGATAACATTAAAATCAGGAGAACCTTTCAATATTTCTTCAGAAGTTTCCTCAAGTAAAACATAAATCTCAGGAGCAACAGAATCTTTTTTGATTGAAAGAGAAGGATTAACTAAAGAAGTAGAGGTCAAATGTAATGGTTCATCAAAAGAAAGTTTTCTTAGAACATCATTAGGGCTACTAGTTACAGGAAGTTGTCTTTTAATAGGTTATAACTGTTCTTCCACCATAGTCAATAAGATTACCTGTAGAAGAATTCTTATCAGTATAAATACCAAAATATTTATCAAACAAATCACTTACCATGGCAGAGGAGGAAACTTCCCCTGTGCCTTCTTTATTCTGCCTCCCTGATAAGGATGGGGCTGAGGAGATGGATGGTAGTTTTGTGTCCTGGATGGGCCAGGGTGTTGAGCTGGTTGTTGAGCATTCTGCTGGTAATGGTTCATCAAGTAGTCCCATTTCCACTGTTCCACTTGTAGAGTGTTTTGATTTTGGGTGGAGGAGCTGGGGGACTGAGAAGGTTGAGCCTGAAACTGAGGATGACTGGGAGGCAACTGAGGAGGGGCCTAGGCCTGATTTTGGGTCCTGAGTTCCTGAACTTGATGCCACAAGGTGTCTATTTTTGCCTTGTATTTCATGTTTTCTGTCAGTATAGTCTAGTATATAAGTATGATATAATAGTGTTTATTTATGGTCCTACTACTTATTGATAAATGATTTAGTGATTAAACCTCAGGGGAAGACTAATAAAATAGTTATACTCAAATAAAACTCACAATACTTGGATTTAAATGCATGCTAGTGGTGGAAAATAGGTGAATAAAATATAGTTATAGCTTATATAAAGATAATATCAATTTATAATGGCTTTATAATATATTTCTGAATACTAAATAATTGTATTGTAGTGTTTGGTTGAATTGTATTATTTGAATGATGATAAATAACCATCAAAATCCCTCCTTACTTATACCCAAATCCACTGGAGTGCACAGACCTTCAATCCAGATGATGTCACTGCTATCCCCGGCAATTACACCACTGTGAGGGACCATCACCTCCCCATGGCGTCCACTTCAAGCAGTTTTAACACCCAGACCTCCAGTAAGGACCCTCCATCACTATTAATAATAACACAGATCTATACCGTAAATAGAAAATCCAGATAAAAGCGGATACCATGAAGAAACAGGTAAAATAAACAATCAAAAAGAGATTCAATGAAACCAAAAGCATATAAAGGAAAAAAATAAAATTTCCAAGCCCCCAATAACATCCACAAGCATCCTCATTAACCCAGAAATGTCCTTCCAACCCATAAATCCGTGAATAACCATCCAAGGAAGTAAATTAAGTTGTCCAAACTGGGTGTATGCACCTGATATAGGTGTCTATGCTTCTGTAAGCGTTTTGAGTCCACTGATTTCGTCCATATGACCTAAAATAAGCAGAAAAACAAAGGTTATAGGCTATTAAGGGGCTAAAACCCACTTATATACCTAAATATACATAATATACTGCATATTTCACTGAATATGAGATTTTATGTATACATATAAGCTTATGTATGTCAATAATTACTTCATATCACTTAAGATAAGTATATTATGACTCCTTTAACACCTTAATAGGGGGTATCAATTTTCAGGGATCCACAATTAGGGATCAGGAATTTTTTTCGCCCGAATCCGACATTATTAATTGCGGAAGATTCTTATCCACTAGCCCCAGGGCTAGTGGATAAGGAATGCACGATAATACATTATCCCGCCTCTTATACCCCAATTTCCATTCCTAATTCCTGATCCCAAACTCATCTCATCCATGATGAATTTGCAAGAAAGTCACATGACTGATAATTCCTGATGCCATCCTTAAGTCTTTCCTCACTCTATGCTACTTAATTTTGGTGGCAAACACTTAACCATTTTTTCTATCTACACACCCTCATTTCTTTTTTACATTCATGGTTTATTCCTTTTTTTTAAATATTTCCTTTGTAAATTAACATAAGTCTCTGATCCTATCCTTCCCTCGTGTTCCCACCAATTCCCGTACACCTCAAATCTTCCTTTATACCTTCCCTTCCACCTTCACTAGAAACCCCACTTCTCAAACTTACCTCGCTCTCCATCTCTTCATATCCACTCGACACCCCAGCACACCCTTTCAACTTTAATTGATGCCTCACCTTTCAAATCCACCTCGCTTTACTCCCTTTTGCCTCCAATAGAAACCCCAACACACCTTTTTAACCAAACTTGATGCCCCAAGCATCAAATCCACCTCTCTCCCTTCCTCTTCACCTCCAATCGATACCTCATCACCCAAAAATTAGCTCGCCACCCTCTTATGTGCTTCTTTAGTACCTTGAACATATATTTAATTTTCCCACATTAATCAAGATTTGTAAAAAAAGTTAATATTGATACAAACTATCACATTGACCTTTACTTATAGACATCATTATAAAGAAAAAATATATATTTCAAAATTTTTGAATGTAACAGGGCTGTAATTTTTGTATGCAAGAAACTTACAAAAGATTCAGGTCAATAATTTTCTAATATTTTTTGGGAACAAATTTACTTTTTTACTTATTTATGGTTTGAATGATAACTCTTGGCCCTTTTGACATTTTTTTGTGGAAGTTTTATACTGGTGTGGCATATTTTATGTTGGATGCATCACCCAAAAAAGCATAAAAATCCCTAATTAGGGCCGTAAAAGTGCTGAAACAGGCAAAAAAAGTATGAAATAATTTTTGGCAAAAAGGCCAAGCATTTATGGTTTTGCAGAATATATAATTGTACAAATTAAAGTGACTGTTTGTCAGACTTTTAGTTACTTTTTGGAGATTCTTAATGGTGTGAAATATAATAATTTTTTATTCATTGGTTCATAATTTATTTATTTATTAGCTATTTTCTTCAAATAATGTTCATTTTTATTATATTGGGCTATTAAATCATATATCTTGTCCCATAGACTATTTCAGTTATTTCAAAACAGTTGTCTGTATCATAAACTTATTTTAATATATTTGGACTACTTTTCTTTATTCATCTCTATAAATTTAATATTACATACTTTAAGATTATCATTTTTTTGTGGAGATGAAGTGAAGAAGAGAATATTGGATGTAAAGGTGGAGGGTTTTTGGTTGAAGGCTATGGAGAGGTTGGCGAGTTACTTTTTGTATGATGAGGAAGGGAGCAAGATGGATTTGATGCTTGGAGCATCAAGTTTGGTTAAAAAGGTGTGTTGGGGTTTCTATTGGAAGCAAATGGGAGGCAAGCGAGGTGGATTTGAGGGGCCAGGCATCAATAAAAATTGAAAGGGTGTGTTGGGGTGTCTAGTGGAGATGAATGGATGGAGAGTGTGGTGTCTATTGGAGGAAAATGGGAGTAAAGCGAGGTGGATTTAATGGGTGGGGCATCAATTAAAGTTGTAAGGGTGTGCTGGGGTGTCTAGTGGAGATGAAGGGATAGAGAGCGAGGTAAGTTTGAGGAGTGGGGTTTCTATTTGAGGCAAATGGGAGTAAAGCAACATGGATTAAAGGTATGGGGCATCAATTAAAGTTGAAAGGGTGTTCTGGGGTGTCTAGTGGAGATGAAGAGATGGAGAGCGAGGTAAGTTTGAGGAGTGGGGTTTCTATTGGAGGTAAATGGGAGGCAAGCAAGGTGGATTTGCAGGGTGGGAAATCAAGTAGAGGTGAAGCAGTGAGGTGGAGTCTCTTTTAGAGGAGGAAAAAATAAAAATAATACAGCAGTATCCTGGTTAGAAGCAGTAGCTCGTCACATAAAATAGAAAATCTATTTACCATCTACTTCCCATGAGATAGGTCTAACACTGCCTCTCAAGTCTGGAGGTTGAGAAAGATCATACCATTTCTGTTCAAAATATGCTATGAAATCATACAATGCTAAATGTTTTGATTCATAGATTGAA